>JARHVA010000227.1:4180000-4472500 GCA_037957365.1 Torreya grandis | reverse complement strand
GATCACTTTGACCCTATTGTATGCCTATACCTAGAAGTCCTTCTAGTCCTTTGCATATGAATATTCTCAGAAGCTGGGTGCTCTACCCTATATCTGGACCATGACTTCATATAATTATTGATAAAAATAAATCTCATCCTTAATGTTGGGGATCAACCAACAATATGATTACACTTATGAAAGCAATAAACTGCAGAATTAAATCAGATAGATAAGTAACTAGAATCAAATAATAGCAAAGAACAAGAGATACAAGAAACCACCCTGAAAAATTGTATTAAACTCTTTACAAAAGGAATACAATTGAAGAAACTTCTTTCTTCCACACCTCTCCCAGATGCACAAGATCTCTCTCTAGATCTCTATCCCTTAAGAGCTCTCTCTCTCAAGTACAATCAACTCCAACAACCTGGATTGATACAACTCTGTATTGTTCTTCAACATTCACATACAATGAACTACTACAATAATCACACTAAGCTAAGAAGATCTAATTCTACATATAGAATTAGGAAACTTGAGCATGCACTTACAACCAACAGTTAAGCCTCTTGAACAAGGACTCTAAAAAAAATCTTACTAATAATAGAAACGCAAACTTAATACTAAGACTTAAACTCATCATGCAAACACTCGCTTTTGTCCTCAAAAATAGCATTCTAGACGCACAGGTAACCGACACCGGATCCTACCTGCTTACCTGTGATCGATGTCAGCCGATCATCTGCCGACGCCGGTGTCTCTTCAACAGCACCGAACCGATGTCAGTCGCTCCTGACCAACGCCGATGACTGTGTAAACCTACAACTTTGGTAATGCGCTCATATGTGAAGCTTTTAGGCTCCACACCTTAACAATCTCCCACTTGGAGATAAACAGCTGCACCAGTACCTGTATAAAACATCTTCTAGCTCCTCCATCTTCAACTCAATCATGAAGACCAACAGAAGTTGAATGAAGATTCAACTTCTCCTTTGTAACTGGCTTGGTTAACATATCAGCAGGATTCCTACCTGTATGAATCTTCTCCACCTTCAAATCATCATCTTCCAATACCTGTCGTATGAAATGGTACCTTAGTTGTATGTGCTTTGTTCTTGAATGAAAAGCTAAATTCTTAGCCAAATGGATTGCACTCTGACTGTCACTATACAATCTACAACTCCCATGCTCCCTTCCAAGCTCTTCCATGAACCGTGTCATCCATATCATCTCTTTGCTAGCTTTTGTGGCTGCAATATACTCTGCTTCTGTAGTTGACAAGGCAATAACCTTCTGTAACTTAGATATCCAGCTAACCGCCGTTCCACCTACAGTGAAAACATATCCTGTAGTGCTCCTCCTGCCATCCAAATCATCTACCATATCTGAATCTACATAACCATGTAGAGAAGTATCTAAACTTCCATAGCACAAGTGCCTACTGCTGGTTCCTCTCAGATATCTAAGGATCCACTGAACTGCTTTCCAATGTTCCTTACCTGGATTGGCCATATACTTACTTACAACTCCCACTACTTGGGCAATATCCGGTCTAGTACACACCATTGCATACATCAGACTCCCTACTGTGGAAGAATATGGAACCTTACTCATGTACTCTACCTCATCATATGAATTAGGACATTGTTCTTTACTCAACTTAAAATGTCCAGCCAAAGGAGTGCTTACCGGTTTAGCATCCTGCATATTGAACCGTTTCAACACCTTGTCCACATAATCCTCTTGAGACAATATCAACCTGTGATTTTTCCTGTCTCTCTTAATGCTCATGCCAAGAATTTTCTTTGTTGCTCCCAAATCCTTCATAGCAAACGTTTGAGCTAATTTCACCTTAAGCTCAGAGATATCCTGCATGTGTGATCCTGCAACTAGCATATCATCTACATACAACAATAGAATAATATATCTACCATTATCCAATCTCTTAAAATACACACAATGGTCAGATTGACACCTACTGTAGCCATGCTCAGTCATAAACCTGTCAAATTTCAAATACCACTGTCTAGGAGCTTGCTTGAGGCCATACAAGCTTTTCTTCAATCTGCACACTAACTTCTCCTTACCTTTGACCTCAAATCCTTCTAGCTGTTCCATATAAATTTCCTCATCCAAATCTCCATGAAGAAACATTGTCTTAACATCTAGCTACTCAAGATGCAAATCCTCAACAGCAACCAAAGACAGTACAATCCATATAGAAGTCATTTTGACAACAGGAGAAAAAATGTCACCAAAATCAATACCTGGCTTTTATGCAAATCCTTTCACTACCAATCTGGCCTTATATCTCATCTATCCATTCTCACCTTCTTTCAACCTGTAGGTCCATCTATTCTTTAGTGTCCTCTTACCAGCTGGCAATTCAACCAAATCCCATGTTTGGTTCTCTCTTAAGGACTCCATCTCCTCAACCATGCCACGCTCCCACTGACTCTTGGACTCCACCTGTATTGCTTCTTTAAAACTCTCTGGTTCTCCACCATCAGTTAGCAATAAATATAATAATGAAGGAGAATATCTAATTGGAGGCTTACTTACCCTTTCAGACCTCCTGATGGGTGTCTGAGACTCATTCACAACACGTTGTCCACCCAAATTCTCTGACAGTGACTGACCTCGGTCACCTCCAGACCTATTACTGGCTGACGCTGGTTCTGCCTGACTGACGTCGGTGCCTATCCTACTGACATCGGTCTCTGTATGATCGACATCAGTTTCTGTTCTGCCAACGCCGGTTCCTATCCTGTCGACATCGGTCTCTGTGTTTTCCTGCAAGTGATTATTTCTTTTTCCCGTGAGCTCATTTTGGACCGTCACCTCGTCCAATTCACTATTGCTCTACCTAGATTAATTCAGCTTCTTCAGCTGATCACTATACATCACTTTTTCATTGAAAACGATGTCACGGCTCCTAATTATCTTGTTGGTTCTTAAATTCCAAAATCTGAAACCAAAATCATCTGAGCCATAGCCAATAAATGTGCACCTCATAGACTTAGCATCGAGCTTCTTTCTATTTTCCTTATCTACATGCACAAAGGCTTCACAACCAAAAACTTTGAGAAAAGAGAGATCTACCTTTTTACCTGTCCAAGCCTCTTCTGGAATTCCACCATCTAGAGCTGTAGAGGGTCCTCTATTAATCAGGTACACTACAGTGTCAACAGCTTCTGCCCAAAACTCTAAGGGCAAACCAGCATGCAATCTCATACATCTTGCACGCTCCATGATTGTTCTATTCATCTTTTCAGCAATACCATTCTACTGAGGTGTCCTTGGAACCGTCCTTCGCCTACGGATCCCATGCATGTAACAATACTAGTTGAACTTATAATTGTAGAACTCTCCACCATTGTCAGATCTCAGGCACTTTAATCTTTTGCCTGTTTCATTCTCAACCATAGCTTTCCAAATCTTAAAAGTCTCAAATACATCAGATTTCTTCTTAATACAGTAGATCCATACCTTTCTTGTAGCATCATCTATGAACGAAACATAGTACTATGATCCTCCAATAGAAGCTACCTGAGCCGGTCCCCACACATCTGTGTGAACAAGTTGCAACTTATGCTTCTTCTTTGTAGACCCAGTCTTGAGAAAACTAACCCTTTTCTATTTTCCAAATACACAGTGCTCACAAAATTCTAGATCCATGCTTTTCAAATCTAAAAGCTTACCTTTAGACTTAAAAATTGACATCCCCTTCTCACTCATGTGGCCAAGCCTTGAGTGCCACAATTTTGCATCCACATCTGAAGTAGATAATACAGAAGGAGAATTTTTAGTAACACAATTACACAAATAGAGAGTACCTACTCTCTTACCTCTGGCCATAACAATTGCACCCTTGGTCACCTTCCAAGATTCTACTGTGAGAGTTACTGTACAATGCTCATCCCCTAACTTTCTTGCAGAAATCAAATTTCTCTTCAAACTAGGAACATGCATAACTTCTCTCAACACCCATGTGTTGCCATTCTGCATTTTCAGCTGCACTTTACCTTTGCCAATAATTTTACAGGGTTCATCATCCCCTAGATATACTATTCCAAAATCTCCATGGATATAGTCACAAAAATATTCCCTATTAGGGGTAGCATGAAAAGATGCACTAGAATCTAACACCCAAGATTCTATATTATTATGCAAAGAGAATATTAAAGCATCTTATGCAATACGTGCAACCTTTGCTTCTTCTTTTCCTTCATGTTGATTGTCCTCCTTAGGCTTTGACCAGCAATCTCTGCTTATGTGCCCCATCTTTCCACAATTCCAGCATTGTGGCCTTCTTCCATTTCTGCATTTGGATCTGCCTTTCCCCTTAGACTTGGATCTTGATCTCCCTTTCTTGCTCTTCTCTTTTTGCCTTCTCCTGCTCTCAAAACTTAAAGCATTCCCAGATGTCTCTTCTGTGCTTTTCCTATGAATTTCCTCATTCAAGATAACACTAACAACATCCTCTACTTTTAAAATATTTGATGCAGATGTAGTATTGCTAACTGCCATTACTAAGCTATCCCAGCTTTCAGGCAAAGAACATAATATTAAAAGAGCTTTTATTTCATCATCAAATACAATTTTGACTGAACTTAATTGATTTACAATACCATGGAAATCATTCAAGTGATTAGATACAGATCCACCTTCCTGCATATGCAAATTAAATAGCTGCTTCATAAGATATACCTTATTGGAAGCTGAGAGTTTTTCGTACAAATTTGCTAGAGTAGTCATCAACTCTACCATTGTTTTTTCCTGTGATAAATTAGATATCACAGTGGATGCTAGACTCAGTCTTATAGACCCCAGAGCCTTTCTGTCAAGAACTTCCCATTCTTCATCCTCCATGTCTATGGGATTCTTTGCAATCCCACCTAACGGTAAGTATAGATCCTTTTGATACAGATAATCCTCTATCTGCATTCTCCAATGTTGATAGTTTTTGCCATTGAACTTCTCCATTCTCAGTTCACTTTCATCTGCCATTGCTTCTCCCACTCAAATAGAAATCCCTGCAAAAACTCCTATGAGCAACCTGTAATCAATACACACTATACAGATCTGAACCACCTGTTAGTGAACCTGAGCTTCGATACCAATTATTGGATATCAAACTCTAAACCTACAACCAAGGCTCTGATACCACTTGTTGGGGATCAACCAACAATATGATTACACTTATGAAAGCAATAAACTGCGGAATTAAATCAAATAGATAAGTAACTAGAATCAGATAATAGCAAAGAACAAGAGATACAAGAAACCACCCTGAAAACTTGTATTAAACTCTTTACAAAAGGAATACAATTGAAGAAACTTCTTTCTTCCACACCTCTCTTAAATGCACAAGATCTCTCTCTAGATCTCTATCCCTTAAGAGCTCTCTCTCTCAAGTACAATCAACTCCAACAACTTGGATTGATACAACTCTGTACTGTTCTTCAACATTCACATACAATGAACTACTACAATAATCACACTAAGCTAAGAAGATCTAATTCTACATATAGAATTAGGAAACTTGAGCATGCACTTACAACCAACAGTTAAGCCTCTTGAACAAGGGCTCTAAAAACAATCTTACTAATAATAGAAATGCAAACTTAAGACTAAGACTTAAAATCATCATGCAAACACTCACTTCTGTCCTCAGAAATAGCATTCTGGACGCACAGATAACCGACGCCGGTTCCTGCCTGCTTGCCTGTGACCGACGTCAGCCGATCATCTGCCGACGCCGGTGTCTCTTCAACTGCACCGGACCAACGTTGATCGCTCCTAACCGACGCTGGTGACTGTGTAAACCTGCAACTTTGGTAATGTGCTCATATGTGAAGCTTTTAGGCTCCACACCTTAACACTTAACATGTAGGACATTATACTTCATGCATAAAGAATCATCCTTGGCTATGATCACATCAGCTAGTGTTCTAAACATACCCTAATCTAATACCACATGTTAAGCCTCATCCAACTTGTTATAGAGCCTTTGTACCTAATCAATAGTGTTATCTCAATTTGACCAAGCTATGTCTCTCTCACTTGTGACTATGGCTAGAACATCCTAAGCAGATAACTAATCCTATCCCCTCTCAATTTATCCACCTTCCATCTCAAATCATGAATCTCAAAATCTTAGGCTATGATAAATCCCTAAAATTTGGTGGTCTCTCCCTAGGCTATGGCTAACTATGCCCATAACCCAACCACATCATATTATAGGCCTACAACATTTGATAAACATTTATATATCTCACCCTAAAGCCTATTAATGAGATTATGTTCCTTTGTGGTCCTCCTTGTGTTGGAGGGCCAAGTCTCCCATGTAACTATACCTAACTTATGTTGGAGGTCCTAACATCCCCTGTATCTATGTCTACATCCATCATTATACCAGAGGGCTTGGCCTCTCTCATATATAAATCATAGCCTTAGTCTCTACTACTACCTCATCCATATCTATATCTCCTAGAGGTTATTATCCCTCATCTCGATCTCCATATCTAACATGAACACCTAATTATGGTAAAGCCTACTAACTAAAATGATGCATAGGGACCTATATGGATGACTGTATAGATTGTTGCACTACTTGAGCCTAAACCATCGGTAATGGAATAGCCTATGGAACCACATTCTATGTTGGAACATGTACCTATATTGGGTGTTCCCCTCTATCCATCCTTTGTTTTACCCTCCTTTAATGATACCCTACCTACTAGGGTCATGGTTTAAGCAAGAAAATGGATCAAAAACCTATCCACCATGCTACATAGACACATGTAGCCCTGCTTGTATAATCCCATAATATAGGTAGTACCATGTCAAAATCTATGATGGCCTAGGCCCTAGGTGTTGGTATCCCTCAATATCGAATCATACATGTAACGTGTGCAAAAAAGTGTGGTCCATCTAGCACATCTTATTAAAATTTAAACTACCACTACACGTGATCTAGCCTATATCTCTCCACAATAAAGTCATGATAACCATAATATAACAAGGCATCAACTTGTACTAAAAAAAGAATCCATCCTCTATCCACCTTAACTACATTCCTAGGTATGGCTGCTAGATAAAATCTCCATCCACCATCTCATTGATAGTGCACCTATATAAGTACAAATCCATGTGGTGGCCTTGTATTCCTGCACCTATCTAAACCCATCCATAGGCCAATATATCCTTAGGTAGTTACTAAAATAAATATCCAATAGGTCATTCTATAGTGATATGTTATAAGGCCTAGACCTGTAAGAGAGTACTCATGCCCAATACTTCAACCTCTCTAGTATGTAATCACATGTAGCTCTTTGTACAGTTGCACCAATATGTCTGAGCCCCATGCAAAGTGTTTCATATGATATAGCATTAAATGTACTATGCTTTGTAGACATCCAATTCCTATCACCATTATGATTGAAATTATCAATCTTACTCCAAATTTTACAACACATAATTTAGGCCAAAATCACTAAAATATGTTGAGCTTGTCATATACAAGTGCTGATTTAGGCTAATGTATCCTTGATTGGGGTAATGTATTTTATGTGATTAACTTTTCTCAAATCATTTTGGGTTAAAATGATGAAAATGTAATTTAACATTGTGAACTACTAAATTCTTCTAATTTGAAAACACATGATACATTCATATGTTATTTATAATGTCCTAAATGGGGTATTAGTATGTACGTAATTGAAACCTTATTCTAATTATACTCCGGTAAAGTTACAACCCAGTAACTTGACATTTCAACCTTTGATTAAGTGGATAACCAATTTCCAAAGAATTGCATAAAATTTAATTAACCTCGCTTAAGAAAATTAAACCAAATCAAGGGTTTAAGTGGAAAATCCATGGAAGTTATTGAAGATCTATTAATTGGAAATTCATTTCTAATATTTGCATCATCTGGTGACATCATTAGTGGGGTGGAATCCATAGGCCATAAATGGAACAAATATCATGTTTAAGGCCTCCCATGCCTCTTTAATGCCCCTTTCTTCTAAATATTAATGAGGGTATTAATTATTTGAGCCTCCAAAATTGAATTGATTCATGCCACACATCTTGATCTCAAGATCGATGGTCATGGTTGATTTTGATCATTTTTAAAAATCTATAAATACAAGGGTTCTCACTCATCTTTTCAAGTTCTTTTGGTGTAAACTTATTATACAAAATTATCTCAACAAGTCATCTTTGTATATTGTTATTATGTTTAATTTGCAATAGCATAAATTCACTATTGGCATACATTTAATCAATAACATGAGCCTAATTTCATTAGCACATGGAGAGATGATAGAGGATCAAGATACTCATCATTGACAAAGACTTGAACACCAAATCAAGGGGAAAATCATGTGTTGAGCCACATTTGGAGATGGGATGATCTTGGGAATGTTTGATGTATATTCTTTCTTTCAATAACACTTTATTTCCTTTTGATAAACCCTATTGAAGGAGTTGGCTTGGTTAGTTATGTTCTTTGTGTATTTTTTTTAGTTTTCTTGACTAGTGCTTTCTAACTCACTTTGGATTCTATCTCTACATCTTGGCATGTCTAGTCGGACCTTGCATCACATACAAGCAAGGAGACTAATTTGGCACTCTTAGATATTCTAAAAAATGCTTCAAAATCTCTAAAAATTATTTTTTATCTTTATTTTTATGTGTTTTTGTTCTTTTTGAAGACACATAGTGACCGATATCGATTTAACCTAATCAACATCAATCCTTGTGCAGGGTAGAACATGATAGAAAAATTTGGTTTTTGAGTTTTCTTGAAATTCACAAGTTGTTATTCTTGGTTTTAGAACTTGAAAACTCTTTATCTAGTTCTTTTATTGTAGTATCCAAAGATTTATTATATTTTTATGCTTGTTTTGGATAATAACCTTTTTGTGGAATCATTGTGTTTTGCTTATAGGTTTACAGGTAACTAGCATTAGTTTTAAGTTTACCAACATCAATTTTATTGTAACCTTCATTAGTTTTATTGTAATCAACATCAATCACTATGGACCAATGTTAGTCTCTATGTAACAAAATTAGAGAAACCTAAAAGCTAGTTTTTAAATCTTGCTTTTATCATTGATATTTTCACTTCAAGGTAGGCATAAACCCTCTAAAATTTGTAGGACACACACTATAAAAGTGCCAAATTTGAACATGTTTAACTCTTGAAAACTTTCATTTGGTGCTTAAAAGGAATCTAGGTGTTAATGCTTAGTTTATTTTTTGAAACTTTGACAAGTTTTTAACTAAGGCCAAGGGGCTAAAATTTTCACAAACACTTCCATTTGGTGCATTAAAGTAAACAATTATTTGTATTATGCTAGATATTTTATACTTGTTTATTTTTTTACAAAATGAAGGATGAATGTATGCTCTCCCCCAATCCCCTTTAGGGAACTCAAGTGACCAAAAGTGCTCTTTCTTTGCAATTGTGCCTTGTCCAAATACGTGAAAAGAACATTGTTAAGGATCTCCCTAAATCCATATGGTTTGGGTGATCTAAACACAGCCTTTAAAGTATTTTCACTTGGTTATTTGTTTTATGCAACTGTGGCTTATGAGTAGGAGTTCATAACCTTCTCATGAGGTCCTTAGGGAAGTGTTCACCCAATAATTCATCTCCTAACATAATTTCAACCCCACTCTATGATGGGTTATATAAATCAAGGTGACCTACTGAGATATTTACTTGAACAGTTAAACAAACTCTATTAGTGGTATTCTAGTTCTGACCATAAGGGCAATTCAAAGATCTCACTACACCGATCAAGTGATGGATGTAGTGGTTATGAAAAGGATAAGACCTTTTCACAACAAGACAATTTATGTAGATCCAATTTACATTAGGCATCTCTAGTGTTATCCATACTTGGAACCATCTAGAGATACAAAATTTTAGTTTTAAAATAACCCCACTTGCCAAGGACATATTGTTGATGCAGGGCGAGTAGCTCGATGTTCCATGTTATCATACAATATCTTGGGAGAAGAGGGGTGTAAAAACCCTACTACTTCATGCACTTTTATTTTTGGATTAACACATAAAATCCTCCCAATAGAATGTATATATATGAAATTCAATGATATGATGCAACCTTATCATTTTTAGGACTTAGGAAGTTATACTTAATTATATTTTGTCTTTTTAACCTTTACTCTCTTAGTCTTATTGATTCAAAAATATGTTTATAAACCAAAACATGTTAACCAAGCACCTTTGTTATCCATCATTTTATTTGAACAAGGAGGAGTTACACTAACCAAATCAAAATCATCTTTTACCTTGTTCAAATCCTCATTTGAAACATTATGTTTGTCTTTGTCTAAATAATGTTGTTATGTTTTCCATTTGAGTCTAAACCATTTTGCAAAAATCCTCAAGTCTTTCATTTTTAATTCAAATTCAGAAATTTCTAAGTTCTAGGCCAAGGTGTTAATCAATTTTCCATTTGCACTTGGTTTGATTTAACTTGGGTACAATTTCCCATTTGGGTTGAAGGCCATTATATAGACTCATCATCCTTTTGATCATTGTAAACTTAGGTTATATTGTGTGTCACTCACGCTCTAAGTTATAGAACCATTCTAATTCCTATTACCATGTGGAGGCATTGTGTTGCCTCTTTGGTTTTCTTGTGTGTTTTCACATCGTGAATTTCTTAGTTCACATTGTTACCTTCCTCATTAGAAAGACTTTATTCTAATTTTATAGTTATAACTCATTGAAGTTGTATCTAGATTTAATGGTAATGGCGTATCTTTAAACCTAAGTTTGTTGTGATATCTTGCTCTTTAGGTTTCAAATTTATCATACCCTCTTCCAATTTGACAATTTCAACCCACCAAAGTTTAGTAAATTCATAACCATTTATTTTAATTGTGTGGTAACATGCCATTTCTCTTTATTATAGTATTTTTTTCCTTGTCACTTGTTTGAAGGAAATACAAACATGTTGAAGGTTTGTTAATGATGACTCTAAGGTGACCAAGGCTGTTAATGAGGTGTCATATGTGCTAGAATGAAAATGATAAGGTGTGCTTAAATGAGCCTCAATGTTCCTCCATGGTTATTTAGTATTTACTTGAATGAGGAATTTGATTGATTATATTGTTGGTATGGACATGTTGTAGAGTCCCTATGGGGTGTCAAGAGTTATTATAATTAGTATGGAAGTGAGTGGATCTCATCTAGTAGTTTTTTGTTTCATATTGACACTTTAGGTCCAATGATAGAAAATCTTAGAAGGCAGTTTAATAATGTCACCATTGCCACATAGGATTTAGTCAAGAGGAGTTAGTCAAATCGGTTGTGATCACATTAATCCTTAGTTGATATGTGTTAAATCTCAAGTAATGCATAAAAATGTGATCAAATATATAAGGGTGCAAAGTTATCTTCTCAATCAGATTTCATGCTTTTCCCATACTTAGTAAAATTTGCATGTGGCCAAAAAAAGTTGAGTACGCATGTTGATGAAGTTAGCATTTGTATGCATGGAGGTGTATGGGCAAAATGATCATATGGGTTTGTTCATTTTTGTGCTTAGTTATTATGCATCAAATTTTAGGTCATGTGATGTAGTAAAATAAAATATATGCATGAGCAAAGTTGGGATCCCAGGCATTTTGATAGTGTTTTCTCATACTTAGACAATTTTACAATATGGCAAAAAGAGTCGAGTGAGAATTTTTATGGTGTTATATCTTGCATGTGTGAAGGTGTCAAGATAAACTAATCATATGATTTTGTTTATTTTTTATCATAATTCATTTTTGCTAAAATTCAAATCATGTGATGAAGTACATCAAAAGATATGCTTGTTCAAAGTTGGTCTCCCAAGTAGTTTTTGACATGGTTGGCTCTGTGATAGAAGATTGTGAAAAGGCATTTTAATGGTGTTATATCTTCAACACATAAGGTTTTCAAGATCTATTTATCACATGGTTGGATTCTCCTATGTAAGGAGATCGTATGGTCTAAATTATAGATCATGCATCCAAGTGCAGCAAAAGATATGACTATGCAAAGATTGATAAGTAAGGTTTCCATAGTCAAATTTGCACATGTTAAAGTTTGAGAAAGATTGATGGAGCATGTTTGCTCTAAGAAGTCAGGAAGAAATGAGATGAGGATAGATGCACAATGTTTAATGTTGAGTAGAGATAAAGATTGAGCTTCTTCCAAGGATCAATGGTAAGTGGGAGATCATATAGATAGAGATCAATGATGCATATTAAAGTCAAGAGGTCAAAGTGACAGTTGTATAGCATTGCTAAAGTGTGGAGTCAATATTATAAGATTGCATGAGATGAGGTTAAAGTGACTAAGATTAACATTTGAGCATTAGCAATTATGTGTTAAAAATTGAACAAGATCGATGGCGTGTATTCTATTTGAATAGTGAGGACATGAGATGCGAGCATTGTTTTTGAAGTTTAACTATGATTGTTGGTATTTAAATATTTGAATTTTGTAAATGGAAAAACCAGAGCTCTATATTTTGTCCATATCTTTTGATAAAAGTCAAATTTTCTATTGTTGTAAAAATAAAAGTTGTAGAGAACTCCATGGCATATCTAATGAACTTGATTTGAAGATATAGAAGTGTGTACAGTCAAATATATTAAGGTTATAAGTTACTTGTGTGTTTGTGCATGGACTGTTAGTGACTTGAGAAGATTATTCAAGCCTATTTTGATATTGTTTCAATATCTCTTGATGACTTATATATTTTGTAGTGTTTTAAAATCCATGAGGATGCTCTATGTGGTATTTGGAGGTTTGACCAATTGATCTTGAGTATGAACATTACTTAATAAGTTGACTATGTTCTTAAAGGTTACTGGCAAATTAAATGACCATCTTACAGAGGTAATTTGAAAGTGCTCTAAGCTATGTTGAAGATGAAAATGAGTAGGTAGATGTTGTATAAGTCTCAAATACTTATGTGAAGGAATTGGTTGTCATAGTATGCTCTTCATAATATATGGAGAATCATATTAGACTGATTGTATTTTAACTGTGTATGACCAATTTGAGTGGTCATCTTGAGGGAGATAGTTTGAGGTGTTTTGGCCTATGTTGGAGTGTCTAAGGCACTTGGAGATGTTTCAGAGATCTTAGAGGTTATATTCATATGACTTGTTCATGTGGTTATGTGAGATAATTATGTGATTGATTCAGAAGTTTATGATTTTGTTTTCTTATTATGAATACTTGAAGAGTGAGATGGCCTAATTGGGTAGATTTAAATGTGGAGTTAGTGTTCTAGGTGAGTTAGACCCATGTATATGTGACTAATGGTCATGTGGAGTGGAACTATGCTTTTGAAAGTGGTCCCAAGTTCCTATTTTTATTGTTGAAATGGTATGTGATTGAAGAGGTCTCCATGAGACCTATAAGAGCTACAAGGGCCTTATTGAAAGGTTTAGTTGTTTAAGGGTGACCCATAGATGTTATAGCTAACCTATAAAGATTGTTTTGAGCTATGTATTGATGTGAAAGAATACTTAAGGGTTAATTCAAGTATAATGGCTGACTTAGAAATTGATATTCATGATTGCTCTTTATATGGTGAAACCAAATGATATGGTTTCTAGATTTTGTAGAGGGTTGTGGGAGAGGAGTGAGCATTGAAATGAAGTGAGGAGGCCAAGTGTGCCCAATGGATGGGTTGAGAATCAAATTAGATTAAGGACTATGTGTATGATCTTTAGGTCATGTTTTTGAGGTCAGAATAGTGCTCTTATAGGTTGATCATGAGTGAATAGATCTAGAGTGATCTAAAAGGATAGTTTGGATGCCTTGTGTGTGAGTGAAGGATTGCTAAAATTTGTGTGAGCTTGGTGATTGATATAAGAGGTAGATAAATGTTTGGACTATGTGTTTAACCATTTATTTATGTTGTTGAATCTATGACAAATTTATTGTTTTGAAGGATGCATTGACTATGTGGAGTTGAAGAGTGGGGTTAGTTGGGATATGTAATGTTTCCTAATTGATATTTTTGTGTTGGTCTAAGTATGTAATGTGCTTTGGTCAATAGGGTGTGTTAAGTGAGAGGCCTATATGAGTTAGAAAGAAAGTTTATGTAGTTGTTAGATATTCAAAGGTCCATCATTAGGTGCTAAAGACATCAATTCTAAGGTGGAAGTGTTAATTTCAAGGAGGGTATAAAGGACTTGATCTTCCTTAGGGTAGTTGCTCCTTGGTAAATAGGCTTTCACTAAATACCTTTGGTCAAAAATACTTGATCATGGTTGTAGGTGAGAAGGACTTGATTGAATAGATGGTTAGAAGGACTTGATCATCTTAAGGGTAGGTGTTCCTTGTATAACTATTGTTTCATTAAAGGCCTTATGTCAGAAGGACTTGACCAATGTTCTTGATCAAAAGGACTTGATCAGTATCTAGTTTGTAATACCTTATAGTATAATTAGTTCAAGTGTTTACAATCTTGAGAGTGTGTTTTATGCCCCAAGAGGGTTTCCCATGTATGTCATATGTTATGTGCTTGATCTTACATTATCTCTCTTGTTTATTACTATAAATAATGTGTATGTTTCATGAATGCTTATGATAATTGATTAAGAGTAAGAAAGGATTGAAATTAAAGTTGGATTATCTAGTCTCACGAATTCACCCCCCCCCCCTCTTAATGATTATACCTCTAACAATTGGTATTAGAATAGGTCCTTTGGAGCAAGCTTAACAACTTGAAGGAGATTCTTAGTAGGTCAAAAGATGGCTAAACAATTGAAGAAAGAGAATCAATAGTGGAAGATTGTGATCAAGGCACTTGAGGAATAGATATGTACTTTGAAGAAAGATGCTAAAGAGGATGAGAAGATTATCAATGACCTCAAGGTTTAGCTAAAAGATTCCAAGCCAAGTTTTAGTTTAAAATAAAAGGACATCATGAATAATGAAGAATTTTTCCATGACAGTGGTGATGAAGAAGTGTTATATGATAGAGAGGAAGATGAAGTGGATCTAGGAGTTGAACTCATAAGGAGGTATCACAAGATGAGGTATGTGATCAAAGCTATTGAAGCACAAGTTAGTTCTCTTGAGGGAAGTTTGTTATAGCAAGTATGTAGAATAAAAGATGACATGGCTAAAGAAGCTAAGAGTGATGAAGAGACTATCCAAATTCTTAGAGGTTAGTTGATAACTAATATTTCAATTATAAAAGCTAAATAATATGAGTGCTTCAATTGGAAACCAAGATAGATTCATTGAAGGATGAGTATGAGAAATTTATTGTCAAGATAATCAAGCTTAAAGAAAATCAAAAGAAGGTAGATCAGGCCAAGAGTAATGAAAGATGACTAGTAAGACAACCTAAGGCAATAAGATATGCCCTTTATTTTCATAGCCAATGTCATTTTTGCTATTAATATGGTCATAGGACAAGAGATTGTAGAAAGATGAGCTTCAAGAATGAGGTCACATGGTGCCTTGGAAGAAGCAGCAATTGGTCTTAGAGAATACTTAACTCAAATCAGTCAATAGGTATGTTGAATGATATTATTTGTTATAGTTGTAATAAAGTAGGAAATATTTCTAGATATTTCAAGAATAGTTTGAAGAAGCATTTTGATCCTTAAGATCACTCAATGGTGTTTAGACCAAAGACTATGAAGGATGATCCTGATCAAGGTGGATTGTCTACTAATGTAAAAAAGGAATTAGATATGAATAATATACAAGAATGCCAAGAGGATTTGTCTTCTATCCATATAGAAAAGGAAGACCATAATAATCATCAAGCAAAAGGTATGAATGATCTTGTTTGTGTCAGATGTTATAGAGTGGGTCACATTACTATGTATTACAAGAGCATGTTGAATGAGTTGCCAAAGTAAAATATGGTCTATGGAGCTCCTAGTGTGCAAGGAAGAAGTTAAACTTGGGTATGAAAACCTAAGCCTATCAGGAGAGATCAGACTGAGACCAAAAATGGATTGCTTTCCATGGTAGACATGAAGGAAAGATAAGAGTTTATGTTGTTTACTTTTGCTAAAAAATCTAAAGAAAATAATGAATTCAAGCCTTCTTTCAAATTCAAGAAGGACTAAAAGTTATAAAAAGATATGGAGATATGGGTGTCTCCAAATTTTTGGGACTTTTAGTCTCACTATGTCAAAAAGGGTGTCTCTCTCTAAGCTTCAAGGAGATATTTTATAGATAGAAGAAGCATGGTGGATGTTGGTTGGGACTCAGCTGTGTGTGCAAGGTCTACAAAGAGGGAATGGAAGTTTTCTAATCAAGGATGATGAGGTGTCAAGATATTCTATTATATACAAAGGTATGTTGATCTTGTTCAAATGGGTTCAATATATGTTCAAGGTTCTTGGTTCTAAAGGTAAGATCTTGTCAATTTTTCTTGCTCAAATTGATTGACCAAATGTTGATAGATTGTAAGATAAGGTTGTTATGTAGGATGAATAGAATGTGTTGTCATATCTTTGATATCATGAAGGTCTCTAAGTTATAAATATGATAATTTAAATATGTCATGGAGTTAGGAGGGAGATAACTTAGTTAGTTTTAATGTCTTGAAGAGATATGCATGATGTGAGGGGGAGCTTTGTAATTGGTCAGGTCCTAGGATCAGAAGACTACGTAGTTGAAATTAAAAGAGAGGGAATAGAGGCAATTGTATTGATTCATAATTGTTTGAGATGGTTTGAATATGTTCAAATAAAAAGGTGCCTAATATCAAGTGACTAATGGGGAGTCCCTCTTAATGTTTTCAAGGTAAGTTCATGTAGTTTTTATTGTTCATGAATGTTTTGTCTTCATAAAAGCTATGTATGATCATAAGAGTGTAGTCATGGAGCACATTTGAGAATATCAAGGTGAGAAGAGGTTTGATAAATGTTAAGGGGAGTCTATATCATCTCTTAGAGATGGTATCTTCTGATTATTGGTCCTTGATGTCTTTTTAGGTCTGTAGGATCATATGTTTAGCCCACTTTGTCATTATGTCAAAGGGGGAGAAAGAAATTGAAGAGAGAGACAAAGTTTGATCATAAGCTTTGTATTTGTGTTTGACATCAATGATAAAGGGGGAGATTGTTGGAGGTTTGTCAATTATGTCTCCAAGATGACCAAGGATGTTGATGAGGTGTCATGTGTGCTAGAATGACAATGATAAAGTGTGTTTTAATGAACCTCAGTGTTCCTACATGGTTCTTCAATATTTACCTGAATGAAGTATTTGATGGATGATATTATTAGAATGGGCATGTTTTTAGTCCCTATGGGGTGTTAATATTTCTTATGATGAGTATGAAAGTGAGTGGATATCATCTGGTAGTTCTTTGTTTCATCTAGAAACTTTGGGTCCAATGGAAAAAAATATAAGTAGGTAGTTTGATGAGATCACCATTACTACATGGGAATGATTCAAGGTGAGTTGGTCATATGGTTGTAATAACATTATTCCCTAGTTTATATGTGATAAATATCAAGTCATGCATTGAAGCATGGTCAAAGATATGAGGGTGCAAAGTTGGCTTCTCTGTCAGAATTCATTATTTTCCCATACTTAGCCAAATTTGCATGTGGCCAGAAAGAGCCAAGTAAGCATTTTTACAAGGTCATAATTCACACATATGGAGGTGTATATACAAAATTATAATATGGATTTTTACATTTTTGTGCCTTTTTCTTATGCACCAAAATTTAGGTCACATAATATAGCGCAACAAAAGATATACATGAGCAAAATTGGGCTCCTAGGCATTTTGATAGTGTTTTCTCATAATTAGAGAATTTTGCAGTATGGAAAGAAGAGTTAAATGATAATTTTTATAGTGTTATATCTTTCACGTGTGAAGGTTTCAATATAAACTGATCATATGGGTTTGTTTAATTTTGATCCTAGTTGATTTACACTAAAATTTAGATCATGCGATGAAGCACATCAAAATATATGTTTGTTCAAAGTTGGCCTCCAAGGTAGGTTTTTTCATAGTTAGATTTATGATAGAATATTTTTATAAGGCATTTTAATGGCATTATATCTTTCACATGCAAGGATTCTAATAGTTTTTTGTCACATGGTTGGATTCTCCTATGTAAGGAGATCATATGGTCTGAATTGTAGATCATGCATCCAAGAACAAAAAAAGATATGATTGTGTAAAGTTGGTCTTATAAGAAGATAAGTAAGGTTCCCATACTTATTCAAATTTTCACATGTTAAATTTAAAGCAAGATTAACTGAGTGTGTTTGCTCCAAGAAGTCAGGAAGTAGTGAGATGAGGATAGGTACATGATGTTTAATGCCAAGTAGAGATAAAGATCAAGCTTATTCCAAGGGTCAATGATGAGAGAGAGATCATATAGATATATATAAATAGTTTTTATTAAATTTAATAGGTCAAAGTGATATTTTTCTAGCATTATTAAAGCAAGGATAATCTTGAAGAGATCAACATAGTATGTGGAGTCAACATTACAAGATTGCATGAGATGAGGTCAAAGTGACTAAGGTTTAACATTTGATCATTAGAACCTATGTGTTAAATATCAAAAAAGATAAATGGTGTGTATTTGATCTGAGAAGTGAGGACATGAGATACAAGCATTGTGTTCAAATTTTAACTGTGACCATTTGCATTTAAATATTTTAATTTTGCAAAGGGAAAAACCAGAGCTCTATATTTTATCCATATATTTTGATAGAAGTAAAAATTTTCTATTGATGTAAAAATAAAAGTTGTATATAAATCCATGGTGCATCTAATGAACCTAATTTAAATATTTGTAACTATTTCCAATCAAATATATTAAGTTTCAAATTTGATTGTGTGTTTGTGCATGGACTGTTAGTGACCTTAAGAAGATTGTTTGAGCTTATATTGATATTATTTTGATATATCTTGATGAATTAGCTATTTGGGTTGTTTTTTAAACTCCATGATGATGATATATGTGGTATTTATATGTTTTAATAATTTATATTGAGTATGAACATTACTTAATAAGTTGACTATGTTCCTGAAGGTTACTGGCAGATTAAGTGACCATATTGCAGAGCCAAGTTGAAGGTGTTCTAAGCTATGTTGAAGAATAAAATGAGTATGGAGATGTAGTATAAGTCTCAAAGACTTATGAGAAGGAATTGGTTTTTATATTATGCTCCTGATCAGATATGGAGAATCATATTAGTCTGACTGTATTTTGACTATGTATGACTAGTTTGAGTAGTCATCTTGAGTGAGATAGTTTGAGGTGTTTTTCCCTATGTTGGAGTGTCTAAGGCACATGGATATGTTGCAGAGATATAAGATGTTATATTCATATGAATTATTCATGTGGTTATGTGAGATATTTTTGTGTTTGATTTAGAAGTTTGTGACTATGTTTTCTGAGTATAAAGACCTGAAGAGCGAGGTGACCTAATTGGGAGGTTTAAGTGTCGAGTTCATATTATAGGTGGATTAGAACCATGTGGGTGTGACTAATGGGTCATTTGGAGTGGACATATGCATTAGTCATGCGGAGTGGACATATGCTTTTTTAATTGGTCTTGAGTTCCTATTTTCTTATTGAAGTGCTAAGTGGTTGAATAGGTTTCTATGAGACCTATAAGAGCTACAAGGGCCTTATTGAAAAGTGTAGCTACTTAAGGATAACCCATAGATGCTCTGGCCAACCTATTAAGATTTTTTTGAGCCATGTATTTATGTGAGATAAGCCTTAAGGGTTAAGTAAATTACAATTTCTAACCTATAAGTTTATATTCGTGATTTCTCTATATATAGTGAAACCAAATGAAATGGTTTCTAGATTTTGTAGAGGCTTGTAAGAGAGGAGTGAGAATTGAAGCAAAGAAGTGAGGAGGTTGAGTCTATCAAATGGATGGGTTTAGAATCAGAGTAGGTTAAGGACTATGTGTATGACTTTTAGGTCATGTTTATAAGGTCAATATAGTGTTCTTTCAGGTTGATCATGAACGAAGAGGTCTATAGTGATATAAAAGGATGGTTTGGATGCCTTATGTGTGACTGAAGGATTGTTGATATCTATGTGAGCTTGGTGGTTGATCTGAGAGGTAGATAAATGTGTATACTATGTGTATAACCATTTGGTTATGTTTTTGAAGCTATGATAGAGTTATTTCTATGAAAGATGCATTGAGTGTGCAGAGTTAAAGAGTAGGGTTAGTCGGGATATGTAATGTGTCCTAATTGATCTTTCTATGTTGGTCTAAGTATGTAATGTGATGTTTTCAATAGGATGTGTTGATTGAGAGGCTTTTATGATTTAGATAGAAATTTTGTTTATTTTTTAGATATTTATAGGTCCATCATCAGGTGTTGAAGACATCAATTCTAAGGTGTAATTTTTCATTTTAAATAGGGTTTAAAGGACTTGATCTTCCTTACAAGTAGTTGCTCCTTGTGAAACAATATTTCACTAAAAACCTTTGGTCAAAAGGACTTGATTAGGGTTGTAGGTCAAAATGACTTGACTGAATAAGTGGTCAAAAGGACTTGATCATCTTAGGGGTAGGTGCTCCTTGTGGAACTGTTGCTTCACTAAAGGCCTTAGGTAAAAATAACTTGACCAAGGTTCTTGATCAGAAGGACTTGATTAGTTTCTAGTTTGTAATACCTTATAGGACAAGTAGTCCAAGTTTTTTTAGGCTTGAGAGTGGGTTTTATTCCCCAAGAGGGTTTCCCACATATGTCTTGTGTTATGTGCTTTATCTTACATTGTCTCTCTTGTTCATTGCTAAGAATAATGTGTATGCTTCATGAATGCTTATGGTAATTTATTAAGAGTAAGGATTAAAATTAAAGCCAGATTATCTGGTCTCACTAATTTAAACCTCCCCTCTCATTGATTTTACCTATAAAAAAACACACCTTATTAAACATTTGAAAAACACATTCCAAATCTTAGAAAATGTAGAGAACAATATTATAGATGTGAGGTAAAGGTATACTCATAGTGGGGTCTCTTATGGCCCTATTTATGAGGAGGAGCATTTTTATGATGGACAAGACAATATTATGGTATTTGAGGACAATCCCATGACTATAGGATCTAAGGAAGACTATTTTAAACATCAACCTATAGATGAAAAAGATGAAGCACTCATAAGGTTTATTGAATCTAGTGATAGATTACCATCAGACTTTTTGATAGAATAATTACATGCCTTGGTTGAGGTAGAATAACAATAAAAATAAAAATTCCTCACTCATATTTCAAAATAAAACATTACTTCTCTTAGCAAATTAAAAGAAGTGATCATAGAGTCAAAACCTAATGATCAAGATCTTGTCACTAGGATCAAGAAGATAAGTCAATCATATGCATCCCAACTTATCACAGACTTAACTGACTCTTTAGCTACCACTTCAATACACAACAATGCTTCCAAATAACAAGGTATTGTGGTATAACCAACACAACACATTTTCATTAAAAACACACCTATGATGGATCATGATGTCTTAATTGAACAAACTAAGCCTCAATAAGTTCTATAACATGCTTCACCAGACACAGAGCATACATTTTTCAATCATTAAGAGCCTCTTATTCCTTCACAGAACCAAGGAATGAAACACTTAGTACGTATTGAGGAAATTATTCAAAACAATTTGGCAAGTTCTTCTCAACCAACATGTACTTTGGTAAATTGACCACGGACTCCCCAAAATCAATAAAATGCTTATAATTCTAGGTGGTTGATTTCAAGGAATGTTTATCAACCCAAGAATTAGTAGCTCACTTACTCAATTGAAAGAGTAAACCAAAAAAAATTATAGATCATAGGGTGTATATCCCTAACATTTCAATGCAACAGGGGCACATACCACCCCAACAAAATTATATTCCACCTACCAATACACCAAACATGAAAGAGTGGAATTCGATGAAAGAAATTGTGTCATGATTGGAGACATGAAATTAAGTCAAGAAGTACAAATTTGATGAGATATGTCCATATTCATTTGATTTGATTATTCTCTAAGTCCCATTTCTACCTCATTTTGAGTCACCCAAATTTGACAAATACAAAGGTAAGGGTGACCATCATGAACATATTCAGGAATTTTTGGTATTATGACAAGAGGTAACTTATAGTAGTATTTATTTGATTTAATTGTTTTCATTAAGTTTAGTAGGAAAAAATTTAGAATGGCTCCTTAATTTACCCAAGGGATGGTGGCAGATTGGAATGATCTATCTAAAAAAGTTATTAACCACTTTTATTACAATATTGAACATGAGTTCACCATGGTCGACCTATGCAAGCCAAACAAAAAGATGGACAAAGCTTCACAGCTTATCTACAGTGGTGGAGAGCATTAGCTAGATGCTTTAAACATAATTTTCCAAGAAAATAGTTGGTTGATATCTTTGCATAGAACCTACACCCTAAGGTGGTGCATAATCTATAACTTGCTTGCGCAAATACATTTGAAGAAATTATAGACAAGGGTGTTGGGGATCAACCAACAATCTTGATTACTATATGAAAGCAACTAAATGCAGAATTAAACCAGAAAGATAAGTAACTAGAATCTGAAAATAGCAGACAATAAGAGATACAAGGAACCACCCTAAAAACCTGTATTAAACTCTTTACAGAAAGAATACAATTGAAGAAACTTCTTTTCTTCCACACCTCTCTCAGATGTACAGATCTCTTTCCCTCAAGAGTTCTCTGTCTCAATTACAATCAACTCCAACAACCTGGATTGATTCACATATATTTTACAATACTGTTCCAATAAGCTATGAAGATCTAATCATATATATATAATATTAGGAAACATGAGCATATAATTATAGCCATTAGATGCACCTCCTAATCAAGGGCTCTAAATAGTCTTACTAAAGATAGAGATGTGGACTTAAGACTAACACTTAATCCTACCATGCAAACATTATGTTCTGTCCACAAAAATAAATTCTGGACACACAGGTTACCAACATCGGTCCCTGCCTGTCTGCCTATGACCGACATTGGCTGATTCATGACCGACGTCGACATCTCCTAGTCAACTCCTGACTAACGTTGGTCGCTCCTGACCAACATCGATGACTGTGTAATTCCTGTAACTTGCAACTTGCTCATTTGGTGAAGCTTTTAGCTCCACACCTCAACAATCTCCCACTTGGAGATAAACAGCTGCACCAATACCTGTACAGCAACATCTTCTAGCTCCTCCATCTTCAAACTCAATCATGAAGACCTACAAAAGTTGAATGAAGATTCAACTTCTCCTTTATTACCGGCTTGGTTAACATATCAGCAGGGTTCTTATCTGTATGGATCTTCTCCAGCTTCAACTCACCATCCTCCAATACCTGTCTAATGAAGTGGTACCTAAGCTGTATATGCTTGGTTTTTGAATAAAAGGCTGAATTCTTAGCCAAATGAATTGCACTCTGACTATCACTGCATAGTCTGCAACTCTCTTGCTCCTTTCTTAGCTCTTCCATGAACCGTGTCATCCATATCATCTCTTTGCTAGCCTCAATGACTGCAATATATTCTACTTCTATAGTTGACAAGGCAACAACCTTCTGCAACTTTGAAATCCAGCTAACTGTCATTCCACCAATAGTGAAAACATACCCTGTGGTGCTTCTTCTACCATCCAAATCACCTACCATATATGAATCTACATAACCATGTCGAGAAGCGTTAGACCCACCATAGCACAAATGCCTATTGCTGGTCCCTCTTAGATATCTAAGGATCCACTGAACTGCTTTCCAGTGCTCCTTCCCTGGATTGACCATATACTTACTTACAACTCCCACTGCTTGGGCAATATCCGGTCTAGTACATACCATTGCATACATTAAACTCCCAACTTCGGAAGCATATGCAACTCTACTCATGTACTCTACCTCATCATGTGAATTAGGACATTGTTCTTTACTCAACTTGAAATGCCCAGCCAAAGGTGTGCTTATCAGTTTTACATCCTAGATATTGAACCGTTTCAACACCTTGTTCACATAATCCTCTTGAGACAAAATCAACCTGTGATTTTTCCTATCTCTCTTAATACTCATGACAAGGATTTTCTTTGATGCTCCCAAATCCTTCATGGCAAATGTGTGAGCTAATTTCACCTTAAGCTCAGAGATATCTTGCATGTGTGATCCTGCAACCAGTATATCATCTACATACAACAATAGAATAATATATCTACCATTATCCAATCTCTTAAAATACACACAGTGGTCAGATTGAAACCTACTATAGCCATGCTCAGTCATAAACCTATCAAATCTTAGATACCATTGTCTAGGAGCTTGCTTGAGACCATACAAGCTTTTCTTCAATCTGCACACTAACTTCTCCTTACCTTTGACCTCAAATCCTTCTGGCTGATCCATATATATTTTTTCATCCAAATCTCCATGAAGAAATGTTGTCTTAACATCAAGCTACTCAAGATGCAAATCCTAAATAGCAACTAAAGACAATACAATCCATATAGAAGTCATTTTAACTATAGGAGAAAAAATCTCACCAAAATCAATACCTGGTTTTTGTGCAAATCCTTTCACTACCAACCTAGCCTTATATCTCATCTGTCCATTCTAACCTTCCTTCAATCTATAGATCCATCTGTCCTTCAATGTCTTCTTTCCCACTGGCAACTCAACCAAATCCTATGTTTGGTTCTTTCTCAAGGAATCAATCTCCTCATTCATGCCTAGCTCCCACTGATTCTTGGATTCCACCTGTATTGCTTCATCAAAACTCTCTAGTTCTCCACCATTAGTAAGCAATAAATAGAATAATGAAGGGGAATATCAAATTGGAGGTTTACTTACCCTTTCTGACCTCCTAATGGGCATCTGAGACTCATTCACAACACGTTGTCCACCCAAATTCTCTGATAGTGATCGACCTCGGTCACTTTCAGGTCTGTAACTGGCCGATGTCAGTTCTCTCTGACCGACATTGATTCCTTCCTGGCTGACGTCGGTCACTGCATGATCGACATCAATTTTTGTATTGTCGATGTCGGTTCCTGCCTGACCGATGTCGGTCTCTGTGTTTTCTTGTCTGTGATTATTCTTTCCCGCAAGCTCATTTTGGACCGTCACCTCGCCCAATTCTCCATTGCTCTGCCCAAATTGATTCAGCTTCTTGAGTTGATCACTATACATCACTTTTTCATTGAAAACAACATCACGGCTCCTAATTATTTTGTTAGTTCCTAGATTCCAAAACTGGAATCTGAAATCATCAGAGCCATAACCAATAAATGTGCACCTCATAGATTTAGCATCCAGCTTCTTTCTATTTTTTTTATCAACGTGCACAATGGCTTCACAACCAAAAACTTTGAGAAATGAGAGACCTACCTTTTTACCTATCCATGCCTCTTCTAGAATTCCACCATCCTGAGCTGTAGAGGGTCCTCTATTAATCAGGTAAACTACAGTATCCATAGCTTCTGCCCAAAACTCTAAGGGCAAACCAGCATGCAATCTCATACACCTTACACGCTCCATTATTGTTCTATTCATCCTTTTGCCAACTCCATTTTGCTGAGGTGTCCTTAGAACCATCCTTTGCCTGCGTATTCCATGCATATAACAATACCAATTGAACTTATCGCTGCAAAACTCACCACCATTGTCAGATCTCAGGCACTTCAATATCCTGCCTGTTTCATTCCCAACCATAGCTTTCCAAATCTTAAAAGTGTCAAAAACATCATATTTCTTCTTTATACAATAGACCCATACCTTTCTTATAGCATCATCTATGAAAGAAACATAGTACTGTGATCCTCCAATAGAAGCAACCTAAGCCAGTCCCCACACGTCTGTGTGAACAAGCTCCAATTTGTGCTTCTTCTTTGTTGACCTAGTCTTGAGAAAACTCACCCTCTTCTATTTTCCAAAAATACATTGCTCACAAAAATCCAAATCTATGCTTTTTAAATCTAAAAGCTTACCTTTTGACTTAAGAATAGACATTCCCTTCTCACTCATGTGGCTGAGCCTAGAGTGCCACAACTTTGCATCCACATCTGAAGTAGATAATACAAAAGGAGAATTATCAGTAATACAATTACATAAATAGAGAGTACCTACTCTCTTACCTCTGGCCAATACAAGTGCACCCTTGGTCACCTTCCAAGATTCAGTTGTGAGAGTTACTGTACAACCCTCATCACCTAACTTTCCTATAGAAATCATATTCCTCTTCAGGTTGGGAACATGCATGACATCTCTCAACACCCATGTGTTGCCATTCTGCATTTTTAGCTGCACTTTTCCTTTGCCAACAATTTTACACGGCTCATCATCCCCTAAATAAACTATTCCAAAATCTCCATAGACATAGTCACTAAAATATTCTCTATTAGGGGTAGCATGAAAAGAGGCACCAGAATCTAAAACCCAAGATTCTATATTATTATGCAAAGAGAATATAAGAGCATCTTGTGCAATACCTGCAACTTTTGCTTCTTCTTTACCTTCATGTTGATTGTCCTTTTTAGGTTTTGACCAGTAATCTTTGCTTATGTGCCCTATCTTTCCACAATTCCAGCAGGCTGTCCTCCTACCATTTCTTGATTTGGATCTACCTCTCATCTTTGACTTAGACCTTGATCTCCTATGCTTGCCCTTCTCTTTTTTCCTTCCCCTGCTCTCAAAACTTAAAGCGTTCCCTGATGTTTCCTCTGTGCTTTTCCTGCATATTTCTTCATTCAAGATTACACTAACAACATCATCTACTTTGAAAATATTTGAAGCAGATGCAGTATTACTAACTTCCATTACCAAGTTATGCCAGCTTTTAGGCAAAGAACATAATATTAAAAGAGCCTTAATTTCATCATCAAACACTATTTTGACTGAATTTAATTGATTTACAATTCTATGGAAATCATTTAGATGATTAGATATAGATCCACCTTCCTGCATTTGCAAATTAAATAACTACTTCATAAGATATACCTTATTTGAAGCTGAGGGTTTTTCATATAAATTTGCTGAAGTAGTCATTAACTCTACCATTGACTGTTCCTGTGATAAATTAGATATCACAGTAGATGCCAGACTCAATCTTATAGATCTAAGAGCTTTTCTATCAAGAACTTCCCATTCTTCATCTTCCATGTCTGTGGGCTTCCTTGAAACTCCACCTAATGGTAAGTATAGATCTTTCTGATAAAGATAATCCTCTATCTGCATTCTCCATAATTAGTAATTCTTGCCATTGAACTTCTCCATTCTTAGTTTACTTTCTTCTACCATTGCTTCTCCCACTCAAACAGAAATCCCTGTGAGTAACCTGTAATCAATACACACTAACCAGATCTAAAACACCTATTTAGTCAACTTGAGCTCTGATACCACTTGTTGGGGATCAACCAACAATCTTGATTACTATGTGAAAGCAACTAAATGCGGAATTAAACTAGAAAAATAAGTAACTAGAATCAAAAAACAACAAACAATAAGAGATACAAGAAACCACCCTGAAAACTTGTATTAAACTCTTTACAGAAGGAATACAATTGAAGAAACTTCTTTTCTTCCACACCTCTCTCAAATGTATAGATCTCTTTCCAGATCTCTTTCCCTCAAGAGTTCTCTCTCTCAATTACAATCAACTCCAACAACCTAGATTGATTCACATATATTTTACAATACTGTTCCAATAAGCTATGAAGATCTAATCCTATATATATAATATTAAGAAACATGAGCATACAATTACAGCCATTAGATGCACCTCCTAATCAAAGGCTCTAAACAGTCTTACTAAAGATAGAGATACGGACTTAAGACTAACACTTAATCCTACCATGCAAACATTCTGTTTTGTCCACAAAAATAGATTCTGGACGCACAGGTTACCGACATCGGTCCCTGCCTGTCTGCCTATGACCGACGTCGGCTGATTCATGACCGACGCCGGCATTTCCTAGTCAACTCCTGACCGACGCCGGTGACTATGTAATTCCTGCAACTTGCAACTTGCTCGTTTGGTGAAGCTTTTAGCTCCACACCTCAACAAAGAGTGTGTAGATTTAGAAGGTGCTTATCACTAAATTCCTTATCAATATTTATTTATAAAGTAAAATGTCAAATCAAACCCAATCACTTATTCAAAATATTACAATAGACAAATCCAAGGAATTTAATAAGAACAGAAACATGGTAGGGAATGGAGTAACTAAATCAATACATGTACAAATGGTGCAAGTTTTACCAACTCTAAATGTGTAAGTAGCTCAACCTAATCCACCAACCACTTTTCAAAGAGTCCCTCCATGAAGGGTATTAAATAATAAATATAGAGTCCTTAGAAAATTGGGGTAGCTTATTGATTTAGTATTTCAATGATTTGTATTAGCTAATTTGATTGTTTGGCCTATGCTAAGGCCATTTCTTGAAGATCAACCCAAACTAGATAGGTATCAAGCAGATGAATTTTGTAACTTCCATCATGTTTTTGTTCATGGTGCTTGTAGATGTGTTTGATTATAACATATCATTGAATATTTGATTGAAATTAGTGAATTTGAGATCAAACTTGCCTCACAAAACACTAATCAAGATATGGGCATCTAAAATTTTCCAATTCCTAGACATAATCAACAACCAGAAAGAAATAACCATAACCAAGGACAAAAGTAATGGAAAATTTTGAACCAAGGCTAGAATCATAATTAGAATTATCATAATTAGGATCATAATACCAATGTTAATAACCTGGGTTACAACAACATGCCCTATGACTACAATAATATCATGGGGTGTATTTATATAAACCACATTACCACTATTATTATTAAAACCTATGAACTATCCTATACTCCATGAATTATTGGACCCATTATTATAGGGTCAACACCTTCTCCTTCAAGTAATTCTTTATTGAGTACATGTAATTTAGTTACAAATTACTATTTTTGGACTTCCTTCTAATTATAATGACTCTTTACTGAATCAAAATTGTGCCAACATAACTAGATGCCCATGAGTCACCCTCCAAGGCCCTTTGCCTTCATCTTCTAATTATAATGGCTCCTTACCACCTTTATATTGTGAAATCACAAATATATGCTTGCAATTTACCCTTCAGGGCCCTTTTCCCTCTTCCAACACTGAACCCAATGTGAACGATGTGCCTTTGGATCCAAAGTTGAACACTATGCCATCCAGGGCTAAACCATCTTGTCCTACTATTGAAAAGCTTTATAGTATATTGGACCAACTAATTAAAATTCCTCCACAAATTTTTATTTTATAATTTTTACATACATCTAAAGTCTATAGAATTATTGTGAACAACCTTCTTCAACAATCCACTATTCCCTAAGACATTAACCCTGAATAATTCCAAACACTTATAGGGCATTTATCTTCATTTTGACAGGTTACCTTTGATAAAAAATATATGTCCACCCTTGGTCCTAGCCATAACAACCCCTTGTATATTGAGGTCATCATTGAAAACCATAAAATCAAGTGAGTTCTTAAAGATAATGTTTCAGGGATGAACATAGTGTCTCTCAAGCTTGTACAATGATTGGGTTAACTGCAAAGGACATTTAGCCAGAGATGATTACCATAAAGGCATATGACAATGTCAGAAGGGAGTCTTTTGGTACTATTTATTTGCCAATCATTGTTGGGTTTGTGTCCCATCATATCTTATTACATATTATGGATATTGAGTTGCCTTATAACATACTTCTTGATCATACTTGGATCCATGAAGTACAGGATGTCCCATCCACTTTGCGTCAGTGTCTCAAATTCACCCACGATAGTATTAAAGTCACCAATCCTATTGATCTATAGCCTTAACAATATTACAAACATCTAGAGGCTAAATCTCATAATTATAACTATTACCCTAGTTCATTTGTTGTAAATAAGAACAAATAAATAGTTACCTTGCTTCCATTTCAACTAATCCATATCCCATAACCCTTATAAAATAGGTTATTATAGAATATATAGGCATTTACACATATTGTCTTAAAGATGCCTTCCATATTGCTAATTTTTCCAAGTCTCCTAAATCATTTGGCAACCACAAACCTTCTAAAAGCCCTAACAGACCCAATGTGATCTGGAAAAAGAAGAAAGATACACATAAGCTACCAATGGTATTTGTACTGTTGCTTCACCAAATCAAGATTGAGAAGCTTTCACTAAAGGAGACTGGTTATATTCTGATGGCATTGTTGATTATTTTTTAGAATCCAAAATATCTTATCCCTAATCGAATTATGGATAATTTTGATTATACAATAAAAGGCCTTGGCCCATGAGAGTAAGGAATCCTAGAACCTTTATCAGTTGGTAAACCTAACTTGAATCAAGGTCTTAGATTTATATTACTTGGGGGTGATCTCATGACTTTAGATAGTGATTCTTCTAAATCGACTAGCAATGAGACTCCTGGCAGTGACATAGCATCCCATTATAGTACATAGAATGAGCTTGCAAACATGAATTTATTTGATTCAAATTCCATTATGACCATAACAGCTCATTATTTCCTTTGCCTTTTCCATCCAAAAATCATTGATTGGGGGCAACAAATTTTGGTTATATGCCTTGATGAACTCTAGAATGAACAATCTATTAAGAGTACATAGGCCTCAGAGATAGATTTTCAATTGGTGATCATAAAAAAAGGATTTGATTTTTCTTTGGATCCTTTTGCCTACTTTGGAGATCAAGCAAACTTTATTGTTCATGAAAAAGTTAAAACATCAATATTCTCAGGTGAAAACCTCCTTGAGGCACTCATTAGTTAGGGAAATAGTAAATAAAAATACAAGCCCTTGAGTGAAAACCTATTTTAGGAACTCTTAGATGGGAAAGTTTGTTCATCCCCAAAGGATACACAAGGTCCATCAAGTCCTAGCTCCATATCTAGCACTAGCATCATGTTAGAACAACTATGATTCTTTGAGCATCTTTCTCTTGACTTTCCTGAGATATTTTCTAGTTGGCCATTACCTGAACTAGTGTATTTAGATTCATCACATTATCTAGAGCTATGGGAGGAACAACAAGAAATTATAGCAAAAGAAGAAGATCATGATCACACATTTGCTACTATTTTAGAAGATGGTTCTACACTCCTTGTATAAAACACTATTGAAGTGAACTTGGGAACATATGATGATCCCAAAATTGTTTATCTTGGAGCTTCTCTCATTGATGAGGAATGAGATCACATTATATCCATTTTGAAGGATTTTATTGATATTTTTGCATGGGCATACTTTGACATGCCATGCTTAGACCCTGATTTGGTTGTGCATCACCTTATTTTCCATCCAGATGTTAAGCCAGTCAAAAAAAAGTTGAGAAATATGTATCCATGCATCGCTCTTTTGGTAAAATCAAAACTAGAAAAATTATTATGAGTAGGATTCATCAAACCACTGGACTATTTCGAATGGATATAAAATATCATTTCAATAAGCAAAAACCCATAAGATATATGTCTTTGTACTTATTTTAGAGATATGAACAAGACATGCCCCAAATATGATTTTCCTCTGCCCAACATTAACATGATTGTTGATTCTATTGTTGGGTATAAGATGTTATCCCTTATGGATAGATTTTTTGGATACAATCATATCAAGATAGCTCACGAAGACCAATGCAAAACTACATTTACCACACTATGAGGAACATTCTATTATCAATTCATGCCATTTAGATTGAATAACATTGAATCCACTTATCATCATGCTATGACTATCATCTTCCATGAAATGATGCATGATATTGTTGAAGACTATGTTGATGACATCCTATCTAAATAAATAACACATGTCAAAAATCCTAACATTCTATGAAGAATCTTTGAGAGACTTCATAAGTATAAGGTCCATCTGAATCCAAATAAGTGTGTCTTTGGCATCACTTTAGAAAAATTAATAGGGTTTATTTTATCAAAAAGAGGGATCAAAGTAGATCCTGCTAAGGTCAAGACCATTGTATAAATTCCTCCACCTTCAAATATTAAATAGATTTGTAGCCTGCAAGGAAAGATTCTATCCATTTGTAGGCTCATTTCACAACTGGGAGACAAGTGCCACCCATTTACACATCTATTGAAGAAATGGGTTATATTGTAATGGGATCATGAGTGTCAATTATCATTTGTGCAGCTCATAACATATTTGGCCAACCTACCAATTTTGAGAGTGCCAAGACCTAAATAACCATTACTTCTTTATATTTCAGTGATTGAACATGCACTAGGGGTACTCTTATCCCAACATGATGATAAGGGAAAAGAACATGTAGTTTATTATTTAAGTTACACACTGGTGGCTTATGAGCATAATTATATGCCTATTGAGAAGGCATGTTTAGCTACGGTATTTACTTCCCAAAAGGTGTGACACTATATGCTAAATAACAAAACCATTGTTATTACTAAAGTGGAACCCTTCAAGTATTTATTATATAAAGAAACTCTCACAGGTCGCATGGCCAAATGAGTCATGCTCTTAAGTGAGTTTGATGTTGAGTATTAGAATTATGCAGCTATCAAGGGGTAGGTTATTGTTGATCAACTTGTAGAGGCTACTATTATAAACACTCAACCTCTCAGATTAAATTTTATAGATGACTTTATTATGAAAATAGAAGAAGTATAGCATGAAACTGAGTAATGAAATATATATTTTGATGGTTCTTTCACTTCTTGTGGACATGGAGCTGGCATTTTTTTAATTACACCACAAGGGGATCTGATTCCCAAGGTGTTTCATATCAATTTTCATTGTACCAATAATATGGTTGATTATGAATCACTTATTACAAGACTTCATCTTGAAGAGGAGTGGGATATCTAACATTTAATGGTCTATGGGGATTCCCAATTGATTATTAATCAAACTATAGATCAGTATCAAACTATAGATGAGAATCTTGTACCTTACAAGCATATTGTGGATAATCTCAAGACTCATTTCAAATCTCTACAATTTGAACAAGTACCATGAGCTAATAATAGATCTATCAATGTAATGGAAACAATTGGTTCCATGATACAAATTTATAGCAATACTAAATAATATCAATTTCTCATTGAAAATGTTTTATTGCCTACTCATGTCTTTCCATATTTAGAAAGGGTATACACCATTGTTGGTCCCAATCCCCCACCTAAACTACCTCAGTTTCAAGACATTTATAATTATTTTCATGAACAATTTTTTCCACTTGACCTTTCCTATAATCATCAAAAAAAATTCCTTCGTCACATATCCCATTTTACCCTCCTTGGAAACATGCTTTATCATAAAGGTTTTGGTGGAATGATACTTTGTTGTTCATCTTTGGGAGAATCCAAATTAATGCTTAAGGAGGTTCATGAAGGAATGTGTGGGTCCTATACCAATGGTGTAATCTTAGCTAAAAAGCTCCTCATAATAGGTTATTATTAGCCAAAAAATGAGACAAATGCTTGTAATTATGTGAGGAAGTGTGTTTCTTGTCAATAGCATGGTAATTTCATGCACACACCTTCTTTACCACTACAATCGATCACTATACCATGGCCATTTTCTACATGGGGTCTCGATCTCATCAGGAAAATAAACCCAACATCTTTTGATGGCCACAAACATATTCTTACTAATATCAAGTATTTTACTAAGTGGATTGGGGCCATTCATCTCACTTATGTTATCAGAAAGTAGATTGCCAAGTTTATACATTACCATATCATCTATCAATATGGCATTATAGAATGCATTATATTTGATAATGGTGGATCATTTGTAAACTGAGATGCAAAAGCTCTTGGTGCAAAATTTAATATCAAGCACAAGAAATCTACACCATATAACCCGTAAGGCAATGGACAAGCTGAGGCATCAAATAAAACCATTATTTCCATACTGAATAATATTGTCAATGATTTTGGTCATAATTGGCACTTGTAAATTTTTCCTACCCTTTGGGCTCATCGCACTAGTCATCAAACCCCCATAGGATCCACTTCATACTCCCTTGTTTATGGTATAGAAGATATTATCCCGATCATGATCAAGCTACCTTCATTACAAATATCTTTGGAAAATATTGAATATGATGAATATTATAGAGTTCTTAGGTTACAAAAACTTGATCTCCTTGATGGCAAGCATTTCGCTACCCTAGATAACTTACAATCTTATCAGAATAGATTGTGTAGAAGCTAAAACAAATGCATTCTCCCTCAAGAGTTTGAGATTGGTGATTTAGTGTTAAAATAGAATTAGAAGAACACTAAGATTAAACATAAGAAAAATGGTAATTTTCAAACCAATTGGCTAGGTCCATATGTCATCTCAATAAATTATGGATCAAGGGCATACTGACTGACTACTCTAAATGTCAAATAACTTTCAGATTTCATGAACATTATGCATCTCAATTGGTTATATGATTGAAAACTTTTGAATCATTATCTACAAGACCCCTTGGGTAAACTTATGCTAAAGTCATTTTATCCAACTAATTATATCATAAACCATCCTATCTTGGACCATATTCATTTTGACCTACCCTGGACTGATCTCACAAGAACCATATTCTTTTATGACTCTAGACAGTTGAAACTTTGGATCATTGGCACTTTGGATCTTTTATATTCCAGTCAGACTCATTTTATCCCAACCTAGACCATCCTCTTCTAGACCATATTCATGTTTGTCTTATTTTATCTTAGACCATTATACTAAGAACCATATTCTTGTCATACCTTGAGTCATTGTAACCTAGAACAATCCTATCCCTTGCCCAATTATGATCCTGATTATGACTCATAGGCATTCAAGACACCCTCAATGCCATTTATACAAAGCAATTCAGCCTGGATAGTATATTTTAGCTTCCTCTTATAGATAAATAAATATGAATACATCAACTCATGGTTTTTGCCTATTGGATGGTTCTTCAGATTTGTCTAGTGTTGTATATTTTTCTTTTGTTGTTTTTTGATAGGCATTGTTGCCTTATCAAGACCTCACTCTTATCAATTTATGTTCATGGTCTATTTTAGCTGACTTTATCTATTATTTAAACTCTACTCTCAGACATGCATCTCCTTGATTATTTAGTTCTTTGTGCCATTGTTTATATCTATGATCCCCGTTGTAACTAGTTTAGTTGTTGTTTGAACTCTTGCCTATGGATGTTCATCTCCTCAGTCACATATTTCATTAGACCTTTTATTAATATTTAATATCTATTATGTTAGGATAAATTAAAACCCATATTTATCCCCAAATTTCATACAAGATAAACTATGAAATGAATTAATCAAACATTCAAAAAATAATTAAAAACATACACATAACAAGAGACACTAGATTTAACGTGGTTCACCCAAAATGAGCTACATCCACCAAAATTGTCCATTATATCATTTCCAAAAATACAAGAGAGAAACAAAATCTTATTAAAAAATCCTATTACACCTCTTTCCCTTTATCTGCCTCCACTCTATGTTAATTTTTTTCACACACATCTCAGCCATATCTCAATACATTTTAAGGTGAAAAACACCTAAACATAACCTCTATCATCATATATGGAAACCTATAATCAATGGCCAAATTGAATATGAAATTTCAATTTTATAAGGAAATTTTAAGAAAATTTTCACTTTGAGGGTGTTTCCCTTGAACCCCCACCAGGGCGCGTGGCCTCTGGACCCCCTGCCATGGGGGTCATCCCCCTCGAACCCCATAATGGGGTTACCCCCTTTCAACCCCCCACATGCGATAGGGATACAAATAATGGGATCCAAAACTAAATTAAATAATCATCATAATTTTAACCTCTAATCCTAGAATATAATTAGGCTCTACACCTAACAATCTCCCACTTGGAGACTGATTGTAGCAACTCCACTACTACTACATCCACTATACTATCTGGACCTGAAAAAGTTCATTAAATTAATTATCATCCATAAAGACCAATATAAGCTAAACAAATCTTTATATTCTCTCTTGTAACTACTTTGGTCATCATATCCATAGGATTTTTACTGATGGGTATCTTCTCCAATTTTAGTTGCTCTTCCTCTATCACTGAATGAATGAAATGATACTACAATTGAATATGTTTTGTTCTAGAGTGATAAGTTGAGTTTTTTCTTAGATGGATTGCACTCTGACTATCACTATATAGTGTACATCTTTCTTGACTATGTCATAATTCTTCCATCAACCTTTGTAACCAAATTATATCCTTGCTTGCTTCTGCAGTAGCAACATACTCAACCTTTATGGTTGAAAGTGACACAACCTTCTATAACCATGATACCCAACTAACTATTGTACCACCTACTATAAACACATACCCTATAGTCATTCTTCTACCATCCAAGTCACTTGCCATATCTGAGTCAAAATATCCATGTAATGTAACATCTGGTCCACCATAGCTTAACACTATATCTATGGTCCCTCTTAAGTAACGAAGGATCCATTTTAATACATTCCAATGTTCCTTTCCTAGATCACTCATTAAACTACTCACAACTCCCACTTCATGTGAAATTTTCAACCTCGTACACACCATTGTATACATTAAACTTCCAACTACTGATGAGTATGGAATTTTTGACACTAGGTTCTTTTCTTCTTGTGTTTTAGGACATTATTTTTTTGTTAATTTAAAGTGTGCAGCCAAAGATGCCCCAACTAATTTTCCATCCTACATATTAAATCTTTCCAACACTTTTTTAATGTACTCTCCCTATGATAATTCTATCTTCCTATTCTTTTTATCTCTAGTTATCCTCATACCAAAGATTTGTTTAGTTGTACCTAGATCCTTCATAGAAAATCAATCACTTAATTGTTTCTTGAGTGCATTAATATTGTATATGTTGGAGCTTGATACAAGCATATCATTTACATATAAAATTAAAATTATATATCTTCCATTTTCAAATATTTTAAAATATACACAATGGTCTGAGTGGCATCTAGAATAATCTTGTTCCATCATAAAACTGTCAAATTTAATGTCCCATTAGCTTGGAGCTTGTTTCAAACCATACAAGCTCTTTCTTAATTTTCACACCAAATTATTCTTACCATTGAATTCATAACCTTATGGCTGATCCATGTATATTTCCTCCTTCAAATCCCCATGAAGTAAATTAGTCTTTACATCTAAATGTTATAAGTGTAAATCTTCAATAGCTACTAAGCTCAAAATAGTTCTGATTGAAGTCAATTTAACAACTAGAAAAAATATTTCATTGAAATCAATACCATTCTCTTGTGAAAAACCCTTAACCATCATTCTAGCCTCAAATTTATTTTTACCTGCATCCTCTTCCTTTATCCTATATACCCACTTATTCTACAATGTCTTTCTCTTTTGAGAAGCTTCACCAAATTCCATGTCTGGTTTTCCATTAGAACATCATACTCTTCATCCATAGCTTTCTCCCACTTATCCTTGGTATCAATCTACACTACTTTTTCATATATTTCTAGCTCACCACCATCAATAAGTAATAAATAATATAAAGAAGGAGAAATATGATTAGGTGGTCTACTTACTCTTGCAGATCTTCTAATAAGGGTTTGAGGTACATGTTCCTGTAACACATTTTGCTTGGGAACTTTTGGGACATATTTTTTTGTAATGTCTTCTAATACTATATATTCCTTTTTGGATTTTTCTTGATTATTTTTCTGCAACTTGTCCCTGTACATGATGTTTTCATGGAACACAACATCTCTACTCCTAATTATTTTCTTATCTTCTATATTCCACAATTAGAATCTGAGGTCATCAATTTTATAACCAATAAATGTGTATTTTTGAGACTTAGCTTCTAACTTATTCCTATGATCTTTATCAATATAAAAAAATGCCTCACAACTAAAAACTCCTAGAAAAGAATAATCTACCTTCTTTATAGTCCATGCCTCCTCTGGTATTCCACCATCCAAAGTACTTAAAGGTCATCTATTTATCATATAAACTATTGTAGTTATAGCATCTACTCAAAACTATAAAGGCAAACCTACATGCAATCTCATGCATCTGGCACGCTCCATAATAGTCCTATTCATTCTTTCTAACAAACAATTCTATTGTGGTGTTCTTGGAACTATCTTTTATCTACAAATTCCACTTATCAAATAGTAATCATTAAAAGAGTTATTATAATACTCACCTCTATTATCTGATCTGAGACATTTTAATTTTAAACCTATTTCATTTTCATTTAAATCTTTTCATTTTTTTAATGTATTAAAAACATTAGACTTCATTTTTATATAGTATACCAAAACCTTCCTAGTTACATCATCAATAAAAATAACATAATAAATTAAACCACGAAGTTAAGATACCTAAGTTGGTCCCCATACATCCATATGCACAAGCTCTAACTTCTACTCCTTCCTAGCTGGTCCAACCTTGAGAAACCTCACACTTTTTTGTTTCCCATATACACAGTGCTCACAAAAGTCTAGATCTAGTTCTTTCAAACCTAGTAACTTATCCTTTGCATGTAGGTTCTTCATTCCCTTTTCACTCATATGGCTAAGTCTGTAATGCCACAAAGTTGTGTATTTCCCTGTAATAGCTACAACACAAGATGAATTACCATTATCTATAGTCAAATATAAAGTGCCTACTTTCTTACCTTTTGAAACCACCAAATAACCCTTTGTAACCTTTTATGATTTAGCTATAAATGTGACCATACAACCCTCACTACTTAACTGACCTATAGAGATTAGATTTCTCCTTAAGCTTAGAACATACCTGACATCCTTCAGCACCCAAGTATTTTTATTCTATAATTTAACCTAAACACTTCCTTTTTTAACAATGTTATAGGGTTCATCATCACCAAGGTAAACATTCCCATAATTACCTTGAGCATAATCTATAAAATAATGTATATGAGGGGTAGCATGAAAAGAGGAACCTGTATCTAAAACCCAAGATTCAATAATATTATCAAAAGAAAGTATAAGAACATCTTGTAATATATCACCTGTTACATTTGCTTTTTTATTACCTTCTTGTTGGTCCTAGTCTAATTTTTCCTTTTGAAACCAGCATTCTTTCTATGTGTGTCCTAGCTTGCCATAGACCCAACATTCCATCTTGCCTCTTGATTTAGATCTTGCACCCCCTTTTGACTTTATATAGTTTCCTTTTCCTCTATTCTTTTTCCTTTGTTTATTCTCCACTGTTAATGTATTTCCATATATGGATGTTTCACCTATTCTTTTCCTTTGCATTTCCTCACTTAGGATAACACCCACCACATCTTCAAACTTTAGTTTGGCATTATTAGACACAAAGTTGCTTATTGTCATTACCAAGCTATTCCATCTTTTAGGCAAGGAACAAAGAATAATAAGAGCCCTAAATTCATCATCAAGGTCAATATTTATTGAATGTAACTAACTAGTAACTGTGTTAAATTCATTTAAATGATCTGCTACTGAACCATTTTTAGACATTTTCATGTTAAACAATTTTTTCATCAAAAATACTTTATTTGAGGCAGAGGGTTTTTCATATAACTTGCCTAATGAACTCATAATACCTTATATTCTCTTTTCCTATGATATGTTGAATGATACAGAAGATGCAAGGCATAATCGTATGGTTCTAAGGGCTTTTCGATCCAACAGTTCCCAATCTTCATCTGACATTGTTGATGGTTTCTTGGCTTGCCCTCCCAATGGTAAATATAGGTATTTTTAGTAAATTTAATCCTCCATCTACATCTTCCATAATCCAAATTTATATCCATTGAACTTCTCCACCTTATATTTATTTTCATCCACCATAACTCCCACTCGTGGTCAAACCCTTTTCTTCTTGGGATTTAAAATTATGTAAAAAAACTATGCTCTGATACCACTTTTTAGGATAAATTAAAACCCAAATTTATCCCAAAATCATAAACAAGAGAAACTATGAAATGAATTAATCAAACATTTAGAAAACAAACAAAAATATACATATAATAGGAGACACCATATTTAACATGGTTCACCCAAAATGGGCTACATCCACCAAACTTGTCGAGTATATAGTTTTCAACAATACAAGAGAGAAATAAAATCTTGTTACACCTCTCTCCCTTTATCTACCTCTGTTCTTTGTTAATTTTTCTTCACACACATCTCAACCATATCTCAATACATTTATGGTGAAAAACACCTAAACATAACCTCTACCATTAGATCTGGAAACCTATAATCAATGGCCCTGATTGACTGGAAATTACAATTTTACAAGGCAATTTTAATAAAAAATTTGCTTCAGGGGTGCTGCCCCCAAACCCCCCATCGAGGGTCATCCCCCTCAGATCTCGTAAAGGATGGGATCCAAACTTGGCTAAAATAATCATCAAAATTTTAACTTGTGATTCTAGAAGACAATTAGGTCCACACCTAACATATTTATAATCCTAAAAACATAAAAAACATTGGAACATGATAGGCAAAAATAATAAAAACATTGTCTCACTTCTTTTTATTCTAATCTCCACACTCTTTCCATTTTTCAAGTACTCATTTGAATGCTCTCATTATTTTGTAAGCCCATTTTCCTTATTTCTTCTACAACATTAATCATGTTTTTATTATCATCACCTTTCTTCCATCCTATTTCCTGGGAGAACTACATTTGTCTTAAAGTTCATGTTGAACCTTATGTCTAGGGAATTATGTAGGCAGCATCCACTTATCTTGTACATATGGAGTCAACTCATCCACCCCCTTCTTTTTATTCTTTTTCACCCATTTTGTTTTGTGTGTGTTTATTTGATTATGGTTATTTTAGTTTTTTGTGTTACTATCTTATTTTATTCTTTTGTTTTGTTTTCAAAGTACTTTATTAATACATGGATCTTGATTATTCATATCTTAATTTCTTGTTGTTTAGTAAGTCATTCTTACTTTGATTTTATACATTCTTGTTCCTACTTAAATCCTGATTGTTCATATTTTGATTTTTAAGCTAGGTTACATTTATGTATTATTTTTCTATTTGTTTGTTTTTTATTTAATTGTAAATCATTGTAACTCTAATATTGGTAATTTTTATCATCCTTAGCTATAAATAATCACATTCGAACTGGCTTATCGCAATTGAAAAACAATATCATTATAAGTTACTCATACTTATGATGCATAATTTCATTTTACTTAAGTAAGCACTAAGTGCTTTGGATTTCAAGTCAAAAAGTCAATGCAACTCTAAAGATCAGATCTCAATGCACCAATGAATTAAACACCAATGGATTACGTGTAAGACTCTATGTAAGATATGCATCTCTTGTCATATACTATGAGTCTGATCAAATAGTGTTATGTTTTTCTTCTATTCTTCATTCCTTGTTCCATTTTATCTTGATTATGGGTGAGCTACATTAGCTTAAGGTCCATCTAGAAAATGTAGGTAGCACTTAGATATGTGATGTATCTTAGGTCAGCTTGACCACCTATATTCTTCTATTCATCTTTTCCATCACTCTATGCATCTTTGTATGTCTGATATTTGGTGGCTTATTTAGTCATTAGATCATTGCATCTACATTTGTGCCCACTCACATTTTAATCTATGTAATAGGTTATATCCCTAAGCTATACTTTCCAATTTTCCCTATTGGGTCATAACATTTAGACTGATCATCGAATCAAATCAATCCTACTAGGCCAAAATTAATTATCAATGATCATAATCAGCTTTATTGAGGTAAAATTGCTTTATGAACTAATCAAATCTACTTTAGTGGAGAAAATTATTATTTTCTTTCTCTGAAACAACACTCTCCTATTTATTCTAATTCTAATATCTACAAATTTTGCCCTCATTCTGGCATATCTTAAAGTATGCAACTTGTCTCAAGATTGATCATTCTTTAAGCACACAGCTTGTACCCTCTTTTGGGTGTGTTCAAAGTGTGTCACTTATATTTTTGGATTGTATCCTTCCCACTTCCCCCACTTTGTGGCCTATTATATTATATTGTATTTTGATAATTGAAAATTAATGTGTGAAAGCATTATCTCAATATAGATTTAATCTCATCCATGGGTTAATTCCATCTCTTGCTCTTTTTTCAAGCATCCTTTCCTCTCTTTCATCCTCATATGTCCTCTCGAGGGGGAATCATCGATCATTTACTTTAAAATTATTCTTTATAACTCTTTTATTTGAAAATATTTTGCTTCATTTAAATATCTTTCCATGCCCTCTCAAATAGGGGGAAAATGTAGACATCTAATTCCTATCACCATTATGTTTTAAATTGTCAATCTTACTCGAAATCTTGTGACAATGAATAATCTAGGCCAAAATCACTAAAACATGCTAAATAGTTGGAGCTTGTCATATACAAGTGTTGATTTAGGCTAATGTATCCTTAAATTGGGTAATGTATTTTATGTGATTATTAACTTTTCTCAAATCATTTCGATTCAAAATGACAAAAATGCAATTTGATTCTTTAAACTACTGAATTTTCTAATTCGAAAGCACATGACATGTACATGTGTTATTTCATATCAACAATGTCTTAAATGGGATATTAGTCTATACATAACTGACACCTTATTTTAATTATACTCCAATTAATTTATGACCTAGTAACTTGACATTTTGACTAGTTTGAATAAGTGGACAACCATTTTCTAAAGAATTACATAAAAATTAATTAACCTCATTTAAGAAAATTAATCCAAATCAAGGGATTAATTGGAAAATCCTTGAAAGTTATTGAATATCTATTAATTGGAAATTCATTTTTAATATCTACATCATCAGTGGGATGGCATCCATAGGCAATAAATGAAATAAATATTAGGTTTAAGGCCTCCCATGCCTCTTTAATTCCCTTTTAAATTAAATATTAATGAGGGTATTTATTATTTGAGCCTAAAAATTTAACTTGATTCATGGATACACATATTGATCTCAAGATGGATGATCATGGTTGATTCTGATCATTTCCAAAAATCTATAAATATAAGGGTTCTCACTCATCTTTTCAATCTCTTTTGGTGTAAACTTATTATGTATAATTCTCTTCACAAGTCATCTTTGTGTAGTGTTATTATTATTAATTTTAAATAGGATACATTCACTAATGTCATACATTTAATCAATAACATGAGCATGATTTCATTGGTACATTGAGAGATGATGGAGGAGCAATCCACTCATCATTGATAAAGACTTGAGTACCAAATCAATGGGAAAATCATGTTTTGAGCCACATTTGGAGGTGGGATTCTCTTGTGAAGGTTTGATACATATTCTTTCTTTCAATAGCTAATAATTTCCTTTTACAAAACCCTATTAATGGAATTGGCTTGGTTAGTTATGTTTTTTATGCATTTTTTTTAGTTTTCTTGACTAATGCTTGATCTAACTCACTTTGGATTCCATCTCTACAAGCCTATTATCCCAATCTTATAATATTGGCAACTCTTGTCAAGTAATAGGAGGCCACTGATAAGAACCATCACAATCATTACATCATATGGCCTTGTGCCCTATGGTGGAGGTGGTGGTACTTATGGAACAACCACGGGATGCCAAGCTAGACCCTCCATCATGTTAATATCAATAGAACCATTAGTAATAACTAGGTCTGTGACTCCAATTAAATCCTTCAAAATAATAATAATCTGTCCCATCAACATCTAATAGATCCATCAACCTTAAAGCAACACCTACATAATCTAATGAAAATCCTCGAGAGTCACGGTCACCTCTCTAGTCAATAGATGGAAGGTGGATGTCTCTAAATGCCAATGCTCTACTAGCATTAACAAGTAGGCACAATCTACTTCAATCACTAGAATACATGTTATATGTGACAAATATATCACCTCCAGTAGCCCCATAACCTTGTTTGTTATAATCTTGGGTTGGTGTATAACCCACGATCATCACTCCCATGTTATAAAAACTACTACATACTCTTATATAATACAATCCAAATAGAAAAAAGCTAGTCACTTATCTATTTTTTTTTCTTCCAATTGATTAATCTACCATTCTATTCTAGTTTTAAACTTAGATCAATCCTCTTTTATCCTAATTTTCACTTCTTCTTGTATCATTTTCCATTTCTATCAACCTCATCATTTTCCTTAATGATTTCATCATTCTATAGAGCATCTTCACCATTTTATAAATTGACTTCACTATGTTCCTCTTGGGGCCTATAATTTCATTGTTACATAGGTTGATCTTGCCATTTAATAAGATGACCTCACCATTTATAGCAACATCACCATTATCATGCCAAAATTATTTGTTTGGAAATTTAACCATTTGATTATCAAATTCACCATTTAACTGGAAAGACCAATGTTTGACTATTGATAACACCCTTTGACTGATGTTTTCATCATTTTGATGATTTTAAATGATAAAATAAATTTCATCATTTTAGTGATTTTCGTCTATTTTGGTGATATCATCAATTTCCTTGTGATATCATCATTTTCATGTTGATCCTATTATTTGCATTATTGACCTTACCATTTTTATATCTTTGAGATCAGTGAGATCACTTTTCCACCTACTTTTAGGGCCCAATAAATGTACTTAAATCTATAATTAAATACAAAAAAGGGTACCTACCAATAACCCACTCCCTATTAGTTTTTGGTACTCTCTAACCCACTCTCTAAGGTGTTGATGGTATATTGGCCATTATTCTCACCTCTCTCTCAGATGATGTTGTTGGTACTTATAGTTGAGACTAAGGATATATCTCCTATTTTATCCCTTTAGGATAGATCTCTAAAATAAATAGTTGCTACTAAATCAAGAATTATTGAGATAAAAATTGCTACTAAAAATTAGCCATTATAGTTGATAAATATTAAAGGACAATGCAACATATAAAAGAAAATATTGAGTCCTAGAACCTCAAAACTATACAAGAAGAATTAGACAAAAATAGATAAGAGATAGAAGGATTGGTATCCTCCCATACAACAACCAATGAGTATCTAAAGGTTATCCAATAAAAATTCATTAATCTTATATCCTTAGATACCATTACTAATATAAAAACACAAAAATTAGATGTTTCTTTGGATCAAATATAGAAAGTAATTTTTAAGATTGATATTTAACATGCTAAGGAAATTGTATCAAACCAGAATACTTTGGCTAAAATAGAATCTAAAATTAATGATCTACAATAAAAGGTAGATGATTTTAAGGGACCTACATCTTTAAACTTAACACATATCCATCAGCTCCAAGAACATACTAAAAGGCCAAAGAAATAAAATCCAATAAGCCTTCTCAAAGCTAAAGAAACCTATAGCATCCCTAAAATAGAACCATTGAGACAACCCAATTCAGATGAAATATCTGATAAAGTAAGATAGTTCAAAATGAAATATATTATATTTATGAATATAGGATAATTTCATTTATGGTACATAAAGCAAGTTTGCATAGATTTCTATAATGAGTATGTGAGGCTCGAAATATTGTATAAAAACACAAAAATCTTTAAATAACTTATGTAACTTTCCAAAGAACTATATGAACAAGAAATCATTAAGGAAACATTGTCAAGGTATTGTTTATATTTTAATGATTTGGAAACTCTTAATTGTAACTTTAATGAAATTTTTGCCCTTGAAGTTGAGATCTAATCTAAATGGAACAGTTTGCTAAACTGGCTTGAGCCCATGCAAGCTAATCTGAAAGGTATGCAAGAGGAAAGGGTTGTACTTACCATTATACCTAAAATAGTAATTAGTGCATAATCCCCTAGGGAAGAGTTAGTCTAATTATATGTTCCTTACATTAGAGCTAAATTTCCTAGAGGTGAAGTAGAACAAATCAAATAAATTAACCAAAGAGTCCAATTAGACCAAAATAATAGGCATGTTAATGACCTAACACAAGTCTCTATTATGATTTATACCCTTAACATTGATTCATGGTGTGGAATGGGTAATAAGTTAAGATATAATATTAGAAAGCCTTATAGAAATACTTTATAGATCAATGGAAACTCAAAAAATTATCTTTGGTAGAGAAGTAAAAGAAGGTATGGACCTTATAATTACAAACTTAGATGATAGCCTCAAAGGTTGGTGGGATTCATGGATTGTTTAACAAAAAACTCAGTCTAGTGCCATGGTAGTAGACTTTACAAAAGTAGTGATAAAATAATATGTTGGTGATATGAACAATGTAAATGTTATTGAACACAATAAACTATTTTGAATAAAACTCTTCAACATGAAACATTGGTATAGATACAAATAGATTTCTCCTTGTTATCTAGAAGAACCAAACAAATTCATAAGCCTGAGATAAAAGCTTTGTTTATAAAATCTTTACCTGAAGTAATTAATGAAGGATTCATGATGTACATTAAAAAAAATGGTTGAAGCAACATGAAAAAAATCAAAACTTTAAAATCTTACATTAAGACAAATCATCCAATATATTGATGAATACCTTTGTACAAAATGTAAAGATAAAGAAGCCTCTAAACTTCTCAAATCCCAAATAAAGTATATTTTTAAATGTATTTCTAAACAAGCTGAATTTGAACCTATGGGATGCTATGGTAAAGATCCACAATCTTTTGCTATGATAATAAAAAGGAATTTAAAAAATATAGGAATAAATATGATAAATCTTCCTGTAGAAGTAGATTTTCTAAACATAAAACCTATGTGACACCTCATCACAAACTTAAAGGAAAGAAATGCTGAGTTAAATTTTAAATTTATGGACAAGAAGGCCATATTGCTCCTAAATACCCAAATAAGTCCAAATATCCCAAGAAAATTAAATGTATTAGAGTTGTCCTTCTTGATGAAGATATGGAATTCATTTCTGAATTTAGCTCTACATATGAAATTTACTCTATCCATAGTGAAAATGAAATTTCCTTCTAATAATGATGGATGGGTTAATATAACAAGGATGATTAAAGATTTAGCTTATGAGTCTGAACCTAAATTCTTTTATTGTAATATGATAACAATTATTGACATTGATGCTCACATTAACAAACTCACCTCATTAGTTGTTAATCCTAAATTACCAGTTCATCTACTTTCATAATTACAAGATGAATTTAACCAATTTTATAGCTAGCATGGTGATCCTAATGGGAAAGCAATTATTCAATTCCATCAAGATATATATGCCTATTCTAAATAATAATATGAAAGGAAGCTGAGAGTCAAACCAAATTATCCCAATCCAAAGATCATAATCAAGCAACATAGAACTCTAGTACAAGTTTTATAAGTTATCCAATACAAGTTAAAGTCAGCATATCAGCACAAATATAATTAAATAGAAACAAGCCAAAAATGTCCAACAAGATTAAACTGAATGTCTCAACATTGGATCAAATAAAGAGTTGATCATATATATTGAGGTTATTGATTTAAATTATAAACCTACCATTAGAGATTTCTTGGTTGATACAAGAGTGAATATGATTATTATAAAGTATTAAGCATTACCCAGTTATATGTGGGAAGATTCATCATTGGAATTCTTAGTTATCAATGGTTCAAAAATTACTACAAAGATTGTTCCTAAGGTGTTGATATATGTCCAAGATATGTAAAACACAATCAAATTATGGATGTTTGAAAAAATAAATATAGATACGATATTTGGAATGAATTTCCTAAATCAATTCAAGTCATACACTGTAAGTGAATTACACCTACCTCTTACTCATTATGACAAAGCCATTTTTGTGCCTAGAAGAAATATTGCCACTATCAGAGTCATAAGTGAACCCAAGTCCTTGAATTTTAATGAAGCTAAAATCTATAAGACCATGCAATATGCCAAAAAAAGTAAAAAACATATTGATAGGAATCACTAAAAAAATAAAGCAATATTGTGATGAAGATCCTAAAATATTTTGGGTAAATGCAAATATAGTGTCAAACTTGAACTTGTCCCAGGAATAGATCATACTAAAGGAATCAATCAAACTACCATTCATTTCACACCACAAAAATTAAAAATAGTAGAAGAAAAATAAGAGATCTTCTTGTTAAGGGTTAATAAATTTAAGTCACAATGAATGGGCATTTCCTAATTTCTATGTCAATAATCACTCTAAAAAAAATGTGGTGAAATGAGATTAGTCATTAATTACAAAAAGATGAATGATTGGTTAATTCCACTAAGATATCTTATTCCTAAAAAAATGATATCAGTTAAAAAATTAAAGATATGTATTGTATTTTACAAGTTTGATTTAAAAACTGGTTTTTGGCAAATAGTTGTAGACCAGAAAAATACATATAGAACAACTTTTGTTTTAGTAGTCCTTGATAGACACTATGAATTGAATGTCATGGCATTCAGGTTAAAAATTTCTTCTATATGCCAATGAGATGAGAAGGGTTGGTAAAGTGGGTTGGATGTGCCCAGGCCCACCCATGTTTGAATCTCACAAGGTGTTTATAGGTTAGATGTGGCCTTTTAAGTTGAATTAGTAATTTTAAGTGATAAAGTGGTTGCTATTTAAATTGGTTAAATAGTTTTCAGGGACTAGGCCCCTGATTTGTGCTCTAGAACTAGTTTGTAGCTCCAATCAAAAGCGAATATCGATAAAAAATAATCCTATTAAATTTTTAAAAATAACAAATGGAATATTTAGAAAATATGATTATATTTATGTATATATTGATGATGTGATTATATTGTCAAGAAATATCAATTATCACTTAAGACATCTGAAGCAAATTGAAAATTATGACATGAACTTGGATTGGTTCTTTTTGAGAAAAATATGGAAGTTGGTAAAACAAAGATTATGTTTCTTGGTGTAAACATTATATGAGGTAAAATTTTACTCCAACATCATATTATTAAGTCAATTAAATAATTCCTATATGATATTAGAGATAAGACACAACTTCAGATTTTTTTAGGATCTTTATATTATTGTACGACATTTTATAAAGACCAAGATAAAGATAAGAAGTTAATAGAACAAAAATTAAATAAATTAACTCTACCATGGGTAGATGAAATGATAAAACAAGTTTTCAAAATCAAAGGTCAAGACACTTTCAAACTTAAACCTCCCAGGCGATGTAACTATGGTTCTAGAAATTGATGCTTCTAATGAAGCTTATGGATGCGTGTTGCTAGAACAAACCACTAATTGGAAGGAAGAAATTTGTTTTTATTGTAGTGGTACATAGAATGACACCCAAAATAAATATCCTTCCACTAATAAATAACTCCTTGATACAAAATTATATATATTCAAATTAAGGATCTTTCTTATTCCAAAATTATTTATACTAAGAACTAATATTTTATAATTTGAATCTATTATTAGGAAGCTGCATGTTCATAATATTAGAAACCAAACCATCACAAGATGAGCTATACAGTTTTCCAATTTTTATTTTTGAATTCAATATAAAAAGGGATCCTATTATTTCCTTATTGATCTCCTAACTAGAGAAGTTGTTGGTTGGTACCAAAATATTTATTATTCTAACCATGTGTTTGTTTTGTAGGTTAATCCCAGTGAAGTAGTTTTAAACTACAACCACATTCCTAAAGGACTTTCATATGAATTAGAAACAAATATTTTTGGAATGGATACAAATACCTATTGAATAGAGAATTAAGGAAGAACTACCTGGTAATGTTATTGAAATTATATTGGTTAAATATTTCATTCAAAATACCAGGAGATAATACCTTCCTTATAAAACTAATTATAGGGAATGGACATATGGATTGACAATATGTAACAACTCTATGGAATTTATGACTCCACATTTTTCCTTAGAATATTTACAAAAAATTTGAGCCAATGTTATTTATTACAAGAAGGTAAACAATTCTATCCAAACCAACAAATTAACAAGGAACTTCATAGTTAGACTTAATGAGATATCTCATGAAGAATGGGAAAACATGCCTAATGATGTTTGATTAATTAATTTTTTTCCAATAATGAAAATCCCATAGTTTTAGCCATTATTCCTAAATCCTGATCTAGGAATCTTTACTGAGTATATGTTTTAGATTAAGGTAAAAGCAGGTTTTGAAGGGGCCCCAAAACCCTTTACAGATCAAAAAAGAAACATTACAAACCACCAAGGAAGGCAAACTTCATAGTTAAAACTAGACAAGGACCTGATACACAAAACCAGGTTTAACAACCTGAGCTTAAAAATATATCATAAGCGATTAACCATGACAATAAAAAACCCCAATATACCTTTGGTTTCTCTGTCACCAAGAATGATGAAGACACTATCAGATCCAGCAATACATACCCAGGTTTGATCCAAAACCCTGAAATAAGTTCCGTCCACCCGATCATCTATTTCTGCATGCTGCCAAATCAAATCATTCCCCAAAAGCACCTCAATATGAGCAACGACCCCAGTTGACAGAAGTGAATCCACAAAAGTTAGGGCTTTGTTCAGTACATTAACACACTATGCGGCTCTCCCATAGGGGTTTCCCCACCAAATATAATCCATCATAAATAAAGATCTCATCATTTCTGCACCTTAGATCCCAGCATTGCTCGTAATTGACAGCACCACCAACAAAACCCCTTATTCAAAATAACCACCCAAGTGTCTTATCTGCTCAGAGGATTCACCGCCATGGCTTTCAGAATATCACTGAAGAAAACACCCATTGCAGAATAGGGTATTGGTGAAGCCACAAACTTTTGAGGTAACAATACAGATTCGTGCCATAAAAAATTCTACAGTGCCGCGCATCCACACACAACTAGTTAACAAAACGTAAAATCGCCGTGCCAAGACCAAAGCCACACGGGCTTGTAAAAAAGTCATGATATTAAATAAAGTTCCACGTAGTAATAGATCTTGCATTAAAGTGTTTTGTGCATAGACACAGTGGGTTTGGGGGGTCGTGTAGATGCTAGCCCGCAGAGGTTAGGGTTTCATTGCATTCGCGGCCGCGCTCCCTTACTGAGTATATGTTATTCAAAATAGCTTATGACAATATTTATGAAGACATTGAGTTTAAACTACAATACCACTCTTGTGAATATGATATTATACACCACCAAATGAGTTATAATTTTATCAAAAAATTCAAACCTTTACTAGAAGAATCCTATTTTGAATTAACTGATAACATAAATTATAATAAACTATTAAAGAATTTTAATATTCTTATAGATACCACTATCAAATTCATAAGTGAACTTGAGACCTTCAATTTTGATGAAAGATGCAAAAAATAAGAAACCCATATTGACAAGAATCACTAAAAAAATAAAGTAATACTATGTCCAAGATCCCAAAATATTTTTGGATAAATGCAAATATAATGTCAATCTTGAACTTGTCTCAAGAATAGATCATACTAAAGGAATCAAGTCAACTAATATTCCTTTCACACCATAGCAAGTAAAAATAGTAGAAGAATAAATAAGAGATCTTATTGCTAAGGGATTAGTAAAGTGAAGTCACAGTGAATGGGCATCTCCTAATTTTTATTTCAATAAGAATTATGGCCAAAAACATGGAAAAATGAGATTAGTCATTAATTATAAAAAACTAAATGATTGGTTAATTCCACTAAGGCATTCGATTCCTAAAAAAACCATTTTAGTTAATAAATTAAAGGGATGTGTTGTATTCTCCAAGTTTGATTTAAAAAGTGAATTTTGGCAAATAGTTGTAGACCCAGAAGATACATATAAAATAGTTTGTGTTTTATTAGTCCTTGATAGACAATAAAAAAGGAATGTCATGTCATTTGTGTTAAAAAATGCTCCTACTAAATTTCAAAAAAGAATGGATGGAATATTCAGACAATATGATTATTTTGATGTATATATTGATGATGTGATTTTTATTTTTAATAAATATCAATTATCACTTAAGACATCTGAATTAATTTGATAAACTATGAGATGAACATGGATTATATATTTTTGAGAAAAAGATGGAAGTTAGTAAAACATAGATTGATTTTTTTGGTCTAAACACTAGAGGAGGGAAAATTACATTCCATACTCATATTATTAAGTCACTTGAATAATTCCCAAATGAGATTAGAGATAAGACACAACTTCAAAGTTTCTAGGATCTTTGAATTATTGTGTACCCTTTTATAAGGACCAATTTAAAGACAAGAAGCTCTTACAACAAAGATTCAATAAAGTAACTCCACTATGGGAAGATGAAATGATAATAGAAATTATCAAATCAAAGAAAAGGTCAAGACACTTCCAAATTTAAACCTCCCGAGTGATGGAACTATGGTTTTATAAACTACTGCATCTAATGAAGCTTATGGAAGAGTGTTGCTAGAATAAATTACTAATGGGAAGGAAGATATTTGTTATTATTGTAGTGGTACATGTAATGACACCCAAAATAAATATCCTTCCACTAAGAAAGAACTCCTTGCCACCAAACTCTATACATTCAAATAAAGAACCTTCCTATTCCAAAAAGATTTATACTAAGAATTGATCTTTTATAATTTGAATTTGTTATCAAGAAGTCACATGTTCATCAGATTGGAAACCAAATAATGACAAGATGGGATATATGGTTTTCAAACTTTGATTTTGAAATTTAATATAAAAAGGGAGCCTACAATTACCTTGTTGATCTCCTATCCAAAGAAGTTGCTAATTGGTACTAGAAGATTTATTATTCTAACCATGTGTTTATTTTACAGCCTAGTACTAGTGATGAAGTTTGGAACTATAACCACTTTTATATAGGAATTTTAGATGAATATAAACAAATATTATTGGAATGGATACAACTACTTATTAATTAGATAATTAAGGAATAACTACCTAGTAATGTTATTGAAATTATTCTAGCTAAATATTTCTTTCAAAATACTAGGAGAGAATACCTTCCCTCCAAAACTGATTGTAGGGAATTGAAACATGGATTGAAAATATGTAAGAAATATATTGAATTGTTGACTCCAAATTTGTCCTTGGAAGATTGACAAAAAAATTGAACTTGCACTATTTACTACAAGAAGGTAAACATTTCTATCCAAACCAACAAATTAGCAAGTAAATTCACAACTAGACCTAATCAGATGTCCTATGAAGAATGGAAAAACATGCCTGAAGATGTTTGGTTACTTTATTTTTCTCCAATAATGACAAGCCCATAGTTTTAGCTATTGTTCCTAAATCATGATCTAGGAATCTTTGCTTAGAATATGTCATTCTAAATAACTTATGATAATCTTTATGAAGACAATGAGTTTGAACTACATTTTCACTCTTGTGAATATGATGATGTACACCACCAACTTAATTATAATTTTGTCAAAAAATTCAAACCTTTACTATAAGAATCCTTATCTAAATTAATTTATAAGACATATTATAATCAACTATTAAAGAATTTTAATAGTCCTATAGATGTCACTATCATATCCATAAGTAAACCTAAGTCCTTGAATTTTATTGAAGATAAAATCTATAGGACCATGCAAGATGTTAAAAATAGGAAAACCATATTGATAGGAATCACTAAAAAAATAAAGCAATAATATGATGAAGAACCTAAAATATTTTGGGTTAAATGCAAATATAGTATCAATTTTAAACTTGTCCTAGGAATAGGTCATACTAAAGGAATCAAGTCAAATATTATTCCTTTCACATCATAAAAAGTAAAAATAATAGAAGAATAAATAAGAGATCTTCTTACTAAGGGATTAATAAAGTGAAGTCATAATGAATGGGCATATCCTGCTTTTTATGTCAATAAGCACTCTGATAAAACATGTGCTAAAATGAGATTAGTCATTAACTACAAAAATTTGAATGATTGGTTAATTCCACTAAGACATCCTATTCCTAAAAAAACCATTTTGGTTAAAAAATTAAAGGGATGTGTTTTATTATCCAAGTTTGATTTAAACAGTAGATTTTGGCAAATAGTTGTAGCCTAAAAATATAAATATAAACTAGCTTTTGTTTTAGCAATTTGTTATAGACACTATGAATGAAATATAATGCCATTTGGGTTTTAAAATGATCCTACTGAATTACAAAAAAGAATAGATGGAATAGTCACATAATATGATTATTTTGATGTGTATATTGATGATGTGCTTGTATTGCCAATAAATATCAATGATCACTTGATACATCTGAAGCAATTTGATAAATTATGCGATGAACATGGATTAATTCTTTTTAATAAAAATATGGAAGTTGGTAAAGTAGAGATTGAGTTTATTGGTCTAAACATTAGAGGAAGAAAATTGCACTCCAACATCATTTTCTAAAGTCACTTGAACAATTCCCAAATGAGATTAGAGATAAGACACAACTTCATATATTTTTAGGATCTTTGAATTATTGTGCACCCTTTTATAAGGACCAAGCTAAATACAAGAAGTTCCTACAACAAAGATTAAATAAATTAATTCCACCATGGGTAGATAAAATGATAAAAATAGTTATCAAAATCAAATAAAATGTCAAGACACTTCTATACTTAAACCTCCAAGGCGATGGAACTATGGCTTAAAAAACTGATGCTTTTGATGAAGCTTATGGAGGAGTGTTTCTAGAACAAACTGATAATGGGAAGGAAGATATTTTTTATTATTATAGTGGTACATAGAATGACACCCAAAAAATATATCCTTCCACTAGTAAATAACTCCTTGCCACCAAACTCTGTACATTCAAATTAATGATATTTATTATTTCAAAAAGATTTATACTAAGAACTGATCTTTTCTAGTTTGAATCTATTATCATGCAGTCACATGTTCAACAGATTGGAAACCAAATCATGACAATATGGGCTATATAGTTTTCCAAATTTGATTTTGAAATTCAATAAAAAAGGGAGCCTATAATTTCCTTGTTGATCTCCTATCCATAGAAGTTGTTGGTTGATACCAGAAGATTTATTATTCTAACCATGTGTTGATTTTATAAGGCTAGTACCAGTGATGAAGTTTGGAACTATAACCACATTTTTGAAGGACTTTTAAATGAATATAAACAAAGTTTTTTGGGAAGGACATAAGTACATATTGATCAGATAATTAAGGAAGGACTACCTAGTAATGTTACTGAAATTATACTTCCTAAATATTTATTTCAAATTTCCAGGAGAGAATAGCTTCCCTCCAAAATTGATTGTATGGAATGGACACATGGATTAACAATATGTAATAACTATATTGAAATTTTGACTCCAAATTTGTCCTTAGAATATTTATAAAAAGTTTGAACCTATGTTATCTACTACAAAAAGGTAAACATTTCTATCTAAACAAAGAAATTAATAAGTAAACTCATAGTTGAACGTAATGGGATGTCCCATGAAGAATGGAAAAACATGCATGAAGATGTCTGGTTACTTAATTTTTATCCAAGAATGATAAGCCCCTAGTTTTTCCTATTGTCCCTAAAATTATCTAGAAATCTTTTCTAAGATATTATGTTCAAAATAACTTATGAAAATATTTATGAAGACATTGAGTTTGAACTACATTTCCAATCTTGTGAATATGATGTTGTACACCACCAACTCAGTTATAATTTTGTCAGAAAATTCAGACCTTTACTAGAAGAATCCTAATTTGAATTAACGAATAAAATAGATTATAATCATCTATTAAATAATTTTAATAGTCGTATAGATGCCACTATCAGAGTCATAAGTGAACTTGAGACCCTGAATTTTAATGAAGCTAATATCTATAAGACCATACAAGACGATGAATATAAGAAAACCATATTGATAGGAATTAATGAAAAAAGAAAGTAATATTGTGATGAAGTTCCTAAACTATTTTGGGATAAATGTAAATATAGTGTCAAGCTTTAAATTGTCCCAATAATAGATCATACTAAAGGAATCAAGTCAAATACTATTCCTTTCACACCACAAGTAAAAATAGCAAAAGAAGAAATAAGATATCTTCATGCTAAGGGATTCATAAAGTGAAGCCATAGTGAATGGGCATCCCCTGATTTCTATGTCATTAAACACTCTAATAATAAAAAATGTGGTAAAATGATCTTAGTCATTGATTACAAAAAATTCAATGATTGGTTAATTCCACCAAGACATCATATTCCTAACAAAACATCTTTGGTTAAAAAATTAAAGGAATGTATTAGATTCTCCAAGTTTGATTTTAAAAGTGGATTTTGGAAAATAGATGTAGAACAAAAAGATAAATATAAAACAACTTTTATTTTACCAGTCCTTTATAGACACTATGAATGGAATGTCATTCCATTTGGGTTAAAAAATGCTCCCATTGACTTTCAAAAAAGAATAGATGGAATATTCAAACAATATGATTATTTTTATGTGTATATTGATGATGTGCTTGTATTTATAAGAATACCAATGCTCACTTAAGACATCTGAATGAATTTGAGAAATTATGTGATTAACATGGATTAGTTTTTTTTGAGAAAAATATGGAAGTTGATAAAATAGAGATTGATTTTCTTGGTCGAAACATTATATGAGGTAAAATTTCACTTCAACTTCATACTCTTAAGTCACTTGAACAATTACTAGATGATATTAGAGATAAGACAAATTCAAATATTTTTAGGATCTTTGAATTATTATGCACCCTTTTATAAGGACCAAGATAAAGATAAAATGCTCCTATAACAAAGATTAAAAAAAGTAACTTCATCATGGGTAGATGAAATGACAAAAGTATTTGTCAAAATAAAATAAAAGGTCAAGACACTTCAATAATTAAACCTCCCAAGTGATGGAACTATGGTTTTAGAAATTAATGCTTTTGACAAAGCTTATGGAGGAGTGTTTCTAAAAAAAATTGCTAATGGGAAGGAAGATTTTTTTTTATTATTGTCGTGATACATGGAATGACACCCAAAATAAGTATCCTTCCATTAATAAATAACTCCTTGCAAACAAACTTTGTATATTCAAATTAAGGATCTTTCTTATTCTAAAAAGATTAATACTATGAACTAATCTTTTAAATTTTGAATCTATTATTAGTTAGTCACATGTTGAGTAGATTGGAAACAAAATCATGATGAGATGGGATATATGGTTTTCCAAATTTGATTTTGAAATTCAATACAAAATGGGAGACTATAATTATCTTTATGATCTCTTATCCAAAGAAGCTGCAAGTTGGTACAAGAAGATTTTTTATTCTAACCATGTGTTTCTTTTGTAGGCTAGTACTAGTGATGAAGTTTTGAACTATAACCACATTCCTAAAGTACATTAATATGATGATAAAAAAATATTATTGGAATGGATACAAGTACTTGTTGATCAAAAAATTAAGGAAGAACTACGTGGTAATGTTATTGAAATTATACTAGCCAAATATTTCTTTCAAAATATCCAGACAGATATCTTACCTCCAAAACTAATTGTAGGGAATGGACATGTGGACTAAACATATGTAAAAACTCTATTGAATTGATGAATCCAAATTTGTCCTTGGAATATTTCTAAATTTTTGAGCCCATGCTATTTACTACAAGAAGGCAAACATTTATATTCAAACCAACAAATTAACAAGTAAATTCATAGTTGAACCTAATGGGATGTCTCACAAATAATGGAAAAACATGATTGAAGATGTTTGGTTACTTACTTTTTATCCAAGAATGACAATCCCCAGGTTTTGTCTATTGTTCCTAAATCCTAATCTAGAAATCTTTGTTGAAGATACGTTATTCAAAATAGCTTATGACAATCTTTATGAAGACATTGAGTTTGAACTACATTTCCACTCTTGTGAATGTGATGATGTACACCACCAACTCAATTATAAGTTTTTCATAAAATTTAAAAATTTACCAGAAGAATCCTACTCTAGATGAATTGATTAATTCCACACATAAAATCTAAATCATCCTAACCATTAACAAGGATTATTCTCATATTATTTTACAAATTTAAATTATGATTGGGATGACTACATTACTGATACATATGGTGATATAAATGATCTTAGCATTGACTAGTCAGTGGAGATTCCCAATGGATATTGCTAGCATGAAACCATAGTGGAACCTAAAGGGTTTGTTAATTATTCCTCTAATATAATGATCCAAACAACTCATTACCAAAATATACTAGCCAGTTGATTGGTTTATGGTTAATGATGTACCTCGTATGGTAAGGAGGAGTAACCCATGCTAAAATAACACTATTCAAATGGTGTGTACTTAGATTCAATAAGGATGTATTATGTATTATTTTCTTTACCATCAAAAATATTATTGTTGTATAATGAAATAGGCTTTGCCTATATGACACTATAATTTAGGTGGGGAAGCCCAACACAAAGGTAGTGTTAAAGTAGGTGGAAGAAGACTTTACTGTATAAAAATATTACAAGGTGGAAAATATGATTCCCTTTATATAATATGATTCATGATCAAGGCACAACCAAGGAATCTAACATGTTGACTACTTCTTTCAATTTTCACCCAGGTTATTTATGAGAAAAGCTTGTGTTATGCCTATGGATTAGGTTGCCCATTTAGTCACTAATCACCTTGGGGCTTAGCAAGTTTGAAATATATGCTCACTAAAACCACATAAGATCTTGTAGATCAAAAAAATATAAACCATCCTTTCTTATGTAATTAGTTGTATTAGATCCTGAAGAGTTAGTTTAGTCGTAAACTATGTGTCGATTTGATTGGATTAGAGTTTCCATATGAATGAGTGGTATTAGAGCCTGGTTACTTTGTCCATTGCTTGATTCTCTTTCAGATAATAGATGAAGCTTTAATCCTATTATTTTCTCTATCTATTTATTAAATTATATCTAAAGTCATTGGTACTTTTTGAATTCTTTAATAGTTGATTATAATATGTCTTATCTTCAAAATTGATGTGAGTGGCAATTGTATCTACTTAAGTTCTTCAAAAAGGATAGATGTGTGATATCTATAGGACCATGGTAAACAAAAAATTATTTATTCCAATTATGATCATTCTAAGTGACCTTTTTCTTTTTTTTAAATCCATTGATTTGACCAAATGTCTCTCCATGCCTTCTCAAACAAGGGCAAAATGTAGACATCTAGTTCTTACCACTTTTGTTTGAAATTTTAAGTCTGAATGACTTTCTACAATAATGCACAAACTAGACTAAAATCACTAAAATGATCTAATTCATCTGCACACATCATATACGTGTGTCAATTCATGTTCATGTGGCCCTAATTAAGACAATGCATTTTATGGAATCACTATCTTCTTTTAAATCACTTCAAGTCAAATTATAACCAAGCCAAATGACATTTTGGACCATTGAAATATTCTAATCCATCCACACACATCACGTACATGTGTTGATTCATGTCTATACTTACCTAATTGAGGAAATACCCTGTACTCAATTATCACCTTCCTCTATTTCAACTCCAATCAAATTATGACCAAGCAAATTGATGTTTTCAACATTCTAATTAAACAAGTGACTAATTTCCAAGAATTTCAAAAATACTAAGCAAAATCATTAAGTAAATCAAACCATATTAAAATCTTTAGTGAAATATCTATGTTGAATTAATGAATATCTAATTTTTGAAAATGAATTTTCAAAAAATATTAGGAAGTATGATGTCATGATGATGTCATTAGCCTCCAAGTCAAAAATTATAAATATCAACATAAATGGGATAAGTATCAGGAATGTTGAACCATGAATCACAAATGAAACCTCTATCCAAAAACATAAATTCATTCAACCTCCCAACCCTAACCCAAGCTTAACCACACATAGATTGGAGTCAGTTGGAAAACTATAAATACAAGAGCCAAGACCATTTTAAATTAAGTTTTTATGTGCAAAAAAATAATGCCAAATTATTGATAGAGTGCTTCACCTTCTTTCATTTTCACCCAATCAAGAGAAAAAAATAATTGGTTAAATAATATATGTTGGAGGCACTTTCCCTAAAGCATTGACAAATACTTAAAGCACCAAATCCAGACACAAATATGATTAATGGACTAATCTTGGTGGAGAATCACTTAAAGAAGGCATTGTTTGTGTTTTTCTTGTCTAGTTTATTAAGTCCATTAATCCATTCCCCTTGATGGAATAGGCATAATAAATTATTTCTTTATGCTCATCATTATTTTTATGTACTAATATATGAACTAACTTATTTTGTAATCATATTCTACATTTGTAGCTAGATCCTTGTTATCATATTCATAGACCTAGTTATCCATGAGGGGTAAGAATTGCATGTTTAAAGACCCATTTTTTAGTCTATTTTATTGAATTATATGTTCGTTTATTTTATTCAAGGACCAACACATCAAAATTACTTTTTTTTATGTCCTCCCCTTGTGGGGACATCATGGGCCACCCAAACACCATTTGGGGCATTTTTGTAGCCCCATTTTTCTGCAGCTCATATAGAATTTAATAGAAAGTGGGACCAAATTTATATACTAATCATATTTTACTTGTCATTATTTTTATGTACCAACACATGAACTAAAATGTATACATCCAATTATTACCACTACCATGCAAAAATTACAAGTATGAATGGCTTTTTATAATAACACACAAACTAGACCAAAATCACTAAAACACTCTAATTCATCTGCACATGTCATGTGCAGGTGATGATTTACATTCATGTATCCCTTATTGGGGTAATGCATTTTAAAAAATCACTATCTTCTTATAAATCACTTCGAGTCAAATTATGACAAAGCAAAATGACATTCTAGACCATTAAAAGCCTTTAATTCATTTGCACACATCATATACATGTGTCAATTCACATATATACTTCCCTAATTGGGTAAGTACCATTTATACAATTGTCACCTTCCTCTAATTAAACTCTAATGAAAATGTGACCAAGAAAATTGATGTTTTTGACTTTTCTAATTAAACAAGTAACCAATTTCCAAGAATTTCAAAAATATTAACCAAAATCATTAAGCAAATCAAACCAAATTAAAGGCTTAAGTTAAAAATCCATTTTGAATTAATGACTATCTAATTTTTGGAAATGAAATTTCAACACTTATCAGTAAATATGATGTCATCAACCTCAAAGTCAAATATTGGAAATATCAACATAAATGGGATAAATATTAGAAGTGTTGAACCATGCTTCATTAATGCAACCTCTATCCCAAAACATAAATGCATTCAACCTCTCAACCCTAACCCAAGATTAACCACACATGGGTTGGAGTTAGTTGAAAAACTATAAATACAAGAGCCAAGACCATTTTTAATTAAGCTTTGATGTGCAAAGAAATAATTCTAAATTATTACAAGAGAGCTTAATCTCTTTTTCATTTTCACCAAATCAAGAGCCAAAACCAATTGGTTCAAGAAGATATGTTGGAGTCACTTGCCCTAACACATTAACAAATACTTAGAGCACCAAATCCAGGCACATACATGATTAATGGACTGATCCTGGAGGAGAATCACTTAGGGAAGGCATTACTTTTTTTTCTTGTGTAGTTTTTTGAGTCCATTGATCCATGCCCCTAGAGAGAGTAGGACTAATACATTAGTTATTTATTATTGTCATTATTTTTATGTACTAACACATGAAATAACTTATTTTTTAATCCTATTCTATATTTGGCATGCCTGGTGGGACAACGCATCTCATCAATCACTTTGGGGACCTTATTAACCTTCTAATTACTTACACCATTTTTTAGTATTATTTTACCTCTTTTTATTTTAATTTGTACGTGTTTTTTTATTTTGGTCAAAAAAAGTGAATATGCCTTTCACATCAATGAACTAACCCTCAACATCAATTAATTCATTCTACTTAACGATGAAATAGCACCTGAGAATGAAGAAATCGTCTTTTATCATTTTCCTATTCTCTAGTAAAAATGGTGAATTTTATTTGGTAACAATGAAGTTACCCTGAAAATGGTAAAATTGACCTGGTAAACTATGAATTCATATAAGGTAATTTTATCGTGTTTTTATTTTATTAGAAATGGTGAACTCATCTAATAATCGATCAGGTCATCCTACTATTTAGTGAAGTTTCTAACATTATGTATCTGTGTTCAAAGAAAATAACAAACTTATGAAAGAAATGGTGAAGTCACCCTATTAAATGATGAAGTCACCCTATTAAAAATTTCTTGAGATCTTAAAATAATAGTATTCAATTTTCATTTGGTGTTTTAAACCCTTGTTTGACTACTAAAACTCTATTTTATAGGTTTTAACATCTTTATAACTTACTTTTACAATAACTCAAGGAAAATTTCAATCACACTTCCATATAAGTTCTTGAAAATAACATCCAAACATAGATTTAAATCTCTTAAAAGTACTTTGTTTTTATTTTTTGTTAAAAATCACTTGTTCATTTCATTTCTTCTTTGTAAAACATTGCACCTATGCTCTCCCTTGCCCCTATTAGGGAGCCCAAGTGACCAAAAATGCATTATGTTACTTTTTTCTGGTGTATACTTAAAAAAACATCATGTATGCTCTCTACTTGTTCCTAATAACTTGGATGACTAAAAAATGAGCAATTTTTTATTTTATTTTTATTTGGTTTAGCGAGTGAGAGTTCATCACCTCCTCACAAGTTTTCTACAAGTGAGTTGACCTAGGGTTTCATAGCCTAGCACCATACTAACCCACTTATTTGGTAGAGTATACAAATTAAGTGTACTATAAAATGGGATAGTGGTTGAGCAGTTAACCTAACTAACCAAATAGGTCCTTAGAGCTTGTACTTATCAAACATCGTACTTCATAGAACAAGAGATGGATAAAGTGGTTGTGAAATGGAAAATACCCTTTCATAAAAATATGATTTTATGTGCATCCATTTAATAGATATTTTATTATGCCCAAGTGATCTTTGGCACTTTTGGACCATTATAAAGCCAATTCAAAAATCTTAGACTAAGAAACCCTATGTGCCATGGATTATCCTACTAATGTCAAGTTGTTTTAGCATTCTAAGTTTCATAACATTTAAAATTTATTGATAGATAGAGGGGGACTAAACATTCTACCTTAATTCACTTTTATTTATTGGATTAACACATAATTCCTCTCAAGAATGGGTATATTAGTGAAGTTTGGCAAATACTATGCAAACTTGGTGTCAGTTATTAAAATTACAACATGCACTTTTTTTAGTTTCAAAACTATGTTTCACAAACAAATAGTTCCAAAATCCTCTCAAACCAAGTTATTAGTCCATTTTCAATTATTCAATCTAAATTTGTTTACACTTGAGTCTTACCTATCACTTGGGCTTGAGTGGTTTACTCTTTGTGTTTAGATTGTGCTACTTGGATTGGCTTATAATTTAATTTAAGAGCTTTACCTAAGTGAAAAAATCTTGTACCCATACTTACACATTAACACCTATTTTCACATTGATGTGTTAAATTGTCCACATTTCTACTTGACACTTAGTCATTTCTTATAATGTTACATTTATCATTTGAAATAATAACCTTTGCCTCACTTGGTACCATTACAATACCTAATTTCATTTTTATTTTGGACTTAGGTTTTATTGTGTTAGCATACACCCTAAGTCTCCCTACACCATTTGATTTTATTTTCTATTGTGTTCCATTATGATGCCTATTTTATTCTAAATTCAGACTTAGGTTTTCTTGCATTAGCCTCTGCCCTAAGTTATTGGACCATCCAACTTTATTCTAGATTGGAGATCAAGACCAACCATGTTCTCATTATTATTTTATACATTACCAACACATTTTTTACTTAGATTTTTTTACATTAGCCTACACCTTAAGTTCAAACATTTTTCTACCCTTCTTCTAAATTCTAATTTTGACCAACCAAGGTCAAGTGTATTAAAAACTTCACCTAGTATTCTTATTATGTGTCAATTAATTATCTAATCCCTTATAATTATGAGCTAATTCTAAATTTTACAAGGACCATTTAATAGTGTTTTGAAATTCCAAATTTAACCAAGGGTACATTTGTAACACTTTTCAAAAATTGAGTGCCATTATAACCATGCAGAGGTACATTCAAAGTGGGGTATCTTATGGCCCTGTTTATGAGGAAGAAAACTGTTTATGATGGAGAAGAATATCTGGTTATGTTTGAATATATCCCTCATATTGTGGGATTAATCCAAGTTCAATACATTAACAATCAACCAATCGAAGACCAAGTCAAGGCTCTCTTAAGACTAATAAAATCTAAATCTAGAATCCCACCAAATTTTTGGAGAGAATAATTACATACCCTTATTTGAATAAAGGATAAATAATATGAACTAGTTGTTGACAAAGAACAAAATCATACTCAAGTACCAAAACCAACCATTTCTTCTTTTATCAAAGTGAAATGTCCACTAGTGGATCCTTTCCAAACTATCATATTATTGCATCCACTATTAAATAAATTACTAAATGTTATGCATATTAGCTTGTCACTGACTTAACAACTTTATTTGGAGACAACCTCATTTAAAAATTCCATGTTTGTATAACATAATTAGTTACCATAATAACTATAACAAGACCAAGCTAATCTTACACATGAGGTAGATCCATTAACTCCCCCTGAACAAGTTATTCCAATGAATTCTTTATACCAAGTTTCACTTGATACCAACACATATTTTTTAACCATCAAGAAACCATTTCCAATGCATGACATGTATCCAATACTTCATAAAAATTTCTAGACCATTCCTAACAAGAAGTTGCCAATAATCCACCATGACAATAGGTAGTGGATAATTCATATAATGTGAAACCAACTTCTTCTAATTTTTAATGGTAATAGGTTCCTCTCGTAAACTAGCAAAGGAAATGCCTTATTATAACCCAACACTAGGTTCCTAAAAACTAGTAGATTCCCTATAAATCATAATAGTAGATTCCTAATAATCAACATCAAAGACCTAGGGATCAATAATAAAACCCTCTAAACCAGACAAAATCATACCTATTCCTATATTCATCAAGACCAACAACAAACTCTTAATCAATCATAGAACTTAGGGCATAAGGTGCACATTCCTAACAAGACCTTACAAGGAAGATCCATTCCTCCCTGCATCAACCTTGAACAAACCTATAAGTATATAAATAATTAGAATAACTATCTCCTTCCACCATAAATTGGTCTAAATATCCAATAATGGAACACAATGAAGGAGATAGTCTCATGGATTTAAACATGTAACCAGATAAATAAATATAAGTTTAATGAGATATTCCCCTATATGTTTGATGTAAGTATTATTCAATCACCCTTCCCACCTCATTTTAAGGTACCCAAATTTGATAAATATAAAGGGAAGGGTGATCCAGGAGATCGTATACAAGCCTTCTTCATTGTATGCCAAAAGGTCACCTAAAATAGTGTGTATTTATTATGCTTGTTTCCATGTAGCTTGGTTGGACAAGCCTTAGAGTAGATTCTCAAATTTACTATAGGATTGATAACAAATTTCAATGATTTATCTGAAAAAATAATGAACCACTTTTCTAAAAATATCAAACATGAGATGATAGTGGTTGACTTATGTAAATCAAAATAGAGACAAGGATAAAGCTTTATAGCATATCTACAATGTTAGATAACACTATCCAATCACTTCCAACATAATCTACCAGATAAACAACTAGATGATATCTTAAAACATAATCTACACCTTGAATTTTCTCATAAATTAAGACCCACTTATGCCAACACATTTGAATAAATCATTGACAAGGGTATACAAATTGAGAAGGCACTTATTTCTAAGTGTTTATTAAAAATATATTCCCAAGATCAAACATCTAATCATACACCTACTAAAAATATTCGACCAAATCCATTTCTCACCTTATAAATAGGTCCTCTATGTGTAGGGTATACTAGACGTAGGCCATTCAATGACCTAGGGGACTGTACCAAAACCATTTCTTAAGGATCAATTTAAACCTGACTAGTATCATGAAGATGAATTTTTTGACTTTCATCATGTTGTTGGCCATGCAATTTATAGGTGTGTGTAAATAAGGCACATTATTGAAGATGTTTAGGATAAATATTATTTATAAAAATAAATACAAATCTACTCTACAAGCCACTTCTATTTGTACTCGATACATCACCTAATCAAGATTGAGCCACTAGCATTGAGGGTGGTTGGTTATATGGTGACAGTTTTGCTAATTGATTTTAGAGTACTAAGTACCCCATATTAGATCATGGATAACCTATACTAGAGAGGAAAAATATTGGGACCAAATACATAAGGTATTCTTGAACTCATTATGATTGCTAAAAATACAAGGAATTGAGGTCTTAGATTTACACTACCTAGGGGTGACCCCATAGATTTTGAAAGTGATGCCACTTCATCAAATGATAATGAAACTCTTAGTATAAATATAGCATCCCATTATAGTTCCTATGATGAGCTGGTAGATATCAATTTATTTGATTCTAATGCCATTATGACCATTATATCCCATTTCCACTTACCCTCCATCATCTTGACCTAGTCCATTAGGACCAATAATATTCTATCATACCATTGGATGAATTTCAAAATGAGGAATCTATTTTCAAGTTCATGGGCCTTCAAGATATATTACCAATGGGTGATCATAAACAAGGTTTTAACTTTAATTTGGACCTTGTTGCCTAATTTAGAGAGTAAGAAAACTTCCTTAGTCATGATAAAAGTAAAACATAGATATCCTCCAGTGAAAACCTCTTTGAGGTACCCTTAGATCAAGGAAAGAGTAAAGAGAAAGACAAGTCCAGGAGTGAAAACTTGTTATAGGTGTTATTGGAAGGGGAATTTCACCTTTCTCCTTAGGAAGTGCAATATCCACCTAGTCTAAGTGTTACCATTGGTTCAAGCATCAATTCTGAAGAACATAAAGTTTTTGATCACCTTGCTCAATATTTTCCTAAATTATTTTCCAACTTTCCATTTCCTAGCATAGATGATTCAGATTCCTCATATATGGGTGAAGGTTTTGATCAACAAGTAGCTGAAGAGGATCTATTCTCTTTCTTGCCTTCTATTCTTGAAGATGGCTCAACATTACTAGTCAAAGATACTATAAAGGTTAACATTAGTACATATGATGACCCTAATATTATTTACCTATGGATGTCTCTCATTGTTACGGAGTGAGAAATCATTGTTACCATTCTAAAATATTTTATTGATATATTTGCATGGTTCTATTTATACATGCCTAGTCTTAACAATTCATTGGTGGTACATCAGCTTTTTGTCCATCTAGATGCCAAACTAGTCAAACAAAATTATAGAAAATGCATCTTTACATATCCATCCTAACCTAAAAAGAGTTATAAAATTTAATCAGGGCAAGGTTTATTCAGACATTCAACTATTGTGAGTGGATCTCTAACATTATCCCAGTCAGCAAAAAGCCATAGGTGATTCACCTATGTACTAATTTTAGATACATTAACAATGGATGTCTTAAATATGGTTTCCCTCTACCTAACATTAACATGATAGTCAATTCAATAATAGGCTATGAAATTTTTTCCCTCATGGACATATTTTTTAAGGTCTAACTAGATTAATATTGCACTATAAGACTAGCACAAGACATCATTCACCACTCTATGGGGAAAATTTTATTATCAAGTCATATCCTTTGGTTTGAATAATGTTAGTGCAACATATTAGCATGTCATGACTATCATCTTCCATGACATGATTTACAACATTATTGAGGACTATGTTGTTGACATCCTATCTAAATAAATAATGTGTGCATGTCACCCAAACATTCTATAAAGAATCTTTGAGAGGCTTCATGAGTACACAAAATTTTCACTTAAGCCTTTAATTTATTTTACTTTTCTCAATGAATTTGTTTATTCTTTTTTCAATTCTTGGAAATTAGTTGCATATCTAATTATAATGGTTGTAAACATCAATTTGTTTGGTCGTATTTTGATAAGAGTTGAATTAGAGGAAGGTGGTAATTTCATATAGGGTATTTCCCCAATTAGGAAAGTATAGATGTGAATCGACACATGCACATGATGTGTGTGGATGAATTAGAGAATTTCAATGGTCCAAAATGACATTTTGTTTGGTCATAATTTGAATCAAAGTGATGTATAAGAAGATAGTGATTACATAAAATGTGGTTCCCTAATCAGGGATACATTAATGTGAATTAGCACTTGCATGTGATGTGTGCAGATGAATTAGAGCATTTTGGTCATTTTGGTCTAGTTTGTGCATTATTCTAAACATTCATTTAGACATGTAATTTTGGCACAATAATTATAAGAATTGGATGTCTACATTTTCCTCTAATTTGGGAATGTGTGGCAAGACATTTGGTCAAAGAAATAGATTTTTAAATAATAAAAATATCACTTGGAATGATCATAATTAGAATAAATAAATTTGTTCCCACTTTTTATTAAATTCTACATGAGTTTTAGAAAAATTGGGCTACGAAAATGCACCAAATAGAATTTGGGTGGCCCATGATGCCCTCTCAAGGGGAGGACAGAAAAAAAATTAATTTTGATGGATTGTCCCTCAACCAAAAGAAAGGAACACATAATTCAATAAAAGATGCCTAAATGAAGTAATTAGATGAAAAAAACTAAAAAATGGATAAATGAGGCTAAAATGAGCCTCCTATGAAGAAATGGGTAAATAATAGGTCTAGGGGGAATTCAAAATTTTTACTATGAATTCACCCATTGGGGGTGAAAATCAGTCATTTCCACCCTCCACAATTAGAAACTTGATTTATGACCCCTGTGTGTGAGAGAGATGAGAATAATAGCCAATATCCCATATCATCATCACCTTGGAGAGTACGTTCAAGAGTACCAATGAGCATCAGGGAGTAGAGAATTGATGTACCTTTTTTGTATTTAATGTTGGATTTAAGTTCATTTATTAGGCCCTAAAAGTAGGTGGAAAAGTTACCTTATCAATCTTGAAGAGTTAAAAATGGTAAGGTCAACAATATAAATAGTGAGATCACCATGAAAATGGTGATCTCGTGAGGAAATTGGAGAGATTGCCAAAATAGGCAAAATTTTCCAAAATATCAAAATTGATTTTATCATTGAAAACCATTGGAATGATAAAAATGTGGGTCAAACAGTGGTCTCACTAGTCAAACTATGAATTTACCAATCAAATGGAAAAATCACCATGAAAATAATTATGACATCAAAATGGCAATGTTATTATAAATGTTGAGTTCATCTTGCTAAATGACAGGATCAACCTGTGCAGTAGTGAAATTATGGGACCAAGGGGGGAATGATGAAATTAACCTAAAAAATGGTGAAGATGCTTTACAAAATAATGAAATAATCAAATAAAATAATGAGGTTTACATAAATGGTAAATGGTCTAAGAGAAATGAAAATTAGGATAGAAGAAAATTATTCTAAGTCTAAAACTAGAATAAAATGGTAGATTGATCAGCTGGAAGATAAAAAAATAGATAAGTGACCAACTTGATTTTATTTGGCTTGTGATATGCAAGAGCATTTAGGAGTTGTTATAATATGAGATTGATGATTGTGAGTCCTACATTGACCCAAAAATATGACATATGATGTCTTGGGGCTAATAGAGGCAATAGATTTGTGACATATAGCTTGTATTCTATTGATTTGAATGGATCATACCTCATTGTCAGTGTTAGTAGAGTGTTGGCATTCAGATACATCCACCTTCCATCTATCAATTCGAGAGATGAATGTGACTCTCGAGAATGTTCATTATAATCTATTGTTTCCATTTTGAGGTCAACATATTTAGTGGATGCCAGTAGGCCAAATTATTTTTTTGGAAGATTTGATTGGTGTCATAGCCCTGGTTATTGTTGAGGGGTCTATAGATAGGATTAGAGTCTGTAGACCCATTTTTCAACCTCTTTTTCTGAATTATGTGTTCCTTTCTTCTGGTCAAGGGCCAACCCATTAAAATTAATAAAATTTCAATCCTCCCCTTGAGGGGGCATCATTTCCCACCCAAACACTATTTGGGGCATTTTTGTAACCCTATTTTTTTGCAACTCATGTAGAATTTAATAGAAATAGGAACAAAATTATTTCTTCTAATTATGATCATTATAAGTAACCTTTTTATTATTTAAAAATCCATTTATTTAACCAAATGTCTTGCCACACCTTCTCAAATAGGGGTAAAATGTAGACATCCGATTATTACCACCATCGTGATGAAATTGCAATTCTGAATAACTTTTTTAGTAATTCACAAACTAGACCAAAATCACCAAAACACTCTAATTTATCCACACACATTATGTGCAATTCTTAACTTTAATTCATGTATCCTTGATTGGGTCACTGCATTTCATATAATCACTATCTTCATCTAAATCACTTTGATTCAAATTGTGACCAAGCAAAATGACATTATAAACCACTGAAATCCTCTAATTAATTTTAACACATCACGCACATGTGTTGATTCTCATCTATACTTCCTTAACTAGGCTAATACCTAATACACAATTATCACATTCTTTTAATTCAACTCTAGTCAAATTACAACCAAGTAAATTGATTTTTTTGACCATTATAATTAAACAAGAGACCAATTTCCAAGAATTACAAAAGGACTAAACAAAATCATTAATCAAAGCAAACTAGATTAAAAAATTAAGTTAAAAAACCACATTGATTTAATGAATATCTAATTTATGAAAATGAAATTTTAACAAATATCAAGAAATATGATGTCATGATGATATCATCAGTTTGAAAGTCAAAAATTGGAAATATCAACATTAATGGGATAAATATCAGTAATGTTAAACCATGCTTCATAAATACAATGTCTATCCCAAAACATAAATGCATTTAACGTCCTAACCTTAACCCAAACTTAATCATACATGATTTGGAAAAATATAACTACAATATCCAAGAAAATTTTCAATAAAGCTTTTATGTGAAAATAATTAATGTCAAATTATTGTTAGAGAGCTTTACCTTCTTTCATTTTCACCCAATCAAGAACTAAAACCAATTGGTGAAATAAGAGATGTTTGATGTGCTTTCCCTACCACATTTATAAATACTTGAAGCACCAAATCAAAGCACAAACATGATTAATGGACCAATTTTGGAGGAGATTCACTTAGGGAAGGCATTTCTTGTGTTTTTCTTATGTAGTTTTTGGATTCCATTGATCCATACCCCTCGAGCGAGTAGACCTAATATGTGAGTTCTTTATGCATGTCATTATTTTTATGTATTATTACATGAACTAACTTGTTTTTCAACCATATTCTACACATATTACTTACTTTCACTTTATCCACATATCCATGTGATCACATCTAGTGCACACAATGCCTTTATAGATGTTTCATATTTTTTGGATCCCTCCCATTCTTCTATTTTTGAAGATTTTCTACTTAATCTTATTTTATAGCGTCAAGATATATCTCAAAATACTATCCAAAAAAAATAAAAAACACAAAAACATAAAAAATATAAAAAAAAATCAAGTCCTATGCATGACATGTATTGGTTGTTTAAATGGTTTATTTATACTTTATCATATATAGTACATTCTATATCCTATTTTTATACACACACGCATTTCAAAATATACATGAGTGAAATGCATGACATATAGGTATCATATAACATAGATACATAGATGTAGGACTTTCCTATACCCATGACTACCTTTTTAAACTAGGGGCATGCTCATTAGGGTCATCTTACTAATTTACACAGTTATATTTTTTTTACTATTTCCATTGATTATATGGAGTTACGTTACATTTTTTATACATGACTTACTTTGACTCATATTATTTGCATTTTTATTACACTAGATATGGTACTTTATATATGTGATGATGACATACATGGATTATGTAGATTAATTTTTCTTATTTTATGCATGATTGATGATGTTTCTTGTTACTTGTTTGACTTTATTTATATAGGACATTAATTTTTATTTTTGCATGTGTGTCATTAATTTATAAATTGTGTGTGGGGAATTACATTATCCTTTTGTATGTGTGACATTAAATTTTCCATTGAACTATGGCCCTTGGCATTGTGTGACATATGATATTTCATTATGCATGATTCTTAGTCTTTTTTTACTGTGTGGATAAATATAGGGTTTTTTATTGAGTTTGTTGAGATTATTGAGCTTATTGGTTTCATGATATACATCACACACTTTTATTCTTATTTTTATTACCATGATTTATATCATGCACTTTATCTATGTTATTATTATTTAATTTATGGATACTCATTACTCTATTAACTATTCACAACTTTATTCATTGATATATTTGTATTAACATGAACCTTTTATGCTTAGCATATATGTCTCATACATAATTAGATATTTTATTATGGTGACATATTCTCCACATGTTATTATATGATTATACCCACATTACATATTTTCTATTTAACATGATGCTTTTAACTACTATATTTGGAGATAAGTCATTTACAGGCTTCATTCCACACCTTAAAAGGGGGGCATACATAGTTGTTTTTCTTAGAGACTAAACCTTCATAGATATAGAAAATTTAGAGTTTTTGGCACATATCAGTTTAAAATGATATACGTTTACACATATATTATAGGTTTTTACTTGTATTATGATATATTTGACTCGTCTTGGGGGCATATGTGAAACATATGCCATATTTTCACTATATCATGAGATATTTTCATATTTTTTGATATATCACACAAATTTTAGATTCAGATTACATAGGTTATTATAATGGGGGCATATATGTGGCATATGTTCACATTTTTTTAATATATCATGATATATTGGCACAAGTTATGTGACTCAAGTTACTTAGATTATCAAATGGAATGAAAAATCATGTCATTATCTACTCATTATTACTTAGATAAGTTCCAAAAACTAATTATACTCAGGCATTACTTAGGCACTATTTAGGCATTACTCAAATTTATTCTAGAAACCAATTATACTCAAGCATTACTTAGGCACTACTCAGGCATTATTTAGGCACTACTCAAGAATTACTTATATTGAATCATATATATCTCTATAATAGATGATTCAAAAATTTATACTCAGACTATCATAATTTACTTAAGAATTACTCATATTTATTGGGACCTTTGGTGGATTCCATTTACTTATATTATTGAATTTATGCATAACATAACTTCTAGACACTTCTCTATTTAAAATGAGGGTTGGTGAATATTCAACTCAATCCATGTTATTTCTCATTTATTACTCAAAAATATATATGGGTAATTATAACCCCACTCTCCATTATCTTTCAGAGGACAATTTTGGTTCACATATACACAAGTATATTTGTCCCTTTTTATATTTTATTTTCACACATGTTTGATGTTGTTACTTTTGATTTTTACATCATAATAAAGGATTGATTTATACATGTTTATTTTAGGTTTTTATTTTAGTGACCTACACAAATTAATGTTTTCCCTCTCAAGACAAAATGTTTTGTACACATTTAGGTATGTTTTAATCTTTTTACTCTAGAAAAATCCATTTACTAGAAAATGGGGTAATTGTAGGCATTAATATTTTATATTTGGAATTGGACAATGTTTAATTTGATCAAACATTAATCCACTTATATTATTATCATATACAATACTCTTATTCACCATTCATCTATCCATTTAACTATACTTGAGTTTGAACATTAAAAATGTTGTTACTACTTCATAGGTCTTTCCAAGTCATTTTATCTAACTAGTTTATATCATTCTCAAACTATGTCCTAGCATAAGGATAATTGTTCCTACTTATTTGGATATATCCAAATTATTTAGATAGTTTCACTAATGTATACTTGCCTCTATGCCATTTAACAACTAGTTTCTAATATTTGAATTGTTCATAAGGGTCAATATGCATGTTTTTTAAGTTGATTAAAGGAAATTACCTAAAATATTTATGTTTATGTGGGTTTTCTACACACAATATATCCTTATGAGGTATCCTCTAACTTTTTATGATTGGTGAAAATATTCACTCCAAGGCATGAGTTAATGGGTATTTAGTTTTGTAAATAACCTGGTGGTGGAATAGTAGTGAGCAATGGGTTATTTATCTCTAATGGTTTGGATGCATGGTATCTAAAAGAAACTAAATTTTACTTGAGATGGATTTATGGATTCTAAATTAATTTGGAATTCATCATAAAAGTATAAAAATAAGGAAAGGTAGGGTAGAAAAGAGGTTTTGTAACCAAATAAAGATGAAACGCACTTTGAGTTGGATATCTGATTGATAACTAGTGTCTATTGCAAGTTATTATCAACATAAAAGACACACACATAGATTTAGGAGTCCAAATAAACAAATAAAATAAACTTTAATTCTCATAATCAAATGTTGATGATGATGTATGATTGTAATTGCATGAATTCAATGGGAGATTATGATTATTAAACACAAAATAATTCAAATTAGCTATTACAAGATATGAGTAACTATATTGAAAATAATTATATATAACTCAAAGATTAAAATACTATAATGATGGAACTTATTCAATGAATCACAAAGTTTAGATAATAATAAATAATGCACATCAAGACAAATTTATAAAATAATCTATAGAATTTCTTATTCACCTTATTAGTCAAAATTAACCTCCCTTTAGAGTTAGGAGGATAAAAATATATAAACACTTGGGTAGGGGTCACCTCATCCTCCAAGTAATGTTTAATTTTACATTTCCAATTTTAGACTCAAGAGTTACAATTATACATGAATAGGATATTTATAAGACAGTTAGCTAAAATTACATGATGTGTGTGTGTGTGTGTGTGTGTGTGTGTGTGTGTGTGTGTGTGTGTGTGTGTGTGTGTGTGTGTGTGTGTGTGTGTGTGTGTGTGTGTGTGTGTGTGTGTGTGTGTGTGTGTGTGTGTGTGTGTGTGTGTGTGTGTGTGTGTGTGTGTGTGCGTGTGTGTGTGTGTGTTTTTCCAAAAAAAATAGAGACCCAAGTCTCATTACATTATAATACATGAAAACATATGTATACATATCTATGGTGCCAACTTAGCATTACTGGAAGAGGAAGGTGGTTGTGTGCTCAATGTAGTTACTAAACTATATTGAGGCCTTACATCTAAAGATTTAGTTAAAGTAGGGCCCAAAAGGAATAATCACCACAGTGTGAACTAGAACTTAAAGCCTAATATCTATAGGAGGTATTGGTAATGTATTATGCATTGTAGTAGTATCCTCTTTAGTAACTTTGAGTTATTCATATAATGCATAAATGGTGTTGTACTTAGTATTAATAATGCCAACATTGAGTATAGATGTCTTAAATATCCATGTGATTTCATCCATTATCCTTTTATGCTCAGCTTCCAAGGATGTAAATTCAGCATTGAGGGTCTCTAACTTAGTAATCTTGTCCTTTTTAAAATTAATTAGTTGTAAAATATTTTCACTAGTATTATATACCATGCCTTATACCTTAGCCTTGAATTTTTATATAATGGCTCTAAGTAATCTTTAAAAATTGGGCCTATTTACCAATTTCCCAATAGAGGCATTTACACTTATGAGCCTTATATCCCTCAAAATTTATATGGCCTCTCTTTCTCTACTCATGTATTTGTGATATCAAGGTATTCATCTACTGATGTCAATTGAAGGTACTATCTCTTTTATAAATCACATAATTCAAGGCCCACACAATTTCCTGGGAGGTCATTTGATTTAAATGATCATAGGTATTATTTATAGCACAAGATACAAAAATTTAAGCTTCTTTTATAATTCCTTAAATTGGTTCCATAAGGTTAACACCCTTCCCCAATTAGGTTAAGAGTCACCCATTCAAGTCCTTGTTATGTTCAGGATGTTATACAACTTATTTGATGTACTCTAAACATTGTATACTATTTCTATCAAATCCTGAATAATTTTCCTCCATAGAAGCTTTTATCTATCTTGGTCTTGGATCATGTATATATATTTTGTGTCTTCCCCAGTTAATTCCACAAAAGCACAAAAATATTATTCATACTCATTGGGGTCATTAGGCTTCATTTTTTGTTTATATACCAAGGAAAACAAGTTTTCCATTTGATCCATTATTATTTCCTCCCCTTTCCTATCCATTGCCTTCCTTTATCTTTCCATATAGATAGTGCTAATTTATATGTCAAAGTATATACTTATTATTGGAAACTCTATAAAGAACCTGCCAATTTTATCCTTCTTTAACTCTTGGGACTCTTTGACCCAAAAAGGGAAAATGAGTTCCCCTTGTTCATCAGGATAACTACACTCTATAGAGGTGGAAGGTGGAATGGACCCTGGTGGAAGAATTGAGGCACTTATTTGTATAGGTAGTTGAAGAGCAAGTTGACTGACCCTAATCCATCCTGAGATATATCTCTAAGGTGTAGTTTCTACCACGCATCTTGTATGTAATAGAGTCTTTAAGATTGACATAATGGAAGACTCAGCGTGAGTGGATTTAAGAATGTAAAAATCCAATTGGGTAGATGGCCTCGATGGTTCAGGTGGTGCTTGGGTATCAAAAAAGGAAATAGACACCAAGTTCTCAAAATGAACCCTTTTCTAGGGGCTTGGGGTCTGGTTGTTATCAAATATATGGTTGAAATAATTAAAGAATCAAAGGAACTATAAGTTTGTTTCCCAATTTCCTAAATATTGGCATGGGCATACAATGGCTTAGTTTTTAAACAATATTTTTTTAATGACTCATATGGATAAAGGGGTGCAACAACTAGACTAGTAGATGAAAAATTAACAACACTAATTTTTACAATTGTAAGGTAGGAGGTGAAAGAAGAAACTACCTTATTAAGTATATGAATTTCTTCTTTAGTAATAACATTTTCACTTTGTGTAAAAACTAGACTATCTTATTCCTTAAATAACCCCATGTACATTGATATATCTTCTTCTTGCCCAATTTCCTTAGGCTTCGTGTCAAGTATGATATCAATTTTCTCAATTTTGACCCTTTTATTATTATCCCTCTAGTCTCTGGTTCCTCCTCTTCCTCATCACTGGAATAATAAACCAACGAAACTAGATCTTTATGTTATTCTTCTAATTCCTCATAAAGTGGACCTCCACTAATGAATAGACCCTTTGTTGGTCTTTCTTATACTTGGGTCATCCTAAGAGAGATTGGAAGAGTTATAGGCTTCCTTTGATAAGTAGCAATGGGTGGATGATTATAAATGGGGGATTTCCTTGATGTTAATGGAATGGAAGATCAAGGGGTTTAAATAGTGGATGGAAATGAACCATCAATCATAGGTAGAGGTAAAGTGGAAATTGAAGAAGTGTTATAAGGTGAAATGGATGGGAAAGCTACAATAGATTGATGTGATGGGGGTCATACTATGGATGGCATTGCTACAAAATAATTATTTAAAATTTTAGGAAGACTTACTTGTCTAACTATAGTCAGAAGAGGCAAAATTACCAAAGAGATTGATCTTGCTTGCCCACATGTAGGAGGTGATGCCCTTGCAATTACTATAGAGGGTTACCCTATGGTTATTGGTTGAGGATTTAGAATTTAATTAATAATATATACCTAATTTTTGGATCCATCTCCCTTTAAGTGGCATATTCTTCCACTAGGCTAGCTTCTTATCATTGAGGAGAGGGAGGGTGGTCTGGTTTTGGGGATGATTGAGCCTACGATTTGAGGCCATTGATAACTTGAAACTATATTCACCTCCTCTACAATTATGCTTAGCTCCTCTCTAGTAATTTAAGGTTTATATTGAATCTTTTTTGCCACTACCATTTACATGTTGTCTTTGTTCATCCTAATGTATACCTCATAGTCATCTTGATAATTGATTAATATTTCATCACACTTAATACTTTTGTGGTCATAGGAAATTTGGACTCCATTTTTCTTGAGATCATTCAGATATTTTCTAACTCTTCCCCTAGGATCCCAATCTTTGTATCGCACTTCCTTAATTCCATAATGAGCTATGACTTTAACAACTATATTGAGGTGCCTCCTTATTGAATGTTGAATTTGACTGATGATTAGAGGGTTTTTGTGGTATTACCCTTGGTGTTTAGCACCGATATATTCATCTATATTGTTACATATTTGATAATAAATTTCATGATCTACCACCTTATCAAGGACATAACAAGGTAAATATAGGGGAGTTTACCTAGGTCCCTCTATCCTAATTATGGTACATCAAGATAGTACCATTAATCCCCTCATTTAGCTATACTTCTTCTCATGTTCTCAAAAAGCCTAGGCATCTGATGTGCATAAATGGCTTCATAGACCTATGGACAAATGTCTTCATAAATAATTTTGATTTCATTTATAAACCTATAAACATGTAGTATGGAGTAATCATCATAGACCCTATTCTTTATGTATTCCTTAGATGGATCCCATGTGTTATCATGAGTCTTGTATATTGTTCCTATGAATTTTTCCACTACATAGAACATAATATATAAATTTCCATTAAAGGGACTTTTTTCAAATTAGATCATTTGTGCCCTAAACCTCACATGATAACTTTGTTGAGTGAAAAAAATTTAATCAATAGTCAAAATTATCTAACAAGGGTACACATTTCTCATGCACATAAGTGGCATTGGGAAAGCCATATAATTTGTTTATCAATGTCATTTCTATTCAAATTCTTGACCTAAATTTAACTATGGGGAGTAAGGATATAACACCTCAAATATTCAATTTCTCTCCTTTCTTGATCCATTATTTGTGTTTCCCCTAAATTGTGTTATGCTCTATACAAACATTGGAAGAAACCTAATCATAGGTTACCTCTACCATTTGAATTTGTAAATACTTCTCAAATGCTTCCCTATAAATATATGCTACTACATTTCTATGAATTCTAAGTGTAGGAAATTCCCAATCATATAACCATTAATAAGCAAAACATGAAGTAGATCGATACAAGGCATTACCTCATATTTTGATGTTGTATTAAGAAATCCCATGGTGTTGATTTAAATCAAGTCATCAGCATATATTTATTAATATTCATATATCTAATCATGTGTTAAATATGGTTATATGTCATGTACCTCATCCCAAATGGTTGCGTGATGAGGGAATCAAAATTCAAGTGTTCCCTTATCAAATACTATGTCTAGATAATCAAATCCACCTATGATAGTGTATGGTTAAGGAGGTTGACCTTATCATGGTGAACAAGAAATTGTTATACTATAAAATTTCTTTGAAGTTGACTAAAAGTACTCATAGATTCATTAGAAGAAAAGCTAGGTATTTTGATAATAGGATAACTAAAATTCATAATATGCTCATATTCAATTGATGGTAATGGTGACTTTAATTCATTTATAAATTTGAATATATTTCTAAAATATTAAGGCTTGAATGCTCAATTCATGCAGAGTTAATACAACAGTGAATTTTAGTTTTATTTCCCATTTTAATTTGAATTTTTTAGTCATCTTTAATAGTACCTTTTTACCATGTGGTAACTTTTCACTCACCATGAGTGTTTGGTCATTAACTTAGAGAAAAATGCCCCATTCTCATGCATTAGATTTTGGTCTAGCTATCAAATTTTACATTTATATCTTAGCTATGCATCTCTTTGACTACAACACTTTTCATAATATCACTTACCTGTGGTACTAATTTTAGGATATTTCTTTATACCCCTTACAAGCTATGAGTTAATAAGATTCTGCCACATGATATGATCTCAAGAATCTAGGTTCATTCAACTATTAATTTTGTACATCTTCTCAGTAGGTAATGAGTGAATGGGGTGGTGACAAGTGAATAATCCTTGAGGCTCTAGAGTTCCATATTTGTTTCACTCTTTTACCTCCTTTTGATAATTTTTGGGCTTTTATGATGATGAAACATGGTCAACTCTTGGTGTTTTAGGGAAAATATAATATTGAATATGTATCTTCGATTGATATGCCATAAGTTAATGAGATCTTTCCATGAATATCTCTCTTGTTAACCTAAGGAACTTAGAACTCTAATAATGTACCTTTTTTCTTGGTAAGGTCCAAGTGAATAGGATCATGACATTGGATGGTCTGTATTGATCTAGAGAAATTTAAACTCTGACAATTTAACTCCTTTTAAATAATGCTTTATGTTTCCAAAATGATGACATGTGGTCAACTCTCAGTATCCTGAATAAAATATAATATTGATAATGTATCTTAAGATAGGCTCTGAGTTAATGAGATGATGCCATGTGGATGGTTCTTGTTAATCTAGGGTCTATGAAAATTTGATGGTGTACTTAGGTATAAAGTAGTGGGTGTCTAGGATCATGACATATGTATGACTCGTATTGATATCAAGAATTTTAAAGATAATTCTATGTACTATGGTCCACTACATTTCGACTGAAAGGGATTATGCCATGTGGAATATTATCAGGTCTTTATGGTTCCTTTAAAACTTTGACATTACAATTTCCCTAATTATTTTCTAAGATCAAGGTTAATGTGATAATGCCACTTATCTTAATCTCAAGGAACCAAACAGTATGTGGAGAAAATGGGCTCAACTACTAAACTATATGCTGCAGGTAGTCATAATGTCAACAAGTGGATGACTCTTGAGGTTCTGGAGATTCTAAATAAACTAAGACCCAGGGAATTTAGAATCAATGTAATTCAAACATGTAACCAAGGAACTTAGCCAAGGACTAAATATCAAATAAGTCTAAGTCCCAAAAATAATCATGCACATATACGAAATTCAAGATTCATTATAGCATTATCTCATTAGCTCCATTAGTCAAATAAATTAAAACATTCAGAATGAAAATAAAAGGTGATATATAATATCATTTTATAAAATGTCCAAGCTTTGATTTTATACATGAAAATGTAAAATTAACCCCAAAATAAGCTTAGGTTGGATAAATCAAATCAATTTTGCAATTTTTAGGTTCATCTAGAACATAAAATATATATTTTCTAATAATAAGGGTTCCCTATTTGATTTTAAAAAATGGGAGTTTGTTGTGGAACAAAAAATGACAACTTAGTGGGGAAATACTCATGGGTATTTAGGAACCTAGAAACTTTGTTAATGCATTATGATAAAAATTTAGACTTTATAAGAAAATAATAAATAGATCAAATAACTGAAAGAGACTCCAACTCCCTCATGAAACATACTAACCCTTTTAATTTCTAGAATCTATGTGTGATTATGTGGAATTCATTTATCCCTTGTTATGAGAGTTTTGATAGAGGTCTAGATAAACACTTTAGTTTTCATCTATATTTCTTGATTTTATTAAATAAAATAGTAAGGGAAGCCTGGGCATTGCTCTAGTACTATCCAGGCATCTGTATCCCTGAAAAAGATACCTATGATTCCATTCTAAGCTTTGATCTATTTCTATCCAAGAATTCTTATACCTGATAGAGTTTACTTGAATCACCCTCTTTCCATTAGTTTATATGATTTGATCAATTTATCTATCTCTCTCTCTCTAAAAAAGGTATGGAAAAAGGTTTAGGAACTACCATTAGCTAAGTGTATGTATAAAAAAACTTATTTTAATCAATATGTCCTTAGTAGAACACATCTATTTCAATGTCTATCATCTCTCATCCAAGTTTTATAGTGTAAGAGTGCAATTGATATTTGAATATGAAAAGTGTTTATAAAATTTACATGAGTGTATTAGAGAAACTTTCAAATACATTGTGAACTTATTCAATTCAGATAAAGACTTGATTTCAATCATAACACATTCTTTAATTTAGGAGATCTTATAACTACAAGAAAAAATATTGGTGAATGTCAGTTGCATACTTATTCAGTTATCCCCTTTTATTTTTGGAGGTCTTATCAATATTCATCATAAAAAAATGATTGGACTATTCTAAAACTTAAGCAACTAGTCTAGAAAGCAACACAACTAACTATGAAATCAAATTCTAAGAATAAGAAATTAATGTAGGAAAGATGGAAATATATCTAAGGAAGTAAATGATATAAAGCAATAAACTACTCTATAAAGAAAATAATCTAATCTACTCTTCTATTGTATAAATCATAGTCATTTAGGAGAATCTCCAACTAGAAAAACCATGAAATAATGTTTTAAAAACTTTCTGTTCACTATAAAAATGAGGTCATTACCTTAGAGTTCCTTTAGGCAAAAAACATTATTTTCTAGAATCTCATAGATTTGATGAGGCCCAATCCATAAAGGAGTGAAATTATCATGTTTTCCTTTATTTTCATGTGTCTTGTCCCATAAAATCACTAAGTTTGAAATTATAAAAGACTTGATTTTATATCTTTTATCAAACCACCTCTTGACAATGTTTTGGTGCTTACTAAAGCTATATAGTGATTTTTTTCATGCATCCTACATTTAGACTATGTCAAGAAACTCAAATTAAATCATTTCATCTTATCCCATGTACTCTTGTATGAAATGATATGTTGGTAGTTTGAGAGTGATAAGAAAAAATGGTTGTTCATACACTAGTAGGAAAGGTGGACCCTTAAGAGCTTGGTTGTGCCTAATTTTATGCACCCATAGTGCATACTTCAATAGTAGGTTATATTATCTTGGTTTGTCTTGTGCTTATTTAGTAATGGCATCGATCAAATTATTATTATTGGATTTAGAAACTCTATTTCCATTTGGATAGTAATTGAGGAAAACTTGATAGCAATCTAATTGCTAAATTGAGTAAAACTTGATAGTAATCTGATTACTATAGGTCCACTCAATAAATTATATAGATTAAATTGTTGGACCATTATCACATACCAAATAAACTAAAGTCCTAAACCTAGGAAGTATGTTTTATTCCAAAAAATTTAATCACATATTGGGCTTTGGAATTATTTGTAGCCATAGCTTATGTCCACCTAGTACAATAATCAATACCTATTAAAATGAACTTGTTTCCTACTAAAAATTCAAATAAATTAATCTAAAAAATTCAAGGCCCCATTGAGAAAATGGCCATCCTTCAATCACAGGATGTAGTGGCGTGGTTGCATGTACTTCCCTCTTTCTAAATATTTGACATTCATGCTATGTTATGACATAATTATTGGCATCCTTAAATTGGTAAGCCAATAGTATCCCATCCTTAGGATATTATGACTTGTGGCATTTCCAAAAGTATTTCCACTTCTTATCTTTTGATGTAAAATATCTAGGCTGTCTGTAGCTTCTTTTCTTGAGACACATCTCAAGTAGATGCCCACATAATTCTTCTTATACAATACTCCATTTTTTATCATGTAATGGGTTAACTTGAGCTTGAGGTATTTCCTTTGCTCTTTGTTTAACTCAAGGGGACATGTACATTTGATTATGTACTGGATGATATGGGCATATCAATCACCACCATCTACATACGTTTCATTGACATTCTCAATGTAAATATGTGGGTTCATAACAGTCATGAGTTGGATGATTAGTTATCTTTGTACCATCTTATCAAGTCTAAATTTAAGACAAAACTCTTGTAATTTATCCATCCATTTGCATCTTCTCTCTCCTAATTCATTTTGGCCAAGTTTGAGCTTGATGTTTGGGTCTATAACAATGGCATACATCTTATTTTGTAGAATACAATACATTAATTTATTCACTAATTTGATCAAGGCATACATATGTTTATCTATCATCAAATATTTTAGTTATACATATTTCATATTAGTACTCATGAAGTAAATTAAATGTTCATTGTCATCTATCTTTTGTGTGAGGACTAATGCTATGGTGTACTTTGAAGCAAATGAGTAAAAAAATCAAATCCTTAGTAAAATTGGGACTAATCAAAAGTGGAGCTTGAACAATGGTAGTCTTAACTCCCTAAAATTATTTCTTCTCTTTAGTTTTCCATTCAATTTTAGCATATTGCTTCAACATAACATTCAGTGGCTTGATAATCTCTAAAAATTAAGAAATAAAGTTTCATACAAAGTTTATCTTACCAAAGAGACTTCCGTTCTTTTACTATTGTTAGCATTTATTATTAAAATGGCCTATATTCATTCCAGGTCAATGGAAATTTCATCTTTGGTAATGACATGGCCTAACAATTTGCCCTATGTAACTACAAAGATACTTTTCTTTGGATTCAGTGATAGTCCATATCTTTTTCACTTGTTAAATACCTTCTATAGATGATCTTCATGATCAGATTTATTCTTTGAAAACCTTGAGATCATCCATTTAAATTATGATGCATTTGCCAATGATCCCTTGAAAATTGAAGTACATGGCACATTGTAAGGTTGCTCCTAAATTAATTAGGCTAAAATTCATCCTTTTATATGCAAAGGTTCCATACTTGATGGTAAAAGAGGTCTACGTTTTATCCTCTACGTCTACTAAAACTTGATTGTAGCTTGAAAACCATCTAAAAAAGACATCATTTTAGACCTATCGACCATTTGAATTACTTCATCGAAGGAATTAAAATGATAGTTATATTTTTTTGATGCTTTATTCAGGGTTCTAAATCTAACGCACATCCTAATTTATTTATTATTTTTACTATCATGTAGTAAATTATCAATCTAATTGAAATTCCTAATAGGGAATATAATATTAGCATCTAATAGATTCTAAAATTTTATTTAAATTAGGAGATATAAAATTGGATTCACTTGCATTTGTTAATGCCCAAAAGGCTTGTGAATTGGCTTCAAAGGGATAGTATATGTGATGACCCTAGGATCAGATATTTTTAGAACTTCATATGTACAATATATCACATCTTTGTATTTTATCAGAAGATCCTTAAATTTATATTTCTCACTTCCAATGCAACATATTAAGGATATTCATTATTTCTTAAATTATCCTTAGTGAAATTAGATTCACTTGCTTTAGACTATTTCTAATTTTAAGTTTGTGAATCCATGTCAAAATCCATTTATAATGATACCATTCCCATAGGTATACAATTCTCCTTTAGTTGGAATATGCCATATTATCCTATGTCTTTTGTGTTCATAGGCTCAAAATCCTTTTCATATATTATTTGAGATTCAATGGATCTAGAACTATTCATAAACTTTATGATCTATTCATCATCATCAAATACTTATAAATTATCCACATTGTCTAGGATAGAGGGTTGATAAACCAACTCCATAGAAAACTCTTGCATTTTAGATTCTTAAAATTGTGATAAATTGGTAGTTGAAGATGCCAATGCATTTGTTTGATTTTATCCCCTTAAGGTAGACTTGATGTTGAATGCTTCAAATGACTCAATTAGATCCCAAGACATATGCTTATAATTTTTGAAGTATAATATTTTTCATTGGTATTTATTTTTAATCGGATTTTCAACCAATTTTGAATCGCCTAATATCAACAACTATTTGACTTTGTGTTTTAGTGTAAATTATAAGCCTAGGATCAAAACTTCATACTCAACTCAATTGTTGTTTCAGGGTAATTTCAACCTATATTCAACAAGATATTTACTCCCATATGGATAAATCAAATCTATGTTGACACTAGATCTTCATTATAACTGACTCTATCAAAATGAAGAGTCCATCATTACAAATGACCTTCAAATTCTTGTTCATGATTTTTATTAAACATGTAAACACTTGCATGTGAGGACATGAAGTTGAAATTCTCATTTTTGGAATTATAATATGTGATTAGGTACTTCATATTGGATTCTTTGTCAAATTGAATCTAGCTGGCTACAGTGTGATAAATCTATCACCATGTATCCAATCAATGTATTTAACTAATCATGACTTAGTAGTAAACCATAGGCCTCATGAATGTTAATCAATAGAATATTTATATATTGTTATACATGTGAACATTAAATAACTCCCCAATGACTAGGACTATAGTCTTGTCTAACTACAACACTAATCTCTTGGACTTGTCTGGAGTCAACCCTAACTTGTTATAAATAGTTGTAGGCATGACATTAGTTTAATCACATAAATATACCAAATAATTATGCACATTTTTTATAAACTTTATAAAATATAAAAAAAGGAGGTACCTCATGTTTTTCTTGATGAACAACCACATTAGTATGTGTAGCTTTAGACTTATCAATGGATGGCTTGATGGTTAGCACTTTTAATAACTCTCTTTACTTTTTGATCTGAGACAACTCATGAAGAGTGATGTTTGCATTAATTTTATTCATATCCTCCAATGTTACTTCTAAGATATTTATTCAGGTAACTTGTTAGGCAATGTTGTTATACATTATTTCTAGAACTTTTGAATGGCCTATTGTACCTCTAGAACATGAGGTTTTGATGAGTATTTTATCCCATGGTGTTTATCACTCACTTTTACATGTGCAAGAACTTATTGCTCAAATTTTTACCATCTATTGGATAACATCCAATTTTACTTTTATAGAATCAAAAGTAGTACCTTATGTGCTAGTAACATTAACTTGTATCAGGGATTGATTCTATTTTTTATGATTAGGTATAGACACAAGATTATTCAAAAGGTTGAGGTGATAGTTATGTGGAACATGGGATAGATTCAATTATGTATACACTTGGTTATGATTATGAGCCATAACATTATGATTAGCATTTAGAATAGGATTGAGGTCTAGAAAGTTAGGATCTATGTTGGGCAGGACTAGAGATTGTAACCAGGAATTCAACTATCTATCAATATTGATGGCTTTATCATAAGAGAATGATAATTAATTAATATTAGGTTCTTTGCCAAGGAAGAAAATTATTATAGAGTCCAAGGAATTATTAGACATCTCTAAGGCTAACATAACAATTGGTCTATAGTCATTGTCAACTTGGCTATAAATCTTTTGTAAATTACATTAAAGGATTTGATTGGCTCATTGGCTTCCCTTATCATGCTTTAAAAATTTTGGTATATGACACTTGGGCTAGTGACCTATTCAAATTATGCCAAAAAGGTTATCTTGGCATTGGTTCATTAAGGTGATTCAATCTTCTTGGATATTGAGGAACTAGTCATAAGAAACATATTGCCATGTAAAATGGAAAAGTATGCATGCCACATATTCATGGGTTAAATTTAGTATCCCTGAGGTATCTTAAAATAATTTATATGTTTCAGAAGTCTTGCCTCTTGAGGAATAAAAGGAAGGAAGATACTTTTTATGGTTTCTAAATAAATCATGCACGTCTCTAGCAATAGTGATAGTATAACTAGCTAATCAAGTGAGGTCCATTGTACATGGAGGAAGTTGAACTCTTCTAATTGGGGAATAGGATTTGGTCTAGGGTCTAATTATGATGCCTTTATATGTCCTAAGTTTTTATGGATATAAAAGGGTAAAACTAGTAGACCAACATATGTTGTGGACCTTGTTAGTATTTTGGGTATATCCAGTGCAACTCAAGTGATCTTATTAATAAAAAAAAAAGGTGATCCCTCCTTCTATAATTAGATAGATTTTTATTGATGTTGGTTTTATGTAAACCATGGAGCCTTATGGTGTATCATCAAACATTTTAAGATTAGTCAAAATAATCATTTTGAGGCACAAGTTGTGGGGTATTCAGTTTTGTAAACAACCTAGTAGTGTAATAATGGTGATAAATGGATTATTTACCTTAGATGTTCAGGTGCATGGTTTCTAAAAGAAACCAAATACTACTTTAGATGGTTATATTTATTATAACCCAAGGTGGAATAGATCAAAATGGTATAAAATGAGGTAAAGGTAGGGAAAAAAATAGGGGTTATGAAATTAATACAAATTAAATAAATCCAAAATGAATCATGAACTATGGGTTGGACAAGCGATTGAGAACTAGTGTCTACTACATGTTTCTATCAGTACAAAAGACACACAAACACAATTAAGAGTCTAAGGAAACAAATATAATAAACTTTAATTCTCATAATAAAAGATAGTTATTGATGTATGATTATAATTGCACATCTTCAAAGGGAGATTATGATTTTTAAACACAAAAAAAATCAAATTAGCTACTATATAATATTAATAGTTATATACAAACCAAAGACTAAAATACTATAATGATGGAACTTATTCAATGAATCACAAGGTTTGGAGAAGAATAACGAATGCACATCAAGATGAACTTGTAGAATAATTCATAGAATTTATTATTCACCTTAATAGCCAAAATTATCCTCCATTTCTAATTGTGAGGATACAAGTATATATACTTGGGGAGGGGTCGCCTCATCCTCCAAACAATGTCTAATTTTACATTTATAATTATAGACTCAAGAGTTGTAATTCATGTAGAATATACATGTATAAGATATTCAGAAGATAATTAGCCAAATTTATATGATTATTGTGTGTGTGTGTGTGTGTGTGTGTGTGTGTGTGTGTGTGTGTGTGTGTGTGTGTGTGTGTGTGTGTGTGTGTGTGTGTGCGCGCGCATGCACGCGTGTGTGCGCACGCGCGCGCATGCGTTTGTGTGTTTGTGTGGGTGTGGGTATGGGTGTGCATGTATGTGCACATGCTCCTAAACATGGAATAGATACCCAAGTCTAATTACATTATAATACATGCATACATACATACATACATACATACATATATATATATATATGATGTCAACTTGTCACTACTTGAAGAGGAAGGTAGTTACATGCTTAGTGTAGTTACTAAGTAGACTAAGGCCTTGTCTTTGAAGATTTAGTTGAAGTAGGTCCCAATAAGAATACCCACCAAAGTGTGAACTATCACTTAAGTCCTAATTCCTATAGGAGGTACTAGTAGTGTACTTTGCTCTATAGTAGTAGCCTCTTAAGTAACTTTGAGTGTTTTATTTAATGTATACGCAGTGTCAAACTTAGTATTAATAATGCCAAAATTGAGCATGGATGGATTGAATATCCATGTGATTTCATCCAGTATTCTCTTCTATTAAGCTTTTGAGGCTTTGAATTTAGATATAAGGGCCTCTACCTTGTAACCTTAGCCTTTGAAAAATTTATTAGTTTAAAAATCTCTTCACTAGTATTATATACCATGCCTTCTACCTCAACTTTAAATATTTATATAATGAATCTAAGTTATTATTCCTCAAATAACCCTTTGTAATTAGATCTATCTTCTTTTTCCCCAATTTGTTTAGGCTCCATATCCTCTATTATATCAGTTTTATCAATTTTGACCCTTTGTTCTTATTCCTCCATAGTCTTTGATTCATCCTCTTCCTCATCACTAGCGTAATTGACAAATGAGATTACCTCTTCCTATTATTCTTTTGATTCCCCATGAAGAGGACCTCTATGAATGAATAAACCATTTTTTGGTATTTATTATAATTAGGTAATCTTAGGAGAGACTGTAAGATTTTTGGGCTTCCTCAAGTAAGTAGCAATGGGTGGTTGAGCATAAATGGGGGATTTCCTTGAAGTGGATGGAATGGAAGATGAAGTGGATTCAAAATTGGATGTAAATGAATCATTTATACATGATGAGGTTAAGTGGAAATGGAAGAAGTGAAATAAGGTGAAATGGATGAGAGAGATATAGTAGATAGATGTGATGGGGGTGTTATTTTGGATGGCATTACTACAAAATAACTATGCAAAAATTCAAGAGAACTTACTTTTTAAACTATATCTAGAGGAGGCAAATTTTCCAAAGATATTTCTCCTAATTTCCCACTTATATGAGGTGATCCTTGCAATTGATGTAGAGGGTTACATTGTGGCTGCTATTTGAGGCTTTGGAAGTCCTTTAAGAATAGTATTCATGATTTTGGGATATATTTACCTTTGAATGGTATATTCCTCCACTAGGTGAGATTATTCTTGTTCAAGAGAGGGAGAATGGTCTTTTTTTGGGGATGATTGAGCCTACAACTAAGGCCATTAATAACTTCCATCTCTATTCACCTCCTCTACAATTATAATTACCTCCTCTCTAGTAATTGAAGGTTTATACTAAATTTTTTTGCCATAACCATTGGCATGTTGTGTTTTTTCATCTGAATGGAGACCTCAAAGTCATCTAGAGCATTGATGAATATTTCATCACACTCAAAACTTTTATTGTCATAGGGAATTTGGACTCCCTTTTTCCTAAGATCATTTAGATATTCCCTAACTCTACCCCTATGGTCCTAATCTTTGTATCATGCTTTCTCTAATCCATAATGGGCTCTAAATTTTCCAACTATATTTAGTTGCCTCCTCACTGAATACTAAATTTTACCAATGCTCAGAGGGTTTTTTGGTAGTACCTTGATGTTTAGCGCTAATATCATCATCCTCACTATTGTATATTTGATGTGATATTTCTTACTCTACCACCTTATTAGGGACATTGAGGAAAATACAAGGGAGGTTCCCTAATTTTGTCTATCTTAATTATGGTACAATAAATATAGTACCATTAATCCCCTCTTTTCTCTATACTACTTATCATGTTCTTATAAATCCTAGGCATATGATGCCCTTACATGGCTTGGTAGACCCATGGATAAATGTCTTCTAAAATTCATTTGATTTCACTTCTAAACTTGTAAACATATAGTATGGAGTAGCCATCATAGACCCTATTCTTTATGTATTCCTTGGATGGTTCCCAAGGTTTCCCATGAGTCTTGTATATTATTCCCATGACTACGTCCACTTCAGAGGGCCTTTGGTCAAATTGGAACATTTTTGCCCTTAGATTCACATTGATAACTTCACCAAGTTCAATAATTTTATCAGTGCTAAAAATAATGTCTAACGAGGGCACCCATTCATTTTTCACATAGGTGGTGTTAGGAAAACCATATAATATGTTCATCACTACCATTGTTATTCTAAATCCTAGCCTAAATTTAACTATGGGGACTGAGGATACAATGCATAGAATCCTCAGTCATAAAAACAATCCTATACATATAATAAAGTTAAGTTGCATTAGAACATAGTATCATTAGCTCTATTAATCAAATAAACCAAATTGTTTGAAATGAAAATCAAATGTGATAAATAAAATCATTTTATAAAATGACCAAGCTTTGATTTTTTGTATTAAACTACAAAATTAAACCCAAAATAACATTAAGATACATATATCAATTCAATGTTAGAATTCTAAGGCTCGTTTAGAGCATAAAATGATTATTTTATGATAATAATGGGTCCTTGTTTGAATTTTTAAAATGGGAGTGTGTTGGGGCACAATAAGTTCCATATATAAACATATTAATTATAAACATTTATATATCCTCTTCTCCTAGTTGTACATTTAGATACACTTGAAAAAATCTTCCAAATATAATATCCATCAAAGGATAAATCCCTAAGCTATAAAATTAGCCACCCAATATGACTAAGTGTTTCCTACATATCCAATAATCCAAGGAGGGAATCAAATTTCATGTAGTTATCTCACTATGTTTAGTGTTTGAAATATTATTTAACACTAATATGTTGAGCAACCATGTATGGCTTTCAACACTTTACAAACTATGACTTGACCTTTTATATATATATATATATATATTATATATATAAAAGGTCAAGTCATAGTTTGTAAAGTGTTGAAAGCCATACATGGTTGCTCAACATATTAGTGTTAAATAATATTTCAAACACTAAACATAGTGAGATAACTACATGAAATTTGATTCCCTCCTTGGATTATTGGATATGTAGGAAACACTTAGTCATATTGGATGGCTAATTTTATCTCAACCTATCCCTTTATCATGTTATCCTAATTCATACTTGTCTTATAGTGCATAATTAGGTTTTTAAGTAAAGAGAAGGGAAATAAATAAATGTATGTAGATTTTAGGGCATCCAAACCTACAAGGATACATCTTAAACCTAATATAAATGCATGATACTATCATATACTAAAAGTTTTACACATGATAAATCCATACTTAGAAGATAGTATCACAATTGTCTACTTATTCAACTAGTGTAGACTTTTCTAGTAAGACACAGACTCTTTATTTTAAGAGTTAAGTGGGCATAGGCTTATTCCAATGCATTTCAAATGATTTTAATTTTCTTAAAAATATTCATTCATCTGAAATAAGATAAGTACATTCCTCTTTAATGATTTCCATATAGAACAAGTTACTAGATTTAATGAGTTCCAATCAATTTTATGTAATTATTTTATATCTTTATCAATCTAATTTATTCAATAATTTCATCCTATTCGAGTCCTATTCATTAAAAAATAGATAAAACAATATGGAATTTCATGCTTTATGGATAATTCAATCATTTGAGGGAAAATAATCTTGAGCTCAAATTACTTCTTTTCTTTATGAGAGATCATGTGTGTACATTTTCATACTCAAAATACTCATGTAAATCAATATGAAATTAATCATACATGTGCAAAAAAGTTATATTATTGTTGTAACCTTATCTATTTGATAGAATAAATGAAATTATTGATTATCTTGTTCCTTTATCTTTTATTCCAAGCCCTTTACCTCGTTACCCTATCTTTTATGCACATAACACAATCAAAACCCACATTTATCTATATTTTTTTGAGTCAGATTAGCAATTTTATGATTATCACTTTTGAAAAAATAAATATCTTGCATTATGTATTTAATATTATCTTCAATTATTATTTTTTGAATCAAAATATGGCCTACAATAATCATGGGGAACTGTATAAAGAAAACTAGCTTCAAATATATGTGTATCTAAAGTATACTCCCTAGTACCTTTTGTATTGAAACTTATTATCCCTAACTTTTCATTAATATCAACAATGTCATCATTTTTACCATTGTCTTCTTTTCTTTTGCTAGATTATACAAAATTAAAATTTTGTTTCATATTGTATTGGAATTTCACACATTAGTTAATCAACTATATTTTATTTTTATCCAAATAAAGAACAATATTTTTTTGAGATTCTAGAATTTTTCAGAAATGGAATGGTTTTTAACAACTAGATCTTTTAAATATTACCTTTAATAAATTTTTAATCATCTTTGCAAAACAAAAGGTATAATCCTATAACATGATACAAATTATGTATTTTTTTTCGTAAATTCAATTTCAATATAATTGTTTCAATATCATTTCTAATTTGGATATCAAATACTCTTATAACTATATTTCATTTTTCCACAATCATATTTATTTATACCAATTTATTTCATTACAAATATTCAATATAAAATATTTTGATTCTTCTATTATCAATATTCACTTGGATGTGAAAGGGTAAATTTTAATCAACACATTATTTGAAGAAGTTTCGTTATTATTAAAAGTTTTCAACTTCTCCCAATATTTAAAATATACAAAAAAATTTAGAAAGGGAGAAGGTTGAGTATCACTTAATTAAGTAGTTTCCTCAAAAACTTTATAAAAAATATCTTTTTGAGTGATAAATATTTTGATTAAATTAGAAATAAATATTTTTTCTTGGATATTTTGAAGTTATTGCACAATATCATAATATTTTAAATGTTTTTAGTCTATGAGCTTGCATAATATTTAGAGTGGATTGGTTATTCATTTTTCGCACTACAAAATTTTGAGGTATAGTTTTATTTTCAATGTTTAATTCACCTCATGATGTGTGAACATGCACTTTTCATCTACTATGCTTAAAGTATATTTTTATATATGAGGCCGTATATTAATATTTCTCTTGCACTAGTATGAATCTTTATTAGAGTAACTATGGCTTTAATTATGTGTGAGTATATAAATATGTGAATTTAATTGTAAGTACATAATTTATTTAATAAATTAATTCATAAAATATTAGAGATAAAATTAATTTGAGAAAATTGAGTGAACAATTAGGATAGGGTTTGTGATTTTTGAATGTATTTTCAAGGTAAAATATTAAACCATTCAAATGTATAACCCATTAAAATTATAGGAAATAATTGTATGAGTATTTCATCATTATTTATAAAGATATGAAATGAAATATAAAATAATTGCAGTGGGATTCAATATTTTTGAGATGTTAAATTGAATACATAATGTATTTGGTATCTTTGTAAATAGACATTAGTATTTGGATATAATTAATAATAACATATTATAATAATATTAGGGTTTTTCGTTGAATAATTATGGATTCATGAAAATGAAAAAATTATAAGTCTTAAATTTCTATTAACCAAATGGTTTTACTTGTCCATTGCAAAGAAAATTCTCCAATCAAATAAATCACAAAATAGATTCTTATGGCCAATAAACTAAGGTTTGAAAGAATAAGTGTGATTTTTTTAAATGCATGTTATAAAACACATAAACATATGTATGGGATGAAATATAATAGGTTCATAAAAATACAAAATCCTAATAATAATGCACAAAGTGGGTTCACCAAAAGATATTTTAAGTTCACAAAAATGTATACATAAAATATTTTTACTTCAAATTATGCACTACAAAACACTCAAAAATCTAATTTAAAATGCTAGTTTCATAGTCAAACATAGATAGAGATAGAGTAACCTTAACTTTTGAATTCATTTTCGATCTAATGAACAACGGATTTGACTCCCACATCTTTTAAATAACCTAATCATGTGTAAGTATAAAAATAGATAAAGGTTAATTTGAGGGTCTATCTCAGGGTTAGTTCACCTCTTAAGATTTATCGAACCCACAAAATTAAAAAGTAAGTGTTGTTAAAAGTATAATAATATAATAATTTATTGATGTATAAAATATGTTATAGATGCATGTAGATGATCAAATGAACTCAATCACTTGTATACATTTATAGATAAATATATATATATATATAAACTTTTATAAAATTAGTGTGCATCCAATAGTTATATATGGGAAGAAAAAAAAATAGATTGTTTTATATAAAAAAGGGTCACATAATAAAATGTGTTAGGATAAGAATGAAGCTAATATGAGATTTAAATGGAGATGTAAGGTGGTTTCAAACTTAAGAAGTTGTTTTAAAATTTCAACAACACAAAATTTAGGTCATTTAATCATACATAGATAAATATACGTAAAACATTTAAGATGATCCTAATAAATTATGAGGGGGAGTTTTTAGGTGTTTACATTAGCTAAAAAAATATTTTGCAAAAAAAATTTGCATAAATTAATTTATTATGCCTAGTGGACAACATTTAATGACTAAGATATAAAAATATGATGATAATAAATAATGTTCACATATTTTAGACCAAATTATTTTTTAGGAACCAATGAAGTGTGTAGACAATTTAAGATTTCATTTTTAATCTTTTATGCAAAGTGTGATTTTCTAGATATTTTTGTTGATGGAAAACATCAAAACCATTACTTCCTAATTAAAGGGCCTTCACAATTCATGGAATCTTTTCAATCGAAACACCTTCAAAATATTTGGATCTTCATAATTTAAGTGCCTTAAAAATATTTGGATCTTCATAATCTAAATGCCTTCAAAATATTTGAGCCTTCCTCAAAACATGTCTTTGTAATCTTTAGACTCTTTTAAGAGAAGAGCTTAGGAAAGTGTAAATTCATAAAATTATTAAGATAAAAAATAATTAAATATACTTTAAAAATATGACAAAAATATGAAAGGAAAAAAAACATAGACCACTAAATATTGTTTACTTGTGTAGATAGTTGATTTGATAAGCATATAAATTCAAAAAATAATTCTAAGATTTATTTGGTTGTCTTAATTTAAAATTCAATAAAATAATTTATTGTTACAAATATCAACATAATTATGTCTTATATCATTGTATAATAGGAATGCAAGAAGAAAAAGAGCTTCATCCTCAATTAAATTTAATTTACATAACTTAAAAATTAATTTTCAAGTATTTTCAAAAGTGTCCATCTATTAGTTTATTATGTAATTCATATGAGCTATTTCCAATTTCCACAATCTTAGTTTTCTTATTGAAGCAAAAAACTTTATATAGCTATGAAGGATGTTCATGTTTTGGCTTAGTGAAATATTGATAATTATAAGATACCTTTCTTTTGTCTTTATTAATTTTATCCTCCCAAATGTTTTTAAATACTTTATTTTTAAATTTTTAATTATAGATCTACATCACATAACTTGATTATTACATCACATTAAAATATTTTCTCTAGACTATTTTTATATAAAGGTGTATTAGGTGTGAATGTTAAGTAATGATGGGAATTCTATTTTGTTTTAGTTCTCCCATTTTGTGTTTGTATAACATATATCATTTTAAGGCTTCATTTTTAATGGGTAACATCTCAACATTCATGAGAAAGATATAATAAGTTGTATTTAATTTAATTTTAAATTTATAAACAATATTTTTAATCTTTAAAAAAAATAAACTTTTTGAGATACAATTTTATCCCAAAATTTAAAACCATAGACGTTCCTACATGTTACACAATTAAAAAATGGAACTTTATTTTTATCCCAATGCCAAAGTTCAACATCTCAATAATAATAGGCTTTCTATCTCATGAAAAATATTTTATTGCTACTAAATTTCATGTTTAGTTAATGATTGAGATTGTGAACTATATCAATAAAATGATTATTGAAGAAAATAATAACATGAGTTATTTTTTGGCATTTCATGATCATGATTTTAGTTTGATCAAAAATTAAATTTAACTTAAAGTATATTTCAAAATTATTGTAAAACATTCATTCATTTTTTTATGTCATCAAGGTGTTTCGTAAGGAAAACAATGTCATTCATATAAATTAAAATTATAATTATATACTTGTAAAGGTTGTACGATAAATGTATTCAAAGTCTTCTTTTAAATGATCTATAAAAATCCAAAATAGAGTTGGGGGAAAATTAAAACCTTTCTCTATTATTATATTTTAATTAATTTATTTTGACTTTCACTACATTTTCAATTAGAAATAAATTTCTTGTAATTTATATACATCAAGATCCTCAATTTAAAGGGAATTTTTAGGTTTACCATACATTTTAAAATATTACTCCTATTAACAATGTCAAAAGATTTTCTAAAATCATTAAATAATTTAAAGATGTCTTATTTATTATCATAATAATTTTCAACAAGAAATATTTAAGTAAAAATGTGATCATTTTTGAATGTTTTCTTCTAAATTTAACTTGGCCTTTAACTTTATATTTTCAAGTAATTTATTTAATTAATAATTTTATTTCTCAAATATTTTCAAAAATATTAGAGAGTAAAGGGAAAATCATAATAATCATATAATTAGAAAGTTGTTTTTATGCCCCAACTTTATATATGGATATGATGAAAAAATCCATTTCTTATAGAATACTTCTCTAAGTTCAATGTTAAAAAGAGTTTGGATATGTAAGACAAGAATATATCTCTCAACCTTAAAAAAATTATCATGATAACTTAGATATATTAATCTTTTCTATAGTATGGTAAAGTTTTAGGTCAATGGAAACTATATTAAATCATAAATATATAGTAGATAAAAAAATTCAACTATATATAATAAAATAGCAACATGAATAGATTTGAAATGTGTTGAAACATGGGAATAAAATATTTTTAATTTGACAAAGATAGTTATTACTCTATAAATACCTATAAGTTGACTTACATGTGTGATTTTAGAGACTGAAAAAAAAAATTAGAACGTTCAAAAATAAAACCAAAAAAAGGTGCAAAAATAAAAAATTATAGGGAAACAACAAGATCAATCTTAGTTAGTTGAGGATCAAAGAGGGTCAATCCTAGTAGGTTAAGTTTGATCCTAGTTAGAAATCAACAATCGTGCAATGCAATATGTAATCTAGTATAATATGAAAATCTCAATTCTTATCCCCTATGTATGAGCTATAAAAAAATAGTAAAGACTATATGATCTTTCACCATTTATCCAATTCTACATTTGGTATAGGGGTGTTACTCTAACACTTCAATAGATGGTACCTCAATATAAAATCATTGTTTTCTCCTTAGAAATGATTTTGAATATAGATTATTAAATGCATTAACATGCTTGTGTACTTATATACTTATTAAATTCAAATTAAGGATTTATTGAAACACAAGTTGATCCAGGTGGATCTCTCCATTTGTGAAAAAAAATTCCATATTCTGATAAAAATGATAGTACAGCATAGAGCTCATCGAGAGATTTCTAGCACTTTTTGCGATTTGAAAAATGGAATCTGGATGCTCAAGATATGGTCATTTGAAGATTTATCAAAAAAAATCACTTGCGACATTTGGCACGTGATTCAAAAATGTATCGACATTTGGACCTATCAGAGGTCGACATGTGGCACAGTTGAGGAATGCCAAGTGGACCAATCTCCGTTTGGCACATGGCAAATAAATAGGGAGGCAAAAAAATTGTTAAGTGTTTTATTTTTACACATGATATTTGACATATTCAAATAGAAACAGGCGCCTAACCTCCACGCCATCCACCAAACACTCCACTAAACATGCATCTCATTCCTAGGCGTTTGACTAGCTAGGTGGCGGCCAAAGTTGGCGCACAAATGCTAGGCATTGAAAACTTCAACAAGTTTGCTATTTTAAGCATTAGAACAAACTCTCCCAGCAAATGTGGGACTAATCCCTTAGTCAAATCACACCAAAAGAGGAAGGACGCCCTTTCCCACTTCCCTAGGCACCTAGAATGGAGGAACAGGGTTTGGAACTTGAGACCTAGTGCCTAAAAGGCTAAGGTCTTGACCACTTCAGCCACGGTGGTTGAAATGCTATAAAAGGGAGTAATTTTTACTTGTATTGACATGGAAATCTGATTGTGTTTTATTTTTAAGACACCGAGAGCTAGATGGAAGTTTGGAGATAGCTACCAAATGGAATTTTCTCCAATATCCGACCTTGTAAGCCTTTTTAATTATGTTTTGTAATTAAAAAGAGAATGTTATTATTATTTGGATATACCAATAGATTGAATGAAGGACCAAAGCAATTTCAGAAGGGGATTGAAGACTGAGGAAGGATTCCGTGTGACCGAGCTTGAGTTTATCAGCGAAGGTGGAATTCTTGGACAGAGATCAGGCCTGAGGGAAGTTGTGTAGCATTTCAAGAATTTGTAAGCCATTTGTTGCACAAATTTAATAGAAATGGTCCTCACTATTGGGCGGACCCAGAGACGTAGGCAATCAATGCCGAACTCCATTATCAATTTCATGTGGTAATTTGTCATGATTGCATGTTTTATTTTCAAGTATTCTAATTTTTAATTAATCAACAGCTCATGCAATATTTGAAAAATTGACAATTTACGACATTTAATTTTTAAAACAAAATTCGGTTTTATTGGTGAATGGAAGATATCAGTCTTTTTGACAATTCTAATCCAATTCAATAACCGAGAATACTTTGCCAAACAATTTGCAAGTTCTTTTGAGTATTTTCAAGAATTTGTTTATTTTTGAGAAATTCAGAATTCGTATGTTTAAAACTTCACTTTGAGTTTTTCAGTGGTGTTTACGGATCACAAGTTGACAATCAAAAGGTAGGAAATACAAATAATAGGTAAGAATAAACAAAAAAAATTGGAAAATAGGGTCAAGGGACACAAAAAAAATTACCAAGATGCAATTGGGTCAATCCTAGTCAGACCAGGATCATAGAAGTTCAATCCTAGTTGAGGAGACTATGAAACCATAAAATAATGTTTTGGACATTTCAAAATCATCTGAGGTCGTTCCAAGGAAACCAAATAATAATTCTAAATGTTTTCAAACATTTTAGATTGAATGGTGGTATTATCATTAACCCAAATTAAATATAGACTAAACTTGTAAGGATAACATAAAGAAAATGAAGTAAATATAGGGGCCAACACAAAGTAAAATTACACCAATAAAATATTAATATGAACCAATGATCCATATGCACATAAACACATCACTACCATATAAAATAAATATCCTTATACCACAATAATAAGTCTACACAATGTCCAACTCTAATGTGCGTTTGTGTGTGTACATATCAAAGTAAAATAAATAAGTGTACATGGGAAGGCCTAAAGAATGAGTTTCAACCAAAACCTATAAATGTTTATCAAATTTAATATTATATGTGATAATGATATATAATTAAAAATGAAGAAAGAGGTTACCTTATTATAGATTATATCTATTGTGACATACAAAATAAAAGAAACCTTAGCTTATTGTATTTTTAGCGAGCATATTGACTAGCACTAAGGGTTATAGAGTGATATTTTGTGCTTGTATGTCTATAATATGAAAATATGGAGTACCTATAAATGCAAAAAAGAAAAAATTTCAAGTAGATCAATGTTGATATAAATTTTTAATTTTTTTTCCTTAACACATTTAGTAAAAATAGAAATCTGGAACAAATACACCTCGTGGTATGCAAACTACACCACCATCTTTATACAATCTAAATTTTATTTGGTGAATTCATCCAAATAGGATATTTTTTTATAATATATCACGTATCATTATGTAGAGAAAAATAAGAATAAGTGGATCCTATGCACCTCTTTTGAGGTGTGTGAAACCCTGCATATAACTCATATCAAAAGAAATGGATTACATGTATCATGTGTAAAATAGGAACCATAAAAGTTATAATACATAATTATAATATGGTTTAAGGTTATGATTAGGCCCCCAAGTGTTTGAACACATGTTTATTTCATAGCCAACATGCCCAGACTGTAGACTATTGTGTGTGAAGGCACAGTCCAAACATAGAAATTAAAAGAATCATTATATATAAGTCTCAAGAAGGAATCTAATGATTGAGGAAGTTGCATGGCAGGAAAGTAGACCTCAAAAAACATTCATATTAACTTGAAACCCCTTGAAACATTTGAAAAAAAAATTTGACCCTTTTCAGGTGGTGACAGATAGTGATAACCCTGTTCTAGGGTTTTGGAACAAAAATTGGTGATTTGAGTGATTTAACCAGCCAAAGATCTAATTTTTTGTTGATAATTGGGAAACCATGTATGCTAAGTGATTTTATATTTTTTTGTGTGTACAAATTCTTGAATATGTTATATAAATGATTGTGTCCATAAAAAGGTGATAAAGACCTAATTAGGTCTAATAGAGCCTAGTAAGTGCCTTAAAAAGTGGTCTAGGTCAAGAGTAAGGGAATGAAACTTGGTAGAATACAATAAGAGGATAGAGGGTTCCTGTAAAAGTTTTTTTTCTCAATATTCAGTGGCACTTGACCGTACAAAGAGAAATTCTTAAAAAAGGCTACTAGGAAGTACAAACAAGCACAAGTGGTGGCAGATTTATAAAGAAGGATTGTGTGAGTGGGATGAGAATTTGAATGAGAATGGATATGAATAGAGTCATTATATGAACACCAATTTAGTAACAACAAATTGGGTCTTTGTGGGTTTAGAATACTATGAACCCATTGGGGAGAGTTAAGCCAATAAGAATGAAGGGAAACAAAAAGGATAAGAGAATAAAAAGTCAACGTAAAAGTGAGATGAGTGGATGTTGAGAGGTGAGTTAAAATAAATTGAATGGATAATATTCAAGTACAATAAAGAATTCAAAATTTGTATAATTTGACAAACAACAAAGGATAAAGAAGGAGAGATATCAAAGACAAGTGGAGTTTTCAATTCAGAACATCGAGAGAGAGAGAGAGAGAGAGAGAGAGAGAGAGAGAGATAAGGTCAAGAGGACAAGTAGGTAGTCTTGTCAAGAATAAGAGATAGGTCAAGAGAGACCTAGAGAGATAATGAGAAAAGTAGAGAGTGAAAGAAGATGAAGCGCTTAAAACAATAAGGATGCCACAAGGGAGTAAAGAAAGAGGAAGCAGAGAAGAGAGAGATTATTGAGTTGAAGTCAGTCTTGGTATAGTTGGAACAAGATTTGGAGGAGATTAGACCCAAGTTTTAAATTGGGATTATAACAAGAGTGATATGGCCTCTCAAAAACATAATGATAAAGAATACAAAGCAATCATAAGTGTGTAAAGTGAAAAGACAACTGAAAGTATTGAGCAAGCAACCTAAGATGACAAAGGAGGGGGCAAGTAAGCCTCCTAATTTGAAATCTAATGTTACTTTCACATGTGTAAATTAAGGTATGAGAGTGGATGAATGAGGTGAGTTAGTTGTGCTAATGCATGGGCTCAAGAAATAAGAAGATGAAGAATTTGATCAAGTGGTGTCTAAGAGGAACCATGATGAAGGTAAGGCTCAAGATAAATTCATTATGATAGAAGAAGAACAAACAGGTCATCCATCTAAGAAGCAAGAAAGTATGAAGCATGAAGTGATCCTCACTCAAGAGGATGAAAATGAAGACAAATAAGCATTGGGATAGCATTATAAGCAAAGGTATGAGGACTATTCTATTTTGTATGAATCTTTGAAGAGGGAGAATAAATTTGATCCTCATCAAATGTATAGAGAAATGGTAAAAGAAGTAACAAAGAAGAACGTAGACATATGGCATGTAACAATGGTGACTAAGGTAAGAGTAATTATTAAGTATTCAAGCATATTAAGACAATCTACATGATGAAGTTGTATATCCTAAAGTTGAAGATCAGATTGTAAATGAAGGAGAAACCATACTAGGAGAAGAGCAAGATGAGTTGGTGGATGATGCAAAGAGGAAGGATAAATCATACAGGGTACATGAAGATTATTGGCATCAAAATCAAGATGTTAGTAAGGAAAATAGTTTGAATATACCTTACAAGCATCAGGAGAACCATGAATTTTTAAATGCTTTATTGTTAGTTACAAGTATATCTTGGAGGAAGATAGAAAAAGGGAAGACAAGGTACAACTGTGGATCAAGAGAGCATGTGCATATCCCTGAGAGACTAGTTGCAATAGTAGAGAAGAGACAAGGAGGTATACATTCCTCAAGTAAGCCTTGGGATCCATGAGGCTAATAAATTAAGATCAAAAGTTATCACATCAAAACAAGATTATTTATAACTTTTAGGGAAAGTTTTCTTTGCCCCTTGGTAGTATGATGCAGGGGCATCTTCAAGGGTCTCCATTTTGAGTTGTTCTAGTTGTTATAAGTCAAATAGGATGTTTTTGTCCTAGTCAAGAGTCTTATAGGTCATTATAATTTGAATGGTAGTTCATAAGGTTATTTCCTGTCATTTTAACAAGTTTAAAAATTTGAATTATAAGTAGCAAGTTGGGATCCTTAATCTTTTGTAAAAGAGCTCCAAAGTGTAATCTAGTTGCTCTGGGGTCTTTAATGGGGTCCATGTCACCTTATTTCATGTTTAATTCACTTAATAAGTCATTTAGACAAATGTGTTAGGTATTAGGTGTTTTGAGTCTTGTCATTGTTCTTAAGAGTGAACCGTTAAAAAGGTAGTTATAGACATATATAAACTTGTAAATGCTTTTGTGAAAGGTATTTGGGGGTGGATTTAAGTTTTTAATGGAAATTAAATCCCAAATGAATGAGAATTTTCTTGGTTTTGGGATAATTAACTTCTAAGGCCTATTCTATCTTGTTATTCTATGTTTTGAAAATTGAATGCAAGGTAAGATGAAAGATTGTGTATATATGCCAAAAAAGGATAGACAATATTGAATGTTGTATGTGATTCAAATGGAAGTGAATTCTATTTTATTTTTAGATAAATTTTTTTTATTTCATGATAAAGTTCTTAGTTGATACCTACTACCTAGGACCATGATTTTGTTTGCATTTTATGTGAGAGAGAGAGAAAGGATTGAATGCCTATTGCTTTGAGAATCATAGCTTTGTGGAATGTATTTTGATTCATATGAATATATTGTTAAGTATTTATTCTCATGATTTTTAGGGTTATAAAACACTTATTTTTGGTATTAGAAAAGAATTGACTGTGGAGAACAACATAGACTTGTGTTTTTTATCAAGATTGTAAGCAAGAAATTGAGCAAGTATTCTAAGAGAGATTGTTTAAGTGTGAACTGAGTTGAAACTAAATATTTTTATTGGTTAGTTTATTTTCCATATTCTTAAAGGTTATTTTTAGGCCCAAAAGTGTTTTCACACATGTTTATTTCATAGCCAACATGCCCAAACTATACACCACTATGTGTGAAGACACAGTCCAAACACAAAACTTGAATAAATCATTCTATATAAGTCTCAAGAAGGAATATAATGACTGAGGAAGTTGAATGGTAGTCAAGAAGACTTCAAATAACATTCACATTAATTTGAAACCCCTTGAAACATTTGAAAATTAAATCTTACCCTTCTCAGGTGGTGACAGATAGTGATAACCCTATTCTAGGGTTTTGAAATAAAAACTGATGATTTGAGTGATTTAATTGGCCAAAATATCTGATTTTTGGTTGATAGTTTGGAAACCATGTATGTTAAGTTATTTTATAGGTTTTTTTGTGTACAGATTTGTGGATATGTTCTATAAATGAATTTATGAACAAAGAGGTGACACAGACCTAATTAGGTCTAACATAACCTAGTAAGTGCCTTGAAAAGTGGTCTAGGTCAAGATTAAGGGCATGAAACTTGGTAGAAAGAAAGAAGAGGATATAGGGTTCCTATGAAAGTGTTTGGTTTCTCAATATTTAGTGTTACATGATCATACAAAGAAAAATTCCTTACAAAGGCTATTAGGAGGTACAAACAAGCACAAGTGGTGGCAAAGTTATAAAGAAGGATTATGTGAGTGGGATGAAAATTCAATGAGAAGCTGAATGAGAAGGGATATGAATAGATTCATTATGTGAACACCAATTTATTAATAAAAAATTGGGTCTTTGTGGGTTTAGAAGACTGTGAAGCCATTGAGGAGAGTTAATCCAACAAGGATGAAGGGAGACAAAAAGGATAAGAGAATAAAATCTCAAATCAAAAGTGAGATGAGTAGATGTTGAAAGGTGATTTAAAATCACCTAAATGGATAATATTAAAGTACAATAAAGACTTAAAACTTTACATAAGTTGATGTACAAAAAAGGATAAAAAGGAGAGAGATCAAAGATAAGTGGAGTTGTCAATTTAGAGCATCAAGGTAGATCAAAGCTAGGGACTGAAGGTAGAGGTAAGGAGATGTTTATTTATGTTTCTATCATCTTATAAAATATTGATTAGACCTATGCATCACATAAAGACAATAATATAATAAACAATGGTTTCAATACCAACAAAGAGGAAGAGGATTTTAGAGAGGATGAAGTTATGGTGGTGGTAGAGGATGGTTTCCAAATCAATGAAGGTCTTATGTTTGTTATAGATGTGGATAAGAAGGCCATAGAGCATTTGAGTGTCTGAAATAATAATATAAATAAAGGAGGCAAGAGGATCATCGACGAGTTAATTTAGTTGAAGTTGAAATAAAAGAGCAAAAGACTGAAGGTGCAACAACATATATTGAAGAAAATCTCATGATGAGAAGAACAATGATTGCTCCAAGGAAAGAACATGTACAGAATAAATAATGTGGTGATACATGGATTCAAATAAATATAATTATAACAAGATGTAATTTAGGAGGTAATATATGAAAATTAATTATAAATGGTGGTAGTTGTGAAAATATGGTTTCTAAGGAAATTTTTGAAAAACTAGGTTTGCAGTGTGAAAAATATTTCAATCCTTATCAAATTTCATGGTTTAAAAGAGGGAATGAAGTTACATTATATAAAATGTGTTTAATAAATTTTTATATAAGTAAAACTTATAAGTATTAAATATGGTGTGATGTTATACCAATGGATGCATGCCATGTACTATTAAGAAGGCCATGGTAGTTTGATACAAAAACAATTCATGATGGAGAAAAGAACATGTGTAGTTTCTTGAAAGGTGGTATGAAGGTAGTTTTGTTATCTCTTAAAGAAGAAGGATGAAAGTATGTTAACTATAAAATAATTTATCAAATACATAAAGATGACAGGTTGATGTTATGCATTATTAGCAAAGAAAGAAGACACAGAAGTGGTGCAAATACTAGTAGAAGCAACAATAGTTTTGAAATAATATGCATTTATTATACCTGATGAGTTACCAGATGGTTTACCACCAAATATAGATATTTAGCATCATATTAATTTTATTCTAGGGTCAGCTCTACCCAATCAAACAACTTATTAGATGATTCCAATAGAACAGGCAAAATTAAATAAACAAGTTACTAAATTGGTGAGGAAATGTGTGGTAATGGGGAGCATGAGTCCATTGGCAACACAAACATTGCTAACTCCAAATAAATATATAGGGTGAAGGATGTGTGTGGATAGTAGAATAATCAACAAACTTACAATCAAGTACCTATTTCATATACCTCATTTAGATGATGTGATGGATGTTCTTGCGGAAGCAAACTATTTTACCAAGATTGATCTAAGTAGTGGATGATATCAGATTCAGATTTATGAAGGAGATGAATGTAAAATAACATACAATACTATAGGTGGTTTATATGATTGGATGGTGATGTCATTCAAATTATCTAATGCACCCAACACATTTATGAGGTTGATGAACACAATGCTATGAGAATATAGTGATAAGTTTGTGGTGGTTTATTTTGATAATATTTTAATATTCAATAAGACTAAAGAAGATAACTTGCAATATTTGAGAATGATATTATAATTGTTAATAAAAGAGAAGCTCTATGCAAATTTAAAGAAGAGAAGTTTTATGCAAAATAATTTGGTATTTTTGGGATTTGTAGTTTCAATAGATGGTGTAAGAATGGATGAAGAAAAAGTAAAGGAAACTTTTGAGTGGCCTATCCCAAAGAGCACCACAAAGGTAATAAGTTTCCACGATTCAAAAACTTTTTACATAAATTTTATTAGTATTGTTTCACCAACAATAAATTGTATGAGAAGAAATGAATTTGCATGGACAAGGGCATCAACAAAAAGCTTTAACTTGTTGAAGAACAAAATTACATAAAATCATATTTTAGCACTACCATATTTTAGAAAAGTGTTTTAAGTTGATCGTGATGCTTTGTTTATGTGAATTAGTGATGTGTTGAGTCAATAAGGGAAGCCAATAGCATATTTTAGAGAGTAATTGAATGATGTAAGAACAAAGTATTCTATGTATTATGTGAAATTTTATATCATTGTACAAGTATTAAGACATTGGAGCTATGAATTGGTGCCTTAGGAATTTGTCCTATATACTAATCATGAGGCCTTGAAGTATGTGAACACTCAAAATAAGTTAAATAGTAGGCATGAAAAGTGGGTGTCTTTCTTACAGGGTTATAATTTTGTGTTAAAACACAAATCAAGAAAATAGAATCAGGTAGTTGATTCTTTGAGCATGCGAATAGGGTTGATAACTACTATGGTGAGTAAAGTAGTTAGATTTGAATTTATTAAGAAAGTATATGATATTGATACCTATTTTATAAATATAGTTGAGCAATGCAGGAATTCATTGACAAGTGATACAAGCAAGGTTTATGATGAGTATTTTATGCATGATGGTTACCTCTTCAAAGGGAAATAATTATGTACTCCAATTGGATCTCTAAGAGATAATATTATAAGAGAATTTCATAGTGGTAGTTTGGCTAGACATTTTGATAAGACAAAGACAATAGCTTTGGTGGAAGAGAAGTATTTTTAGCCAAAGATGAAGAGAGATGTGGCAAGATATGTTTCAAGGTGTAGGATATGTAAAGTGACAAAAAGATATGCATAAATTATAGGGCTATACATGCCATTACCGGTTCCAAGAGGACCATGGACATATTTAAGTATAGATTTTGTCTTGGAATTACCAAACACATAAAGAGGTAATGATTTAATTTTTGTTTTTGTAGACAATTTTTTTAATATGGTTCATTTTATTTCATGTAATAAAACCATGATGCCACTAGAGTTGCAGAACTATTTTTTAAGGATATTGTGAGAATGCATGGTGTTCCAAAAACCATTACATCAGATAGGGACATGAAATTTCTAAGTCATTTTTGGATTATTTTATGGTGAAAGATGGGGACTAAGCTACAATTCAGTAGTGCATACCACCCCCAAACAAATGGACAGGTAGAAGTTATAAACACGAGCTTGGAAAATATATTAAGATACATAGTTGGAGAGAAGCCCAAGCAATGGGACTTAGATTTACTAGAAACTGAGTTTTCATATAATAGTTCAATGAATAAATCAATAAGAAGATCATGAATTCATATTGTTTATGGGAGAGATCCTATGAGTGTTTTAGATTTGGTACAGTTACCATTTGTTGAAAGAGTTAGTGATGATGCAAAAGTATTTGCAGAACATATATGACAATTACAAGAAGTAAGAAGAAAGTTGTAGAAAAATAATGAAAAGTATAAAGTAGCAAAATATGTTAGAAGAAGTTAAAAAAATATTTAAATAAGGAGATTTAGTGATGATTTACTTGAGGAAAAAAGGCAAATATAACATGTTGAATTACAAGAAAATTGGACCATGTAAGATTGTGAAGAAAATCAATTACAATGCTTATAAGGTGAGTTTACCATAGAATTTTAATATCTCTCTAGTATTTAATGTTTCAAATTTATATGATTTCCATAGAGATTGTAAAGGTGAATAATATGAAGAAGTAGATTGACAGCAATAGGTGATAAAGAAGAAGAAATAAAAGATAGTGTAGGTTATAGATAAGAAGACATTAAACACAAAGCAAGGAAGTTATTATAGGTATTTGGTATCGTGGGAAGGATTACAACAAGAAGACAACACTTGGATACATAATAAGAGATGAAGAAGATTGATAAAAATAAATGGTAGGATTACAATCATATCAATTCACAGGAGCTGAGTTGTTTTCAATCAAAGGAGAATGATATAGAAAAAGAGGCCGAACTTCTAGAGGGCATAAATTTTGATACATAGATTCATTTGAGCCCATCTTCATGCCAAAATTACCATCTTAAAAATTTTAGAGCATCCATAACCTGATATGTTTGGTTATGGAATTTTTTGATATTTTTGGAGGCCATACGTGACCATACGAGGATCTAAAATTATAGTTTAATATTATTTTTAGTATTTTTCTAATTTTAAAAATTGTATATTTTGTAACTAGACTTGAAATTTAGTTGATATTCATCTGATAGATTAATTTTAGTGTTTAGTTTATTTTTAGAGATTTTATAGCTACACGTGTTTGCATGCAAAACTTACTAAAAATAAAAGTTGATAAAAATAGTAGGACAAGTTTTATTATTTTTAGAGTTTTGAATTTTGCATGTTAACTCCAATTATGAGTTAAGGTTTATTTATGCATGGTTTGTAATTATTTGAATCATTCAATACAAACCAATACATGTTATTATTTCAAAAGCTTTACTTATTGGTTTTTTTGTCTTGATAGTATTCAGGTTCATTATTTAGGTACACCTAACTTCATTTAACTATTCCCACATGTGTGATTGTAACTAACATATTAATTTTGCATATCAACAATATTGTGCATATAATACATTTCACCTAGATAATAAAATTACCTAAGGTGGAATTCACATCAAGTGTGAACACACACACCAACACTCCCTAATATCAACTTAGGTGATGTGGTAAAAGTGAATAAAGTCTTAAACTCATAGATATAGATCCCAGAAACAAACCCTAATGAGGAATTCATACTCAATAAATTTTCAAAAAATAATGTATTTTTTCTAGAGATGCCTATAGTGCTAAAGATAACTAGTGAAACTAATGAAGTCTCCAATGTAATGAAACAGATGTTGAGGAATGAGGAAAAAACTAAAAGTGACAATATTTGTGGCCACTAAAAGTTTTCATTACATAGTACTATAATTATTTATCATTTGAATAAGATAATATGAACTTGAATAATTAATATTCCTCAATTAAAAATAGTCAAATAGATGAGTGGACAATTTAACACTGCTCATTATTTTAGTGTAAATTTGAAATCATGGTCACGGCAACAACATGGACCAAGATGTAAAAAGCTCAATAATCAAAATGAATAAGGATAAAAAGAAAAAAATTCCATGAAGTGGATACATAAAAAATAGTATTTATAAGGTACCTATCCTATCTCATCATAATGCATGGGCTGAAATTTGTTACATTTGATTAGTATGTAGGAATAAATATTGAATACATAGCATAGTCTCTGAAACACTAAGGAAAGATTACCCTCAAAATGCAAAATTTTGTACACAACAAACCCCCTTATAATGTTAACTAGTTAGTGAAGACTACTTTTCAAATATATCAATCAAGAACTCAAAAATGTGTGTCAATGTGGTAGGTGCGGAAAAAACATAACAAAGTATGTGAAGGAAAACTAAGGCCATGAATAAAACAAATTAAAATCCTTGAGTGATATTGCCCAATATGTCACATGAAGTACCCAACAACTAATATGAAAAAAAGGTCTGTGATAAGAGACACACATACATAAAGGTAGACAAGGTTGGAAAAAAAAACCATAGAACTTTATAAATTAGTTTAATTAAAATATACACCTAAAAAACCAACTCAAAATCTATATGAAGCACTAAAAAATGATCCATTCTAAATAGAGAGGTGATACTTATATTTAGTGCATAAAATAATATGATTTACATTTTTAAAAATAATACATTACGATGAAAAAAAATTATGAGACATAATCAAAATAAAATAACAATATTTCTATGAATATCATGAAAAATCATGCACTTTCAAAAAAAAAATCTAAGTTACCAATAAAAAGTTGTGACCTCTAGAAAGTCTTAAAATTGATAACTAGTTAGCAAATTAGACAAAAAGATAAAAATTTCAAAAAAATAAATGCATTCAAAGACTAAAAATATTCACGAATAAGTTTTCATCAGAACCACAATTCCAACAATAAAAAATATAACCTTTTAGCCTTCTTGGATTAGAAGATATGGCCTCTAGAGTGAAAACCCAATCAAACAAGGCCCTAAAAGGGAAAAGATGAGTCTTTAGGGGCTAAGCAATCAAAGCCACTAGTCATATGAGTGATTGAAAAAAAATATAGTGTTGATGGTAACCATTATTGGTTTATAATTGGTCACTTTATGATCAATGCATTGGTAGTTAAGCATAGATTGCAGTGCACTACAGTGGACACATGGATGACCAAGCACAAGTAGAAGAGGATATAGCTATGAAGGTAGTGGAATTTAATAACAATGGTGGTGTTATAGGTGGAAACAAGGTAGAGGTTTCAAAAATAGTAAGTTCTTACACAACAATGACTAAATACCTAGGGGTGCCTTAAGATACCCTTCTAATGCACCTCTAAACTTTAAACTAACACCACAGAAAAACCATTTATTATATTTGGAAAAAAATTGACTTTATAAAAACATATTAAAGTGAAGAATTTAAAAAATTTAAGGTATATTTTCCAACCTGTAATAAAAACATGTATAAAATCTTGTTTTCCCTTGTCTTTCATCAGAGAGTCCAACTTCATAAATCTACCAAAAATTAACATCCTAACGAAAAATCCATTTTTTTTATTTTTTTTTATTTATTTTTTTTAAGTTTATAAAAAAATATTGAGATAGTTTAAAAATATATATATTCCAATTTTTTGAAAACCTCTTGAAAAATTTCCTAATAACACAAGTTTAGCCCAAATATAAAAAACCCAAATGGTCATTTTGATAACCCAAAATAATGGAGGTTTAAAAATATGATGGGATCTCGAAGAAGATGTGTGAGAATTTTGAAAATTCAAAATAAAACAGTAAAAACACATAAAATGGTATTAAAATACATAAATGACTATCCTTCACATGGATATACCATGTGAACATGAGTTCAATTAAATAAAACTAAATCTAAGATAAGAAGAGATGAGGCTTGTGAAGATAGGTTTTGGTATCATTTGAGAAAACTGCAACTACCATGTTAGAAACTATATCTAACAACATGTGTGATGAAAACAAACCATATACAAAGATGTACTCATTAAATATATTTCACCAATAATATGTATTCATTAAAGTTAAAATATATATATATAAGACATATATGTGCTACCAAGAAAGTTTTACACATAAACTCAACTTAACAATACCCTAGAATCTCTAGAATGACATCTTTATTAACGTAGATTAAAAATATTCTCCAAAATACGTTATTATCAATAAAGGACACAAAGGTTCCTTATATAAAAAATACAAGGGTGAGTGAGAGATTGATTATTGGTGAAGTGGAATGTGGAAGCATTCCCTAGTTACACATAGCTTCACCCAAAATCTTCTCACACATGTGTGATGACAAATACCACATTAATTGTGCATATCAATAATATAATGCACTAAATACATATTACCTTTATAACATAATTACCTAAGTTGAACTTCACATCAAGTGTGAACATACACCCCAACATTAAGCATAATAATGATATACCCCATTATGGCCAAGGCATATTTAGTATAAGTGTTAGGGTATCATACCCTTTAGTCAGGTATATATAATCGATTTAATAAAATACACGAATATTTTTCCAAAATAAATTCATGATATAGATCATGAAAATGTTGGCAAGGATATAAAACATCTATAAGATATAAATCATAATGAATAAAGGATTCAAAGATATGTGACAACTGAAAATAATAGTAAAAATATTGTGTAAGAATGAAAAAGAAAACATGTGAAAGAAAATTTAAGAAATAAACTCTCGAGAAGATAAAATAAAAATGAAAAAGTAGCAACCGAATCCAAGTGGAAAATGAAGTCTGCATAAAACTAAGTAATGAAATAAAAATGCCCGTTCAATAAAAGAACAATATAAAGAAATGAAAGTCAAAGCAATGCAGGAACAATGGTAATAAAATGCCCCTCGTTCCGACTAGGAATTCATGATTATACCTAGATAGTATAGGTATAATGAATCATACCAAGTGAATCATTATATTGTACATAACTAGATTGTGAATTGTTTGATCATGCAAATTATATTATAAATACTAACCAATGATATCATAAAGTCCTAAAGAATCATGATAGGATATGCATCTTGAACCATGTGACCTTATAGCGTCATAAATAGGTAACAAAAATAATCATTCAAAATCAATGTATTTTGGTGCATTGATATGTGGTTTTGCATTCAACTTGCCTTGGAGATCCATCATTGGATGGTTGTGTACTTTCACGCATTGTTGTATGTTTGTGACCATTAGATAATATTTTCTTGGGTATCCATTAAAAAATAACATTGAGATTTAACTTGAGCCACCTTTGGGTGTGCTAGGCTTTGTGTTTATTATGTTATATCTAGATCAATTGGAATGATATCACCCTGATATTTTAATTTCAATCACTAATGTGTATTATAGGTGGCTTCTTTCGGTGGCTTCTTTCATCCAGTGTATTCATGAATTTTCAAGTATAGAATTTTCTTTTCCCATAATTGGAATGGTGACATAAATAGTCTTAGGTGACAACTATAATAGTTTATACAATAGATCCCAGGCATTGGGCTATGAATAGTTTATGAACGTAGATACATTAGTTAAATAATCAAGGTAGAAATAAATTCAAATGTGAAAGTATATAATTGGTCTTCTGATCGATCATTAATCCATGTCATTATTTTCCTTCCATAAAGGCACTAATAACTAATGATTCCTCATAAGATTAATTTACAGGGGCATCTTCTTTGGAAACCATAGTTGGAACATATTGATGCTTAAGCTAGTCTCGGAATTTGACTCATATGATATGATTTTTAATAGGTATAATGGGTTCAATATCATCAAAGTAAAAAAAATAGAAATGAATATTTTTTTAAATAAAAACATATATTTTTTTGAGTGGTTTTTAACTCTATGATATTCAAAATAGAAATTTATATTATGTATTTTGATGGGTGGAAAAGTAATCATGTTGAAGTCCATTAAATTATTCAAATAATAAATTTAGTAAAAAATTATATTTTTTGGTGAGAAGACATAAGGTTATTTTGTGGTTGCTCTATATTATTGACCAACTCATAATATCATTTATTTTTAGCACTTGGTTATGGTTTGGAACATTTAGATTTGAATTATTTTGTATTAAAAAATATTAAAAATCATATCTATATTATGTCAGCATACATGTGTGTAAGAGCTTAACTTCGATTGACTTAACCTTATGAAAAATGTCATTAAAATATGGGTATTCGTTAAAAATCACTTTAATCACTTTATATTTTAAAGTGGCAGAAGACATTTACTAAATATGTGTTTTCCTTCCATATCCAATGGTTGATGATGATATTAATGCATATTAGCTTTGAACCGAAACATTTAATCATGAATGTTATCATCCAGAACTTGTTTGATAAATGGTCCATGCTAAAAGGTAGTTCATGGATCTTTCTTAGTAATGCAACAAGCTAATAAATCTCTTTATAAAATGAAAAAGAAGTGTATAAATCTAGTTGGCAAGGTATAAGACCATTCCAATACATGGTTTGTCAATCTTCTTGGAAATATTTTAAGTAATTATGTGTCATTATAAGCATAAATTTCAAGAGAAGCCTATAAGATTTTTAGGTTCTTATAGGGATCGTGAAATCGATTGATTAAAGTAAGTTTAATAATGATAAAACCATGTGTAATAGGAAATATTACAATCTTATAGGTTATGGGGGTTAATAATATATCATGAGAATTAATCCTAAAATTAGGCTCATAGGATCCAAGAGACAAAATTTGAAATATTTGTTGTAATTTACCTATTGCACCGATTAGAGCGACTATTTCAGAATTTAATATAGTTGAATTTTAAAGTGGGCCACTCAAATTAAGAGGCTCTTTATTTACAACAAACATAGGAACCTTGGTATATTTAAGTAAAGGAGTGGGAAATTATAGTTGATTTGGCAACACATGCGAATACACACAACTAATAAGCACATTTGGAGTCACATCATGAGAAGGAGAACAACCATTATAAACAATAGGAACATCATTTAAAACACAATCAAGACGTTTACTAGCTACTTATTTCATCATATCCATAATCTTAGCAAAGTGAGATTTTTTTTTTTTCATATCATATGTTCTAATAGTTTCAAAAAAATTCATCCCTATATTGTGCATCCATTTTAATCTCAAAACCATAAACATCATCAATTGTAGTCCAATAATATTCTTGAGGAGTTTAAGATTTTATATCATTATAAAAATTAGCATTCAAATGAGTATGAATAAAATCATTTTCATTCACATTATGTTCTATATAAGAATCAAGATGTTGTTGTGCACGTCAAGGTTTAAATCCATATTGATCTAACTTTATTTATTTGACATTAACACAGTTTTCCTTATTAATATCACACTTTTGTATTCTATAATTATGAGGGTTTATAGAAAGACAATCAACATCCAATACATTCAAATCATTTACATTTTTATTTGTTCTTATGGAGTATAAATTTTATTACGTTAATATTTCATTAGTATCATCCTCGCTATAATAATAATCACAATCACTATCGTTTACATCATTATGAAATGGCATGAAATTGTTAGAAGTAAATTCATACTATCATGAAACAATACATCCAAAGGGTGAGCCATTACAAGTATAATAGGGTTTGATGTAAACACAAAGTAATTAGGGTAAACTAGATGTAACAACAGAAACCTAAGCAAAGGAAACACTATGAACTATAAGATTTAAGCCTAAGAGGAAGTTACAACATAATGATGGTGTATGAATATCTCATAGGATTTAGAACAAGCACAAGGAACTAATGCTAATGATGGAAAAAACAATCAGCACATCCTTAGGAAAATCAGATCTATGACAATCATAATGATATCCAATCCTACAAATAAAGAGAACATATAAGGTAATGTGGGTAGTGGTAGGCACATGCAATGGGTAACCCTAATAAGATGACATGAAAATAATCAGTTTTAAAATCCTTAAGCAAAAATTATATTTGATATGTAATATAGACATAATCTAACCCTAACAACTGTAAGAGGATATGAGTTCACCAAAATATAGTATGGTAAAGTGGTTTTAGGTCAAGGGACACTGCATTAAACTATAAATAGTTAGTACATGACAAAGCTGAATTTAATATAACAATATAGTAACAAGAAAAAATTTAAAATGTGTTAAAATGGGGAATCAATATGCTTAGAATTTGACAAAGAGAGTTATTAGAGAAATACTTAGATTGTGACTTACATGTACACTGTCAAAGATTGAAAACATATCCAAAATCAATCCCAAATCAAACCCCAAAATTGGTAGAGAACTGAGTATGTGCAAAAAAAATAGAATTTTAAGGTTGATCCTAATCATGCTAGGATTGAAGGGGGTCGACTTTTGCAAGTTGAGTTTGATCTTGGTAGACAGACTCTAATTACAGCCAAATGATATCATATCCTAATAAAAAAAATTAGTGCATTTGTCTACTCCTAGTTTACAAAAGCCTCTCTTGGATTGTCAAATTGATTCATGAATCTCTTATAATTGTATCTCCTTCACAACCCTAATTGGCTCAAAAACACCTTGCAAGAACATTGAAGGGGTGAGTTAAATCCTTGTTCTTTAACAAATTGGCAATCAATAATCATAAAATTCAAAAATTAATCCAATATAATATGAATATCCTAGACTTTATCTCTACGTATGAGATGTAAGTAACAAGAACTATGTATATGCTCTTTCACAGATTTTTTTAAATGTTTTTGGTATAGAGGTGATGGTCTAGCAATTTAATAGATAAGGCATCAATATAAAATCAAAGTTTTTTCTCCTTATGAATGATTGTGAATATGGATCCCTAAATGCATTAACATGATTTTGTACTTACAAACTTCTTGAATTCAAATTAAGACTTTATTAATGTGTAAGTCAATAATCAAAAGGTAGGAAAACAAACAAATAATGCACATACAAAAACAAAAACAAAAAAAAAAATTACGAAAAGGGTCAAGGGGCCCATATAACAAAATGACTAGGATTAGACTGGGTTGACTCTGGTCAAATCAAGATTGTGGAGATTTGATCATGGTCAAGGAGACCATGAGACCCTAAAACAATACTTTGGACATTCTGGGAGCATATGAGATTGTATCGAGGCAAACATATAGCCATTTTGTAGGTTATTGGGCATTCCAGATTGAATGGTGGTATTATTATTACCTAAAATGAAAATAAATTAAATTTATAAGGACAAATTATAAAAATGAAAGCCAATATGAAACACAAAGGAAAACATGTTAATAAGAGCCTAATATGAACTATTGATCCATATACATATAAACACATTAATATCATAACAAATAACTTATCTTGTACTAAAATTAAGCGTCTTAGCTTTTCTTTTACAAGGTTCATTTGATCACACGAAAATATGACATCATTATGACCATTTTTGGGGATGATATAGAGTTGCTTGAGATAACAATTTTTTCCTAAGTGAAATATCCTTACAAAATTACTTTAGATTGTGTTTGCATAGATCTTTCAAGAAAATATGACGTTTGTTGATTGGTTGAGAGCTATTGTTACTTAATTGGTTGATGGGTCCTCTCTTATCGATTCAAAATTTCTAAGCCATTAGTTAGCCATCCGTAATGCATAAATGAAAATGATTAACTTATTTCTAATTGAAGAAGCACATATTAACGAAATTGGTAAAATTTTGAGAAATGAAAAACATTTGAAAGCAGCTCCTGGTCTCTCCAACTTCACTTTCCTTTGCCATCTCATCGGTAGGGGAAGCTCATGAGACTTTAAACATTCATCAATATAAACGGCTGCCTTGTTGCAGGAAAAAACGAGTGCTCCATTGTCTTCATCGGTCCAAAAAATAAAACAAACAAAGCTTCTTTTTCATTGCAAGGACCCTTGCACTCATCCAAGATGGTCTGTGAAAGAGCTACTGCCGAAACAAAGAGGCCGTCCTTCGCTGAATTCAAAGCTATGAATCCTACCAACCTCGCCACCATTGAAGAGCAAAAAGAAACACATTGTAGCACTGCAAAGGGCACTCTGAAGGTAAGTACATCTGGAATTTTACAGTGCCCTCCTGTTGATGTGTTAGCATCTTTTTCTCTCATGTTGAAGAGAATTTATAATTTTATTTTTTTGAAAGAAAACTTATCCTGAAATTGTATTTATTTATGTTAACTAATTACTCAACATAAATATATTATTTTATTCCTCAACTCGCCTACAACTTAATCCTTAGTGAGTTGAAACTGTCCCTGAAATGATGATATGAAAAAAAAACCTTTCACTCATAGCATGAGAGAAAGACTAAACTAGCTGAAAAAACATTGCAACTTTAATTGTCTTGTATTCACAAGAGAAGTATTTATTGGTCGGTCAATTTCAAGGCATAAGACATGAGTTTTTTTTTTTTTTTTTTCTATTATTGCAGGAGGCTGAGAAGTTTGGCTTGGATCATAAGATACATAAGACCTTCATGAAAGGATTTCCATACAAAGTTAGAAATGAACAGGAGGAAGAAGAAGAGGAGGACGAGGACAGTAGAGACGAAGAAGAAAGCTTAAGAGGTGAATTTATTAAGCAGGCGTTAAAAGAGCTTGAAGAATATGATGAAGATGAGTCTGAGGACCCTGCATATTATTATTATCCTTATGATGATGATGATGATTATTCTTCATTGGAGAATGAAGAAAAAGAAGGTTATGTAACTGCAAAGGATAACGATGAAGACAATGATGCAGACATTGATCATAATGAGTGTGGTAAACTTTGTAACTATAAAGATGATTCCTGTGAAGATTCTTCTGAAGATTGTGACTGTGAATACTGCTGTGAAGATTGTGACTGTGAATACTGCTGTGAAGATTGTGACTGTGAATACTGTTGTGAAGATTCTTCTGAAGATTGTGACTGTGAATACTGCTGTGAAGATTCTTCTGAAGATTGTGACAGTGGTTTTGAAGATTCTTTTGATGAAGATTCTGATGATGCTGAATAGGCAGAGATGGCTTCCATCATCCTGTCTTGTGAGTTTGGGCACTCTTTGAATATAAAATACATGGAGAAACCCAAAAGAGTGAAGCAAGGGAGGAGGGAGAGGGAGTCTATTTTTTTAATGTTTTCAATGGGGAATTAAACTTCATGTTTCTGTGTCCAAACTATTTTTCATTGTTTCTTGTTTCAGTTGCTAATCTAGAATGTGCATGGGAATAATTTTTAGTTTTAATTGCACTTAAATTTTAATTTTAAGTTTACCAACTTATGTTTTTATAATCATTTTTAATATAAGATTTATACAAAAAATATTAATTCCACTATATTATATGTATTGGTCCATGCATAAGTATTGAGTCCCTTTCCTTTAACTCTTTCTAATTCTCATTACTTTTTATAGTTGTTTTTCTTTGGTTTTGATAAAGAATAATTATGAAGGGTTGATTGGTCTTTAGTCACATTTATTTGTTCATCTGCTTTTGTCTATTATACTATTTTTATTATTTCTGTAGATTTATACATTGGGATTTTTCACTCATTATGTCTTATTTTATATGAAATCTATTGTAGATACTTAAAAATTACCTCTAATATCTATGAATTATTAAATTACATATTTCTAGAATGTTTATATACTCTAAGATGTTTATATATTCTAGGATGTTTATGTACTTATCAATTCTTGGTTTTAAATTAACTATTATAGTGCATTCACTTACTTTTATGTGCCATGTACCTTCTCCTAACACCTTCTAATTATCATTTTTCTTCCCCCCTAAGTTTGGCCTCATTTTATCCTCTTTGTGAGGATCCTTATATCATGCTTCAGATATATAGTCTTAGGGGAGAGTGTTTTGAACCCTTCTATCCCTTGTCTCATGTGAATCTTATTCCACCTTTTTTGCTTGTTCGACCATTTTATGTCAACTTGCACTTCAATAGAGTCCCACATTGAATTCAATTCATCTATAAATACGTAAAACACCCTAATACATTTAAGCATTTGGAAGTCATCTAGAAATTATTTGAAAAACACCTATCATTTTGGAAAAAAATCATTGTTTTTTAAAAGAATTGATTGAGAAACCATAAACATTTATACAAATCTAGAAATCATTAGAGGATTCATTGTAACACTAAAGTTCATGTTACATACACATTGCATCACATTGGGTTTCCTAGTTGATGAATTTATACAATTATTAGAGTGATATTTTTAATATTGTATAAATGTCTAGAGCCCTAATAAGAATCAAGCCAAGTGTAACATAGGTCCCAAAATACATTATTTTCCTTACGGTTTTCAAGTCTAGCTACCCAATTAAAGAAAGAAGAAGAAGTTCATTTTCTAAATGATATTACAAAAGGCACAAAAAAATAAGAGAGATATTTAGAGCCTTGGATCAAGGGAACATAGTTGTAAAAAATAATTTTGCATGTACTTGACTTTTTCAAGGAATAGAACTGGATTGTTTGGACATTTCCAAGTTGTAACTTGATAGTTTGTACATCATTCTCTGATCCTTGCAAATTTTCTAGGTCATTTTCTAATTTTTTATGAGTATTATTTTCTACTGTCATATTCTAAGGATTGTCATTCAATCTCCTAATATTTAAGATAAATCTCTCAACCTTGCATGTCTCTTTATTTATTTGGGTTTAGAAAACAATTGAGTTTGATTTACATTTTTATATACATATTCACTCTAGTTACATGTTTATAGCTATTTTTATTCTAGTTTAATTGAAACCCATTTATCCATATTACATTTTGATGAACTTGTATTTTATTGCATGCTCCTTACCTCTCTAGGGTTATACCATGCTTCATATTGTGATAGGTCTAAATTTTCATAAGGTTTAGTTGATGTGTTTTCTCTCTTAAGAATAGATCTTGCTTCACATAATGTGAAGTATGAATCTATCTAACTATATTAGTGTCTATTTCATTGCATCCTCTTAACTCTACTACCCCTAACTTCCTTTTTTCTTGATTCCAAGCCCTGGGATATTCTAAATTTCTAAAATTTTGTCTTCAAACACTAGTTTACATGTTTTTTAAAATTATGATTTTTTAGTGTACATGTTTTTCAAAATTATGATTTCTTATGTGCCTATTATTTCAAACACAAGCCATTGTAATAGAAATTATTGCGAAATCTTTGTTTTTATGTGTAATACCTCTATTTTTATGTATAGGTATACTATTTTTTTCAATAGAAATCTTATATATGATTTTGTTATGTTATTCTTTTAAATGTATAAATCGACATAGTATAACATTAGTATATGTAACTTTTTGTGTATTATGATATTTTTATTGTAAAAAATGGTGAATTCATATTCAAGTATATGTATTCAATAGAAAATTACAAATGTTTATAATAGTTTCCATTATATGTTAGGGTTTTATACAATTGTAATAAAACTACATGTTTACACCTTTCTCCCTTTGTTAATAATAGAAGAACCTTATTTCTTTAGGTAAACATGTCTTAATATAACTACTCTTCAATACATTTAGATGAATTGTTATGAGGTGAAGTATGTTATAAAAATTAAGGCTAGAGTTAAAAATGAAAATTTTCAATATATCATATTTATTACATGGATTTTATTGATATATATTTCAAAATTACTCAAAATTTAAAATATATATATATGACATGGGTTTTATTGATAAATTTTAAAAAAGAAAGAAAATTGCATCATTCATAGTCAAATATGATACGCATACACCCTCTTAATATAACATCCTTATGATAGGGTTTATTAATGTGTATATATCACATTTATAAAAAATCACATCCCTCATGATGTACTTTACACATTAAGGATGATTACGTGTATGCATATATACACCTTTTGAGTAAGATGTGAAATATTATTTTTGAGCACTTAACATGACTATTGGTGTGTTTCACTATGCGTCAAACATCACATCTACACCATTGATGCTCATCGCATTGGAATAACGTGCAAGTGAACTTGTGTGTTCGCTTAAGGTGATGAGAGAGACTACCAAAGTATAGTTGGGTTAGTTGTAAAATATGACAAACCATGAATATTGATAATTGTAGAGTCGTAAACACGAACCAACATTTAAACATTCTAAGCATTACATATCATTTGAGCAAGGATTCAAGAGTCACTAACATAAATATTATCAGCGCAGTAAAGTTGTCATGCCTAAATTTTTATCCCAAAACTCATGTATTTTTTTTAATGTTAACTTAATTCAATGATGATTAATTATTTTAATTGTTCTTATATAATAATATAATTATTATTATTTTTTGTCAACATAATAACTAAAGTATGACACATCATTATTATATGATTTATTTAATTTCATTTAATTTTTCACCACAAAATTTTCTTAGGAAGTGAAATCTAAATCCATTAGAGTGAGGTTAAGATCAAATATGATTTCTAAAATCTTTTACTTTATGTCTTTATTAAGAAATAGGGGCAAGTCACATTAATATGATGTACTAAATAGAAGGTTAGATTAAATATAAATTTTTGATTTAATAGTTCATGAAGACACTTCAACATGTACAAGGAAAACAAAAGAAAACTAAGGCAATCATTACTTTAATTGGGTTACCACCCTAAGGTTCATCAAGGGAGATTCTCGACTAACACTATACAAGCTAAAATCTAAAGGAACACAAATAAGGCAAGTTACAAAAGTCTATTCATCTCAAGATAGCTACTATTAAACCAAAACAACTTAATATAAAAGGATTAGCAATTGCACACCGATCAATATCAATTTTATTTAATTAATATTACATATAAATTTAATCCAAACAACATTGTACATGTCTAACATGAAGGATGATGACAAGGCACACCTAAACTAACCTATAAGGACCTAAAATTGATGCCCCCACCATAACTTTTGGTAGCTTACATATATGTTCCATGGAATCAAGGTCCGATGTACTTCTCTTTTTAATTTTGATGGGTATCCTTTGTGAGATGTCATCACTGAAGGGGGTTGATGCTCAAATCCAACAAGGGATCTAAATGTGTTACTCAAGCAATCTTCTAAAGCTATAGACATCCAATACATGGTGAAACCATAAACTCAAAATGTCCACTCATCATGAAACACCTAGACAACTCAAGTGTGTATGTTTATCCACGTACTATTATGAAAATACAAACAAGAGTCAAACATAACAAGGAATGTACATTCTATTGATTTAATGAGCCCAAGGTCTCAATAATATCAGGCTTACATTGCTTGGTGAAGCTCTATCTCTCAAGCGTATCTCTAATAGTGTCCAAGGTTAAGATCGGAGAAAACAAGCTTACTTTACAAAGGATCAAAGAGATTCACTACCCAGCAACAACTACACATTTGAGCATACTACACAATTAGAAACTAGAAGGATACATATATAAAAGGAAGAAACCTCTACAATTCGCACTAAGTCATGTGTTCTAAGTGTTATTTATTTAAGCACATGTTCCAAGAACATATTAAAGTTAGTTGTCAATTGCCCACACTAGGAGGGCATCATAATTGTTAATTTTCTAAGCATATGCCCATTCCTTGAGTTGCCTACATATCTATGGTGATCCCTGCACATGCAAAATCAGGGTTGATTGTATTTAACCAGTTCTTAAGAGTGTTAGATAAAAATTGAATTCATCCAAACTTCATCGATTAGACATACGATTAAGTTAATGTAGTTACACCTGGTGAATACACCACAACCACTAGTTGGCCCAAGCGTATCTAGGCACTACCAAGAGATTTCAAGATCATCAGAAAATATGGAAAAATACGTACTTTTAGACTCATAATTCAAGCATATAACAAAGCCTTACTCTAAATGTATGCTCCAATTCAATATACTTAAGGGACCCTTTTTGACCTAACAAGGTGTGACTAGGGCCTTAGATGTTTAAAAGCATTTAAGACTCTAAACCCAACCTAAGGTTATAACAATTGTTTGAGGTTAATATCATTCATGAAAGGTACTTATATTTTTAGAAACAAAAAAGACACACTTAAACAAAGTTTCACTACCAACCATGCTTCAAGGTGCTACAAGAGACACCAATTCCAAGTTGGGTAAACCAGGTATAGAAACACCCTTGTTTTAATTTATAACAAAGTAGAAAAAAATCTAATTATAAGAACCTATTCTCTAAACTAGAATTATCATGTTTAAGGAATAAGCATATTTTTATCATGAATAAAACTACAAATTTGTTTAGCATTCCAAAGTGAATTTAACTACTGAAATTTGTCTTATACAAAATTTATCCATAAACTAGCTTTCAGAATTACCTTGTTAATAATAGCAAAACTTAAAATAAAATTTATTTTATTATTAAAATAACAAATTTAAGTTATTATAAATTAATTCCAACTTTTAGTTTAAATAAAATCTATTTCTTGATATTTTATCTACGTCAATTCCAAATCAACTTTTGGAATAAGAAGAAGATAAAGGGATTTTTCCCTTACAATTGTCTCCTAGAATTGGTAAAAAATGGAAGTTCTTTATGTGTTATAAAATTATATGGTTATTGATTATATATTTCATATCCAAAAATAATTGTTTCCAAGTCTCAAATTTCATTAATTTTAGATTTAAGTATTTATTTTACACTGGATCTAAATAGAATTTGAAGGCAAAAATAAGTAATTGAAAGTTTGCTCTCACAAATGCCATCCAGAAATAGGCAATAAAACTAGGTTTTGACAAGATTAAAAATTATTTAAATATTGTTTGTATTTTCTACATCTGAATAATATTAGTTTCAAGTCTTAATTTTGACAAATTCTCAATTTAGATATTCGTTTTCCTTTGATTCCGAATGGAATTTCACAAGGTTGCAACGATAAGAAAATATTTATAAAAAAAAATGATTGAGGTTGAGTTTAAATTCATCTATTGCATGTGGGTAGAAATTTTTGAAATTCCAAATCAATTTCAAGTATTAAACGCCTCTAAACATTAGTTAAGGATGACAACAAGGCACACCTAACCTAACCTATAAGGACCTAAAAGTGATGTCCCCACCACACCTTTTGGTAGCCTACATATTTGTTCCATGGAATCAAGGTCCGATGTAGTTCTCCTTTTAATTGTGATGGGTATCCTTTGTGAGATGTCATCACTAAAGGGGGATGATGCTCAAAGCCAATAAGGGATCTAAATGTGTCACTCAAGCAATCTTCTAAAGCTATAGACATCCAATAGATGGTGAAACCACAAACTCTAAATATCCACTCATTGTGAAACACCTAGACAACTCAAGTGTGTGTGTTTATCCAAGCATTGTTATGAAAATATAAATGAGAGTCAAACCTAACAAGGAACATACGTTCTATTAATCCAATGAGACCAGGGTCTCAGTAATCTCAGGTTTACATTACTTGGAAAAGCTCTATCTCGCAAGTGTATCTCTAATAGTGTCCAAGGTTAAGACGAGAAAACAAGCTTACTTTACAAAGGATCAAAGAGATTCACTACCCAAGAATAACTACACAATTAGAAACTAGAAGGATACATACACACAAGGAAGAAACCTCTAGGATTTTCACTAAGACACGTATTCTAAGTGTTATTTATTTAAGCACATGTTCCAAGAACATATTAAAGTTAGTTGTCAACTGTCCACACTAGGAGGGCATCATAATTGTTAATTTTCTAAGCCTATGCCCACTCCTTGAGTTGCCTACATATCTGTGGTGATCCCTTCACATGCAAAATCAAGTCTAATTGTATTTCCCTTGTTCTTAAACAAGTGTTAGATCAAAATTAAATTCATTCAACCTTCATTGATTAGGCACAGGACTAAATTTATGTAGTTACCCCTAGCGAGTACACCACAACCACTAGTTGGCCTAAGCGTATTTAGGAACTACCAAGAGATTTTAGGGAACATCCAAAAATATGGAAAAATACGCACTTTTATACTCATAAGTCAAGCATAAAATAAAATCTTTACTCTAAATGTATGCTCCAATTCAATATACTAAAGGGACCCCTATTGACCTAACAAGGTGTGACTAGGGCCTTAGATGTTTAAAATAATTTATGACTCTAAACCCAACCTAAGGTTATAACAATTGTTTAAGGCTAATGGCATTCATGAAAGGTACTTATATTTTTAGAAACAAAAAAGACACACTTAAACAAAGTTTCATGACCAACCATGCTTCAGGGTGCTATAGGACACACCAATTCCAAGTTGAGTAAACCAAGTACACAAACACCTTTGCTTTAATTTATAACAAGGTAGAAAACAAAATCAAATTACAAGAACCTATTCTCTAAACTAGAGTTATCGTGTTTAAGGAATAGGTATGTTTTTATCATGAATAAAACCACAAATTTGTTTAGCATTCCAAAGTGAATTTAACTACTTAAATTTGTCTTATACAAAATTTATCTATAAACCAGCTTTCGAAATTGCCTTGCTAATAATAGCAGAACTTACGATAAACTTTATTTTATTATTAAACAAACAAATTTAAGCTATTATAAATTAATTACAACTTTTAGTTTAAATAAAATCTATTTCTTGATATTTCATCTATATCAATTCCAAATCGACTTTTGGAATAAGAAAAAGATTAAGGGATTTTGCCCTTACAATTGTCTCTTAGAGTTGGTCAAAAATGGAGGTTCTTGATGTGATTAAAAATTATATGGTTATTGATTCCAGATTTCATATCCAAAAATAATTGTTTTCAAGTCTCAGATTTTATAAATTTTAGATAAGTACCTGAAAGTTTCAATTAATTATTTTCTTGAAGGCAAAAATTTGAAAATAACTGCAAATTTTCAAGTCAAAAATAAGTACATGAAAGTCTCAGTTTAAAAATTTGAAGGCAAAAATAAGTAACTGAAAGTTTGCTCTCACAAACCCCATCCAGAAATATACAATAAAACTAGTTTTTGACAGGGTTAAAATTTATTTAAATATTGTTTGCATATTCTACATTAGAATAATATTAGTTTCAAATCTTAGTTTTGACAAATCCTCAATTTAAAATTTTATTTTCATTCAATTCCGAATGGATTTCCGTAAGGTTGCAAGGATAAGAAAATATTTAAAATATATATATTTGATTAAGGTTGAGTTTAAATTCATCTATTGCATGTGGGTAGAAATTTTTGAAATTCCAAATCAGTTTCAAGTTTTAAACGCATCTAAACATTAGTTAAGCAAAGGTCACAAAATATAAGGTCTCGCTCTTAAAATTCATGTGGGATTGTGGTAGAATAAGAAAGGTAATCAACGATCTAAGGTTTATAGTATGAAATAAAAGGGTTCAAAAAATCACATTGAAGACTTAAATTTTGATAATCAACCTTACCATTATTTTTTTGGTTTGATAATTATCTATTCATTTTCACTCTTCAAAAATCAATATAATCCATAATTAAAAAAATTAAAAATATATATATGAAAAACACTTTGCACAAATATTATTAAATATTATTACCCTGTATTTAATACAATCTCCTAATAAAATTGATTGTATTTTAAGATGTGAAACCAAGTGTAAATACGACCATCAAATTTAGGCATGAAATGGGTTTGTGGAGTAAGCTTTAAAACAATTAACCGAAAGCAATTGGAAGGTTTAAGATTAAAATGATTCGGCCTGAGACAAATGAAGGATGCCGATCAGACAATAATTGGAAAAATGAAGGATGCCGATCAAACAATAATTGGAAAAATGTAGGGTTTGTAGGCAGGGGGAGCATGGGGATTCATGTCCCACCCGCTCATTCTACACCCGGCTGTGCAGTAATGGTTGCCGTGGTCAGGGAGTTCTGTCCCGGCCCTGCCATTAGCATAAGCTGCGGTCCAAGGGGAAGGTAGGTCAGGTTCAAAATTTGAACCTTCTCCATACTATTATATCTATCTTTATTTATTTATATTGTTTTTCTATGTTTTTATTAAATAAAATGATACAATCGCTTTTCTTTATATACTCTATTTTATTATATTTTATTTTTCTTGTTGAAATTTAATTTTTTTATAAACAAAGTTGTTTACGATATGTGTCAATTAAAAGAAGATTTCTAATCATTGTAGTTTGTTAAGATAATACTTTAATGATATTTATTAGCAGTGGTTTTGATAGTGCAAGGAATATGAGAAGCGATGTAATATTTTATTTTCAGGGGTCAATATATTGGTAACATAGATGAATGGAAGTGATAAGATAGACTGTGGGACCTCAATGTCTTTATCTCACAATAACGATAATGCATCATTGATTGGAGACGCACATCAGATACAGAGTTCTATTATATACAAATCAGCGCTCATGACATCCTCGTCCACTCTCAACAATAGAAAATGATTAATCAAAGATGTCGCCACCCTGAAAGTTATGAAACTTTTTGCAATGGGTGATGTAGGTCAAGTAAATCCAACCACTACCCTGAATCCAAGTTCAGTGTACAATATGGGCCCCTTGGCATATGGTATCATCTAAAATTCCCGACCATTGTTATTCACCATTATTGTCCACTGCATGTTGAATTATTTCACCACTTGCATATTTTTTATCACCTTCGCCTTTCTTCTTAGGATTCAAGTTTGGTGTTTGCATATATTGTTAACCCTAATTTAATTATGCTTCAAATGTTAAGATATTCACCGCATGAATGGACATAAGATACAAGATAGACTCTGGGAAGTCAATGTCTTGTTCGCACATAAACAAAATTGTAATGCATATTCAATCCACTCATTCGACTTGGAGCACCATTGTAATCAAATTAATGCTAAAGACATCATCGTCCACCCTTAACAATAGAAAATTACCAATCAAAGATGTCTCCACCTTCCAAGCTACATACCCTTTTACAATGTGTGTAAGTCATGTAAATCCAACAGTTGTCCTAAATCTAGGTTTGGTATATGATATGGGATATATGGTGTCCAATATCAAATAAAATACCCTATCATTACCCCTCACCATCACCACCCATGTCACCTTGAAATCTTTCACCAATTGCATTTTTGTATTGCATATCCCTTCCCCACAACTTCGCCATTGGTCAAGCTCTTCAAGAAAAAAAAAAAAAAAAAATCTCCTCCCCGCACAACTTATTGCCATGTTGTATGAAGGAACACACAAGGTGTCTCGTTTGCATGTTCTCAAAAATGATCATTAGATTGATGTACAACCCACTCCTCATTCAATAGTCATAGACATCAGATATTAGTTGGAAGTGATAAGCAAGGGAACATACCAGAGCGTATGGCATTGTATTCTACCCACTAAGCATGGAAATTATTTATCTATGATATCATTTTACAATCCATCCAAAATAAAAACTTGTGTGATACATGTTATCAACCTCATCCAACTGGTCCACACCTATCATCAACCTCCTTCAACTTGTATACATTTCTTCCAAGTGTCAATTGTTTTGTGTCATAAAACATCATCCACTTCTCAAGAGGGCATTTAGTTTGGTGTTATTGGATGGTAATTGGGTTTTAATCAAGACCTTACATTCTTAATTAATTGCCCAAGTTATTAAATTTATTATTAATCTATATTATAATATCTAAACTATATATATTATAATATATTGATATATTATATTATAATATATTAATATTATATATTTAATTATTTATTTAATATCATTATAGTATAATTACAAAATTTTGTAAGAGCTCAAAAATAATTATATTATTCAGCTAAAGCAAAATTATTACAAAGAGCTATTAAATAGCCATGAAGATAGCTCAAACAACCTCCTAAGAAATAGGATGGTGCATTAACAAAGAACCTAGAATAAACACATGGGTACAACAAATTAAATAAAAATATTCCTATGGTGAATTAATCACTGAATAATCTAACATTCTCCCTCTAAATTCAGCATAGCTTGAAGTGAACAGGAGAGAAATTCTCTAAATGCCTCAAATTTGTCACGTGCAAGTGACTTGGTGAAGACATCTGCACGTTCTTTTGTTAGACAATATTAGAGCTGGATGTTGTGTTGTTGTACATGTTCGTGAATGAAATGAACTTGCACCTCAATGTGTTTTGTGTGTTCATGAAAGACTGGATTGCGAACAAGTTTGAGAACTCCCTCATTGTCACAGTATAGGATGGTAGGTGTCTTTTGTGATAATCCTAATCCTTCCAGTATGTGACGTAACCATATCGCTTCATAGACAGCGCCTCCTACAACATGATAATCTGCTTCAGTGGAAGATCAAAAAATAAAGTTTTGTTTCTTGCTCCACTAGGATATAAGACCAGATCCTAAAAAGAACACAAACAGAAGTGGATTTTATGTCACCAATATTTCCTACATGCTCTGAGTCAGAATATCCTGTCAAGAAGAAATTGTCATTCTTCTTATATTCTAGGCCGAAGTCCATTGTACCCTTGATATATCTTAGTATTCGCTTTGTTGCTTTTTAGTGAGACATCTTTGGCTCCTGCATGAGCCTTGAAAGATAACCAATTGTATAGTTGATGTCTAGCCTAGTATATGTTAAGTAAATAAGACTCCCAAGCAACTATCGATAGAGAGTTGTATTTACTTGCAATGATGGATCTATATGAGACAACTGAAGCCTTGTCTCCATAGGTATAGCAATTGGATTACTATCCATCATCTAGAATTTCTTGAGCATTGTCTTGGCATATTTCATTTGGGACACAAAGATGTGGTCTTCCTTTTGCCATACTTCTAATCCAAGATAATAGTGTAGAAGCCCAAGATCTATCATGTCGAATGATCGGTTAAGATCTTTCTTGGTTGCATCTATCATCTCCACTAAACTTCCAGTGATGACTAGATCATCGACATGTACTACAACAGTTACAATCTCTCCCCCTTGCTATTTTAGGTGAGATTTGAATCATAGGGACATCTATGGAATCCATGTTGGATGAGATATTCATCGATCTTTATGTACCAGGCTCGAAGAGCATGCTTGAGACCATATAAATATTTTATGAGATTACACACTTTTCCTTCATTACCAGGCGAGACAAAACTTTTTGGTTGTGTCATGTAAACTTCTTCTTGTAGATCTACATTGAGAAAGGCACTTTTTACATCCATTTGGTGGATCTTCCATCCAAATTGTGTAGTCAGAGCAGATATCATTTTGATTGTTTTGATCTTGGCCATAAGACCAAATATCTCCTCATAATCTATGCCTTCCTTTTGAGCATAACCCTTTGCTACGAGTCATGGCTTGTGCTTGTCAATACTACCATTCACTTTGTATTTTGTTTTGTAGACCCATTTACAATCGATTAGCTTCTTCCCTGGTGGAAGATCTTCAAGCTACCATGTTTTGTGTTTCATCAGTGATTGATATTTTACATCCATGACATCCTTCCAAGATTTAGACTCTAAGGCTTCCTGAACTATTGAGGGCTCTACTAATTCTGCAACTATGCTCATTAGGGCCAAATTGACCTCGTCTTGAGTCATACTATGAGTCCTTGGTCCAGTAGTCAATGTGTCTGGAATTGTATCCAGTTTAGCATCTCTTAATGTACTTGTATACCATTTAGGCATACATTTCACTATTCTTGTGGGTTGATCTGCATTAATTTATTAATCATCCTCATCATCATTGTCACCTTTAGTGTGGTTATGACCTTCTGAATTGTCTAGAGGTCTGATTACTGAATCATGAGTTTGTGGAAGGCAAAATAGTTTTACTTTTCTCATCAAACTCTACATCCTTACTGATGGAGATCTTCTTTGTTTTGGGGTCTATCATTCTATAGGCTAAGGACTCTTCACTGTACCCTAAGAAGATATAAGGCATGGATCTTGTATCTAGTTTCTTCCTCTTCTTTTTAGGAACATGCATATAATCCTTACATCCAAAAACTTGAAGATGAGCAATGGAAGGTTTATGCCCTATCCAAGCTTCATGTCGAGTCATATTATGATGTGTTGTAGTGGATGACCTGTTCAACAAATAAATTATTTTTTTCACTACTTCTGCCCAATATGTGCATGTCAAACTTGAATCTTCAATCATGCTATGCACTATTTCCATGATAGTGTGGTTTCACCATTCTGCAACACCATTCTGTTGTGGAGTGTATGGAGGACTCATTTGTTAATGAATACCATGTTATTTCAAATAAGCAAAAAAATCTTTACTAGTGAATTCTCCCCCTCGATCTGAGCGGAGAGCCTTGACTTTTTTACTAGTTTCAATTTCAACTACAGCTTTGAACTCTTTGAAAGTATTGTAGGCTTGGTCTTTGGTCTTTTGTCTTTCGTCTTTGGTCTTTAAACAGTAGACCCACATCTTGCATGAGTAATCATCAACAAAGAGCATGAAATACTAAAACTCATAGTGATTGCATCTCATGGGGTCGTAAAGATCGGTATGCACTAGATCAAGCTTACCAGATGCTCTTGAAGAACTTTGACCAAAAGATGTCTGATGTTTTTTCCCTACAAGACAACCAGTGTAAATATCTATATTTTTCTTCAACTGAGGAAGTCCACGAACCATGTTTCAATTATTGGGTGCTTTGAGGTGTCTAAAACTGACATGACCATATTTGCGATGCCATAGATTGGTTGAGTCTGAATCTCGAGCTACTAGTACTTGATTGTTTTATTGAACAAAGTCAAGTTGGAACATTTTTCCAACTCCTGAGGCTCGTACAAAAATTATCAAACATTTTGACTTATCTTTGATCAAACACATCTTTTTGCCACTTTTGAAATCAAAATCAACCTTGAGTTTGTGGTTAAGTAGTTGACTGACTGATAGAAGATTTTTTGTGATTCCTGGAACATACAAGACATCTGAGATTTTATAATCATGTCATCCAAGTCGTAAGGATATATTACCAATGCCTTGAACTTGGTAGGATGAGTCATCATCCAAAGAGACATGATTTTTTGACGAAGTCTCATTCATGTTGTAAAACCAATCTTGTCTTCCAGTCATATGTCAACTTGCCCCTGAGTTGATGTCCCAGATAGAACATTGTGATGTTGATTCGTCATGACTGTGTAGCATATAGGAATTCCTCATCGGAGGGGTGTCTTCATGTTCAGCGATGTTGCCTTGCTGATTGGATTTCCTCTTTCAATGCCCTTTCTTTTGTCTTTGTCTTTTAGGTGGATGAGATGATTTTTGGTGACTAGGCTTCTTGTTTCTTGAAGAGCCCTGTGTAAATGAGTTATACAAATAATTTTGTCACTCATGGCCTATTTTTTCACATATAAGACTAACTTTCTATTATTTATCCCCTTGTGAATGACATTGTTGACCTTGCTTTGGTTTAGAAGACTTGATCTACTTCTTTCCTTTCTGTTGATTAGAGGCAAGAACATGTTCTTCTGATTCATCTTCTTCTGTATGCATAGACTCTTCCTATTACAACTAAACTCTTCCTATTGCAACATGTTTACCAACTTGTCAAAAGATGGTTTTTATTTGGTGACTGTCAAAGTAGTCACAAAGATCCTGTAAGAGGGTGGTAGTGCTCTCAGGACAATAGGTACAAGAGATGCATCTGACACTATTTTATCTAATGCTTGGAGTGAGGCTTTCAAGGTTGGAACACGGTGAAGAAAAGCTTCCACTTTTTCACTGGACTTCAATTTGAGGGAATGAAGTTGACTCTGCAAATGAAGAATGGTTCCTTCATTTTAGGCCTCATAGATTTTTTGGAGCTTATCCCAAGTGTCTTTTGTTGTTGCGGCCTCACAGATATGAGGTTGTACCTCATCTAATACTCTGAACATGATTATCACCTTTACCTTCTGATTGGCTTTGTCAAACTTATTCTGATGATCAACATCAATAGCATATTGGTTAAGAGTACCATTAACAACATGCCAAATGTCTTCAAATTCCAAATGTGTCTTTATTTTAGTTTTTTAAGCGGCATAGTTGTCACTGCAAAGAAGCTGTGAGTCTAGCAGAAAGAATTTTGGCCTATTTCTGGGCATTGTGTAGAATTTGACCAAAGTGATGGATTGGTTCCTTATCACTCCAAGTATCAAGGTCTCCCTTTCTATATACCATTAATCTATTATACAAGACATTTATTTATATGCACCATTTCTTTATACCCATCAGTATGTGGAAGAAGTTTACCATTTCTCTATACCCAGTGGTACGTGAAAGAAGCGTAAATGTACGTGAAAGTGTCTAGTACATGGTACTTAGATAGTGCTAAAAAGGGTTCATCCAATCACTAGCACCTACTTAGATAGATTTTTGCATACATGCGCATAGCGTCATTATATACTTGGAAATGCCACCAGTCAGAATTTACACCCTTCGATTGAAATGAATGGGTAGATGAAGGGATGGCAATGAGTGCATGTGCCCTTATTTCTTCTTAATAATTTAAAGGGATGATACCCAAATTTCGTTATTGTATCTATGTTAGGCTATAGATGCAGTAACTCAAGCGTGACAAATTTATCCGTAAACGTGAGTCAGAGGCACCGCTTGTACTGAACACTATGATTGAATTTGAAAACTCATGATTTATGATTTATTTACTTACAAAAAATAAAAAATTACACTGCATGGCAAATAAATACAATATACGAAAACACTAATTCCATTATTCAAAATAACATCCCCCTTTTGTGTTTGTGTGTGTTTTTTTAAATACATTTCTAGCTAAATTTAGCTAGTTATAACAAAATTGATGGAATTGCCAAATTTAAAGGGATTGGAACCTCCCACCTCCACTAATCTCACCATCTCGCCTATGCATTAACAAAAACCTATGAAGACAAAACTTCCCATGAGCAAAACCAAGCCCATTTTGTGTTTGTGTGTGTGTTTTTTAAGTACATTTCTAGCTAAATTTAGCTAGTTATAACTAAAATATGTGATTTTCCTTTGTTGAGCTTAGCGCCACGCCAATATTCAGTCCTCAAATATGGGACGTAGTAGTAGTCTTTGCTCCTCCTTTGGAATTGGCTTCTCCCAGATTTTTTTTTCTCCCAGATAAATAAAGATGATGCCAACTTGTTGGAATTTCAAGTCAATATTCAAGTGCTGAACACATGAGAGAGTGCACGAGCTCCTCCTTTTTCCTCTCTCACTTCCACAACTTCTTCCTCCCACTTCAGAGATCGGCACCATTTTTCTCCTACTCTAAAACCAAATGTAAGAGCTCTAACATAATTATATTATTTAGCTAAAGTAATATTATTACAAAGAGCTATTAAATAACCATGAAGATAGCTCAAACAACCTCCTAAGATCAATGCATTAACAAAGAACCCGAAATAAACACATGGTACAACAACTAAAACAAATCAAATAACAATATTCCTATGGTGAATTAATCACCGAATAATTTAACAAATTTATCATATATTTATTATTAAAATATATTATTATATATAATATTCCTACAATATGGTTAATATGCCTATTATAGATGGAGCCCAGTTATATTTGAATGTGGATATGCTTATTTTTAGAATTGGTATAAATGTGTTAAAATCTAAGGCACATGGAAGCCCGTTAGTATGGCATCAACTGATTTGTGGCTTTGTTCAGAAAACCTTAGTGCTAGTGGTGTTGGGGATGTAAGCGAAGTGAGTCGATAAGGCAACTTGGAGTGGATGATCATGCTCTTCTCACTCCCATCTCTACCTAACATGCTATAACCAATTACATTCATGAGGAATTCTTTTAATTTTCATTTCCTATAGTAACTCATAGACCTAATCCAACTCCTTTGCACTACCATAACATGTGATCAAACAAGTTCAAACAATAACATCTAACGGACACCCATTTTCCTACATTTCCACAAATAACTTCAAAGTTCCATCCATCTTATCCAATTTACAAAGGGCACGATTTACAATTGTGTAACTCATAACATTAGGGGCAGGGTCACTCATTTTCATGAGGGGAAAGATCTTGACAACCTCGTGTGTCCTCCTTCCCTCAAAAAGGCCTTTCAACATAATGTTGTGGGTGGCAAGATCTGGTTTGAATCTAGTATCCACCATCTCATTCCCTAATTTACCCACCTCTATTAGGTTCTTCACCTTGCACCATCATGATAGAATCATAGTCTATGTTTTTGCATCTAGAGGAATCCTTTCTCTCATTATTTCAAATAGTATTTGGACTTCCTTCATAATTTGAGCTCAACCCAATGCATCAATAAGGAAGACTAAAGTCAATATTGGCCCCAAAGTTGTGTCTTTCCATCAAATGCATTACTTTATTTGTCTCTTAGCTAGTTGCAAGTGCTTTGATTACAATCTCAAAGGTATCCATCATGGTGTTGTAGTGCATAATTTGGTATACATTGGTTTTCTTCATGTTCGAGTACTGAGGGGCAAAAATGTTTATCATGGATGAGTTCCCTAACACAGTAGCCTCCATTGTAAACACTCCTTATTGGTGTCTGCCACCTTGCCATGACTATCTTTGGTCACAATTTTGATCCCTTATGTGTTGAAAAAATAGGTCTTATATGGGCCATGTGTCATTCCATGAATCGCTAAAATAAAACTTTAGGTAAATAGGTCTTATCTAGGCAGGTGAGCACATAGCAGTCAGGGATGCAATCTATAGGTGAATCTTTACCATGTTCTTGCTAACATAATATGCCTCTAACATAATAATAATGATTAAATGAATGGAAAATTAATCCATTGTGTCATTTGGATGATGGCGACAATAACACAAATCTCCTCCATCAAATCCTAGGAAGAATTCAATATTAATAGCATAAAAATTGATTATGCTATTACTATAAACACATTGTTCAAATCCACGAATTAAATCATCATACCCTTTTTTTAATTACCTTTTATTTTTAATTTAACCTTGACCCCTATGTAACATCAATATATATTTACAAATGTATAAGCTTATAAGTTTACCAATTTTATTAACACCAAAAGCAATAACTTAGTTTTATGTAGAAATACATATGCAAGTAAAATTATACTTAAATATACATTCAAAGAAGGGAGAAACTTAATGCATAATTCATTGTCCAAACTTGTTCTATTCATTTATTGACTACAAAATAGGTTAAAACAAGTTAATAAGGTCTATTTTGACTTTAATCAAAATTCAAAAAAAAAATTTGCTTCTAACAAAAATTTCAATGAACAAGCTCAAAGAGGCACAAAAAGGAAATAAGGAGTGGATTTACTTTATCAATACAACTATTATGATCTTCTAAGGAAAGGGTTTAAGTGTGGGTGTGTGACAAAGAGAGATATATAAAAGTCATTAAGACAGGTTTCATTATTTTTGTTTCTAAAACAAGATTAAGGGAGATTCATATGCTATAAATTTAACTTTTCTAAATATAAAAGTGTAAAAGGCCTACCTCTTTCTCCACCGTTTTGCCAAGTAATCTCCAAGCTCCAAAAGCTCCTCCAAGGATCCTCCTTCCAACAAGATCTTATCAAGCACCTCCACTCTATTCTCTCCCTCTCACCCCAAAAGAATGAACAACCCAACAATGACCAAGAATTTGAAATAAAAAGAGATTCAAATTATTTTTTCCCAAAAATCATTGAATAAAGGGAGTACCATATTTTACATGGGTCATTTCATGTCATAAAAGGACCCATAATTTTCTTACACACTTTAGACTTTATTACAAATCAATAATAATTTGACTTAAGTGCCCACATGGGCTTCATACATATCATTTAATTGCTTACACGTCTTCCCAAAAACTCAATCAAGTGGGTCATGCCTACAAACTAGGATATGACCTTAAGGTTGTAGGTTTTATAAAAAAACCTATTAGATAGGGTTCATAGCCTTTCTAGGAGGCCTATAACCCTTTAAATAAAATATCGACCAATTTTAAGAATTATAATTCATATGATAAATATTTTCAAGTCCAAATTTAATTAGTCTTTCTTAAACTATTAGTAAACATTAATCTAGTATTAATTAATGAGGGAACCACAATTTAAAATTTCTTCACCACTATAATTATCGCACTTGGCGAGTGCCTCAAATTAGAAGGGAAAGAGGGTTCCTCATGTAGGGTATTAGAAAAATAAACATGAATGATGACAACAAAAGAAAAAAAAAATCTTTACCCCTTTCATTAATGCTTAGTAGTACATGATTTCTCTAGACTTGACAACTCATTTAATGGTAACACAATAGTACCAACATTATTATACATTATTCAAAAACTTAACAATAACAATAGCATTGACTCGTGTCATCAACGACCTAAACTATGAGGCAATGTAGGTTTTTATAGGTTTAAGCCACCACCATATTGTACAATAAATATGCATCCATAGAAATACACAACGATATTTAATAATACTAGGGTTTAATTGTTTTACATTGATCTAATAATAATAATAGGATTTAATTTATTTATATTGAATTTCCTTGACTAATAGAATCTAAGATTTGCTCCATGTCATGCTATAAATACTCAAGACTGGTTCATGCAACGGTTTGCCTTAATGTTAACCTACCTAAAGACTCACTCCCCTTGCCACGTCCCTAGATTAGTTTTCCTTCTTTTACACTTTTCAGTTCATACAACCTCCTTCCCATTCACTGTAATTTGTGTTTCATGTCGGACTTGGTAAGTCCTTCCAATCCAAGTGTTTCCAATTTTATTGGTACATCTATCTAATTGCCTCCTCACACACTACTAAGACTGATGGTGATCTATAAGACTTGCTCAACATTGAGACCTTATCTAATCTATTAGTGTCTTGCACCACTTACGTTTGTGCCTTACTCTATCAAAATGTGTGCACTTCCAACACCCTTCGAATAAACAAAATATGATGCTTACTCCTAGACTTGGTCAAAATTGGGGCCAAAATCAACCCACACTAACCTTATTTTCCATCCCTAGTAACCCTCTTATAGTGAATTATTCTTCCAAAACTTCAAGTCCATCCTTATAAATCTCATCTTTAAATAAGACCCACCTTGTGAATGTAGATTGAATTTTTTCCACCCTATTACACATTTCCATGGATAAGTTCTTGAGTGTGATTGGTTTATCATTATTTTCATGTTCGCAATGCGTTGTTTCTTTTATCTTCGGTGAAAGACCTTCAATGTCTCACCCATTATGGTTTGATCATCCATAGAATTATGCTAAATGACTTTGACACTGTTCTCTAATTCTTGGTGTTTTTCCTAAATTTTTCCTCCTAGTTCATCGACATTATTAATGATTTTTCTTCGCTTTTACATATTTTTTGTTTGGAAGACCTTGTCTCCAAATCTTTCTTGCTTCATATCATCACCTAACAAGCACACCTTGATGGCCTGTGTTTTGGTGCACAAACCTCTAGAACACATGATATTCAGATCTACAGTATTTTGGAGTTCAGCCAACATCTCCTCACAACTTTACAATTGTTCATCAAATTATTATTGTGCCTTATATTGTTATCATCCTTCATCTTCAATGGTGGATATCTATAATCAATCAATAATTTATGACTAACTGGTCAATATCCTTTATTTATTCAATGTTGAATTCATCCATCAAACTTGGTTCTTCTCGTGAGATCTTCATGCAAAGTTTTAAAAAATTAGCTCGAATATCGATAGTTTCTACCTCACTACTACCCACTTCTTATCAGCATCATCTAATTTTTATTCTTATTTCTTACAGTCACATTGGTTAAAACATTTTGGTGTGACACCTTTGCGGCTAGCCTTACTAGTGCACACATTCCTTGGACCTTAGTCATTTTAATTGGGTCCACTGCATGATTTTAATTTATCTATATATAGTGTATGGTTTACCCAAGAATATACAAGTCTTTATCACTTTAAACAAAGTATTGTCTAGATGCTTATCAAAATTGAATGACATTTTTTTGCATGTTTACTTTGATGTGTTGTTCATGCATTTTGCATTCTATAAGAAAAAATATTCATTAGATACGCTCTTCTAAAAAATTTATCCTACTTTCTTCCTCTATTGGTGTATAATTGCATATGGATTATAACATTGAAGATATATTTCCCAAGTCATGTGGCTTGATTGATTTTGTGCACCATCCTCAATTTTATTATGCTGAGATGTTTCATCATCATGGACTTATATACCTTTGCCATTATCCATTTGATTCTCTTCTATTTCATATATATCCCCTATGTCATCCTCCCCTTGGCCAATATTATTCAAGTCTTTCAACCCTAGTTCTTATTCTATCAATTTTATCTCCTAAACCAATGTAACATCATCTAGTATTGTAATATCTTCACCTTAAATTTCATCATCAATCGTTATATCTTAAATGTATGGCCTTAAAAAGTGTGATGCCCTTTCATATTCACATGTAATGTCACTTAGAAAGTTCCCCATTGGGTCCTATGTTGGGGGTGATGTTATGGTTATGGTATATATCATAGAGGGTATGGGAACAACATTGTACTTTATATGTGATGGATCTTTTCAATTCCCTATTACTTCTCTTTTAGACTATGGTGACATAGGATGCTTTAGTCGTGACTTCATCAAATGAAAATATGTTCATCTCAAATTGAAGAGTAACACATTTTACTCTTCATCCTCATCATCCATTGTGTGTGTTGATATCATGTGTTTTAAATCCATGGTGCCATCTTGCACCTCTACCTTGGTTATCACATGTTTCTTGATTTATGTTTCTACATCTTCCCTACTAGAGGATGATATGTTTTTTAGATGTCACATACAATTATTATTATTCATTTTTACTATGAGGGGTGCTCCCTCATCTATCTCATTATCTAGTACAACTCAACTCTTAATTTTATCTCCATTATTTCCAATGCTTCTTGAATTAACCGTGCATCACACTCTTCTTTATGCTTTATAGGATTCAAGGAATAAAAGATATGTAAATATGGAAGTATTTATCCTTGTCTACCATCTCCAGAATAACAAGGTTTATTAATGTTAAATCATCATTATAATCATTGTGTTCATTTAGCATCATCTTAGAAGGATGAGTAACAAAATGTATTCATGAATGTTATCATCATTTACTTATATCTTCCATAAGTTGGTCACTATATTTACTACACTAAGAAGGTAGTGTGCCAAAACATCATAGAGAAACTTTAGCCATCCTCACATATTAATTCTCTCCAATCATATCTTCACAATGTAGTGGTGTCTCATGATTTTAAATTCAACATAATTTCATAAGGATTCTATCATTCCTCTCAAAATGCACCACTAATATCCAAATGTTTCCATCATGTTGTTTCACTAAAGATCCATCTTGGTCATGTAAGATCTATTATATGGGTCAAGGTACAAGTTATTATCATATTTTTTTTTGGTGATTGAATCTATAATGGTTGAAACCACACCCTATCACCATAACCATCCAAGATCCCTATATCATCAAGGACTAACAAAATGAGAATTTCACCCCACCTGAATGAATCAATAGTTTTGTGGGCCTTATTTTATTTTTAAATAATATCATCTCAAATGAATTTTTCAATGTTAAACTATACATTCTTAGTGTATACACATGATATTTTCATTGTTATCACTATATTGACACTTTCTCTTGTAGCACTTGTCAACACATCAATATCCCTGAGTGTACACCTTAAAAGGTGCATGGAGAATGCGGTGGGATTGTCTCATGGTAATTTGAAAGAGATGTTTACATATTATCCTATCACACCATCACTATTGTCATTCTAACCTCATCCAAGTCTACATATGTCCTTCTCTCCATCTACTTCATGTCTAGATATGTTAGCTTCCCTATATATTAAAGTATCAACCTAGCTGATATCAAATTTTTTATACCTTTATCCTTATATTATATTATTTAGTCAAATACATTTCTATGTCTATCATATTACATTTTTACTTTATCGGTTTGAATGATACCATATTATGTTGGTTGACATATTCCAACTATATCAACTTGGCCAATACCATCATCTTTTAGTTTAGGGTTGGTTTTTGGGATTCGAATCATATATATAAGGGTCATATTTCATTCATAATAAGATATATCATATTCATATACTCTTTTTGCACTCAAATTTCTACCTTAAGCAGTATTTTGGAGAGTAATATGTTTAGAACCTTATTTTGGAGGTTTTATCGTGTGGTGTCATTGAAGCTCAATAGGAGAGGTTATTGGGGTTTCTTGGGGTTTCCTCACTAAGGGTATTTATGTAATTATCCAACCATTTAAGTTATTAAACCTACAACATCTCTTTAAAAACTCCACTTGAACCAAACGGGGATATTGAAACATTAATAGGTCCACCCCAAAGGTAAGTGTTTATATCCTTAAACTCTTTCATTTATTTACTTAGTGGATTAGATGATGTTTATTGCTTTGAGTATTTATGTATGTATCTTTTCTCAAAATCTTCCTTATACTTAATAATTTGTTATAAATATAGGGTTTCTTAGGATTTCCATTTATCACCTTCAGTTTCATAGACCTTTATTTGTTGGCCACTACACATTACCTTCTTTTACAATCACTTACACATAATTTACTTTATTTATACCTCTTTAAAATCATTTATTTTAATTTCATTTTTAGAATCATAGTTATAATTTTTTACCTTTGTTAGGGTCTTATGAGAGCTATATCCCTATGTCATAATCTTAGGATTTGGATCCCTTTCCTCTTGACATTTGAGTATTAGGTTATCCTCTACTAGATCTGCAGATTTCTTAGGTCCTTACCCACTCATCCAACTATATGTAGGCTCTATTTAATTGATCTTATTTGATTCATATTTTATTGAGAAAAATAGAATATTTTTAGGTCATCCTTGCTCATGCATACATTCTGGTAAATCTGATGTGAATCTTATCACACCTTTGGTTGGATCAGATTCATGTTTTCCATTTTATCTTCTTAGTAACAATGTAAAATCATCATATATATTTCAATCCAAATATACCAGCCAACTCGATACCATTTATTAGTATTAAAAATTGTATCATCTAGCCTAATACTATTTCCTATTTTCTACCAATTGTATCGGTCGATCCAATATAGTATTGTGTCTTTACTTAATATTATTAGGCAACACAATACAGTTCTTTGTGTGCTTCCAATTATATCATCTAGCCTAATATAATTAGGTTTGATTAATTTAGTTTTTATTTTTTATTGTATCATCCAAAACAACACCATCCTGAGTGTTTATTCATTTTATTACATGTTATAAACTTCACTTCAATATGAATCATCATTATTTATATTTATTTATTTTATTCATAGAATTGTGTTCTAGTAGTTTTAAAACTCATAAGATTTGTCATTATGGGGCAATCTGGGATTAATTTTACCTAAGCCATGGTGTGAGACATACTACCTCAATACTCAAGCCATTAGACACCACTATATATGGACTTTAGTTTCCAAATGCCTCTTGGTATATCGAAAATGCCCAAGATTTTTTTAATCACATAGGCAACCTTTTAGCCATTTGATTTTTTAGTGCACTGAAAAATAGTTAGCCCCAAGAAGTTATTCTCAATAGACCTCATAGATAGGATAATGTGGATATGGTTGCTGAAAACCTCTATAGTAAATGACCTTTTGATCTATTTCACTATATACACATAGGATCAATATATCTAAGATACTATAAGTAAAACACACCTTATTTATTAATACCTCCTTGCTTTGATTTTCTTACTACTTAGTTAAATTATTATCTTGTTGTATTTCTAAAATGTATCAACCATCCTAATACAATTTTGTATTGTGTGAAAACTACATTGACCATCTCGATACTATTATGTGTCATGTGACAACTAGATCAAATAGTCCAATAAAGTTATGTATGTCTTCCTAAGTACATCGACTAACCTAATAAGTTTTTATGTGTCTCTCTAATTACATTGATCAAATTGATATTATTTTGTGTGTATTTATAATTGCATTGGCTAACCCGATACAATTTATCTATACCATTTTCCTACCAACTATATCAGTTGGCCCAATATAGTGACCAAACTATATCAGTCGAATCAATATAGTACTTTTTAGCATTCTTGTGCAATTAACTGTACCATCCAACTCAAAACAGTTGATCTTTCCTCTTCCACTATGTAAAATATTTTAGACCAATTCAAATGGAAACCTAGCTAGGACTTTCAAGTATTTTTTAGTAATCCTAATGATATGGAACTAACCAATCCAAATAAAGTCTACAAAAAGGCTTACATGCCTTATAATTCTCCATGACTTGAGATCAAATTCCAAGAAAATTTCATGTGGTTTCCACTAGATCTAAAATATGAGTGATATAACAAGTATAAAATCACTATATGAGGTCACTTACTCCAACATCATGAATTTGAAGATGATTTTGACATAAATTATACAAACAAAATGATGATTTATTTCCATGAACAACCTAAACCTAGGGTTAAGGACCATGTGGTTTTTTATCACCTCATGATGGTACCCCATGTGGAGTTTCCTCCATTCCCTACTCATAAATCTTGTACAATACTTGGGACAAATAAATTTTTAACTTCCTCATTTCTTGCATCATGTATCGGGCCTAGTATTTATATTAACATGGCAAGTCTCTATTTTAGTGGGCCTACTTTAATTTATCACATCAATACCAATGTCAATGTTATGTCTAATGTTTCCCAAGAGGCCACTCAACCCTCTACTTCTAACTATAATACTCTTGATCCTAATGAAATCAACATACAAGTTATGATCCATATGGATAACCTTCAAGCTAATAATAGTGCCCAAATGACGAAAATGTAAAACCAACTTTTACAATTCAAAATGAACCTCAACAACTTCAGTAAGTGCCAAATCAAAATGCCCCTCAATTCCCCTTAGAGACACACATGGTAATCACATTTTGTAATATTTGCTTTAAAAAAAGTCATTAAAATCCATCAAAATGAACCCTTATTCCCTTTAATTTAAAATGTTGACATAGGTGGCACCACTCCTATGATCTCCTATAATAGATCCACTAATCTTGCATTGTACTTGAAGGCTTTTGGTAGCCTTTATAAAGAATAGAATAAAATCAATGCCTCTGTTACTACCAAACTACTTTCTCAAACCTTCTTTGGTGATGTTTTAGATTGGTACAATCAACTAAATTATAACCCTATATCTATATTTTAGGACTTAGTTAATGAATTGGTGTAATAATTTCAATCCAATGATTTCCTTAAAAATAGCTTGGCTCATTTTATCAATTTCAAGTAACTAGACAATGAAGTTGCCCAAGCCTTTATCAAGCAATGCAAATCCTTAACAAACAAAGTTGAGCATAATATGTTTGAATACAACCTCTTCCACCTTATAATCAATGCACTCAATGCTAAATTGCAATATATCTCTAAGACTCTTTCTCCAAAATCATTTTAGGAAGCCCTAGATCGGGCTAAACTGTTAGGTCTAAAAGCTTCACTGATGCAGACATGGAGGAGCTTGTTGAGAGGTTGTTGAGTTGCAGAGCAATCGACAGTGGTCTGATCAACTGACGTCGGTCATATCCAGTGAGCAGAGTAACCGACATCGGTCAGGGATCGGCCGACGTCAGTCATCTCCAGCCAGACAGGGACCGATGTTGATCGCCTGTGCGGTTTCAGAACTGTCGATTGCACGAACAGTTAGTTAACGAACTATTTATTTACATGTTAAAGGCCAATTTTAGACTTGAAGCTATGGATCTAATTATTGTAATTAGATTTCCAATTATTGTTTGCATGGGATCTATATAATAGACTCATGGGCTGTATTGTAAAAGTGTGCTAAAGAGTAATAGAGCAAAAATTAGCTCCTTCAGAGTGAAGAGAGCAAGGTGTGTTCCTCCTAGTGCCATAGTGCCAAGTGTGGGTGCTGGTTTGGAGAATCGAAAGGATTCTTCATGTATGTATGATCTTGGTCAGTAGGTGTGCAAGGCTAGGTTTGGAGATCTGCATGGTAAGTAAGATCATTGATTTGCAGGTGTTTGTGTGTGCAAGATCTAGGTTTGCAAGTGTGCAAAACTAGGTTGGTCGACAGGTGTGCAAGACCAGATTGATTTGCAGGTGGCAGCAGGATCAGGGAGATCAGCAACACAATAGGTAGCAAGATCAGGCAGGATCTACTTGGAGTACGGTGTGTACTCGGTTGGAGAGCAAAGAGGAAGGCAAGGTAGATCCTTCCAAAGTAAGATCATTTGACTTGCAAGTTGTTGCAAGTTCATGGGAGATCTACTTGGAGTGTGTTGTGTACTCGGTTGAGTATGTGTGTATACTCGGTGTACTGGCAGTAGTGATACTGACTGGTTGGAGGTGAACAACAACTCTGTGTGTGAGTTGCTTGTTGGGACCGTAAGAGAGAGAGTGAGCTCTTGAAGAGATTTACTGTTTATGCCGTAGAGGTGTGTAAGGAAGAAGACTGTGGCATCTTCTTTGTTGTATTTCCTTCTGAAAGAGTATTAATACAATTGGGTATTGTCTCTCATATTCTGTGTTATTTCTGAATTCTAGTTACTTGTGATTCTGGTTAAATTCCTCATATTTAAGTTGTTTGTACATGGTAATCAATGGTGCTCCTAGGTCCTATCATAAACATCAATATTTCTCTATATGATAATTTGAACCCATTCCCAACCCAAGCTTAGAACTAAAATAATTATGAGATATAATAATAGGAATGATACATATGATGGTGTCTCTAACACTTATGATTCTAGAGAACCATCAATGCCATTTTTTAGGAAGCTCTAAAGAAGTGATTATATCCCCACCTATCAAGGAAAGTCCCTTCTAGCATCCTCCTCCATAAAACAAAAATTTTGAAATCCATCGACCTTTTTCCCTAGTTGAGATTAAGAAACACATTTAAAGACCCTAACCTAAATATTTTGACACTTCCCATCCTAGTTATCACTGGTATGATCCTTAAAAAAATTCTAGTTTCACGTAAATTAGGGTCCTTCACATAAGATTTGTAAGCAACTTAAACATATAGATTTTAAATTCTTATTTGGTTCAAACATATATCATGAAGCCATGATTAGAGAGTGGAACCAAGGTTATGATAAAGTATCTAAGGCTCATGACTCCAAGTTCAATCATGATGCACTTCACCATGCCAATGTTCACCTTACCATTTATTTTAGTCCACTTCCAAATCACACTCCAAACCAACAACTTAATAATCAAAATCAAACCCCTTTGCAACCTGATGTTAATGTTATAAAACCTAAATTTAATCACCATTATTATAATGATAAGGAAAACTTGGTAAACATGAACAACATGAAGTGTGTTTTTTTTTACATATCATATTCCTCATCTTACTTATAGAATAGTTCATGATAACCCTCCACATATTTTTGTAGCTATCAAATTTGAATAAATTATCACTTCCATGATTTTAGGTAGCCCAAATGTATCAACCAACCTAATAATGTTTCCTTCTTTCATAATTATATTGGAAAACCTGATATGGTTCCTTGCCCTCATAAATTTATCAACCAACCTAGTGTTGTCTATTTATCCATCTTCATAGTTTCTAATTGTATTAGTCAGCTCAGTACAATATTCCATCTCCAGATCAAGTCCAACTATATCAACCAAGATAATATAGTTGGCTCAACCTTCCCCAACTATACTAGCACTATCAAGACTACATGCTTTGATTAAAACTCAGATTCAATCTAGATCACTTTATCTTCTTTAAAATTTAACCCCTCATTCATATTTATTTCTATATCACATTGGGTTTGATGAATGGGATCCCATGAAATAAATTTATAAGTTTCCATCTCAAATTTCATTTCATGAGCTCATTAGGAATTCTCCACATCACAAAAAATGTCTCATGAAAATTTTGTTTGATATGATCATTGCTCGACCACCACCTATGGGGCAAGAAGCTACCTTGTTTAGGTTTGAGGAAATATTTTTATAGTAATGCAAAGATATGTCCATCTAGGTCGATCAAGCTATAGATGCATCTCTATCTTTAAAATTTCATATCACATATATGACCATCGAATAAATCTTACTCCATGTAGATGGCCCTTCATTGTTTATTAGAATCTAAGTTAGTGACAACTGAGTCAAGTGATCCATGTTAGATGAAGGCTCTAAAACTTGTGTCACCTCATATTCTAAATGTAACCTTAAATCTACCCAAGTACATGCCAAGGATATGATTGAGAATAAATTCCTCTATTAGGATGTGTTTGAATCCATATCATGGTACTTCTTATTATAGTGAGAGTTAATGTTATGATTTTAAAATTCTATTTATCATATAATATATTTTTTGGATGCCCTTGGGCTCATAGTATGAGGGTTGTGGCCTCTTCCACATGCTAGTGCATGAAATTTTCCTTAAATAGTTTTATTTATAATATTAAAGGTGATACTGACTCTTATAATTTTTAAAAATTCCATGAATGTGGTGTTTTTAAAATCCCAACCATTAAGCATTTACCTAACATTCCCTTCTACAAATATAAATGTTTTAAATGTACAGTCAATTCAAACCATGGTTATACTGGTCACCCCAAACATGTGGGAAACATTTTATCCAGCCTCCTTGATTATGATGATGATGAGATTGATGAGATTAGATTGAAAATAAAAACATCAAATCTCCCTCCTAGCATCATAGCTTAGTTTCCACTCACCTTGTAACCTCATTCTTGAAATAATTTTACTAATGAGTTTCTGAATTTTGTTATCATCCCTAAGAAGCTCACTTCCAATACATATTATATAAACATAGTATTATAATCCCTTAAAATAAATCTTACCACTCTTGATTACGATGATGGTTACACATTAGATGACCCAAACTATTTGGATATGTCCAAGATAAGGATGCAAAAAATCTTCAATAACATTCCCCTCTCTAACACTCTTTCGATCAATCATCATTTTATTATAGAATTAACTTAGTTAACATAATTTGATCTCCTTCCAACTTTCCTGACATTTTTACTCCTTCAGCTAATGTTGATACACCTAAGATGGAACCATCTCTATCTTCTAGTTCTTGTACATTTTCTATTATTTTTTAGCCTCTTCAGAGCATGCATAATGCTTTCACCATGATGGGACCCTATCATTTAAATATATTTTTTGATCCATAAAGATTGATTCCTCCAGGGATACTAGCCATAATTATATGGCACATATTGATCTAGGTAACAATTCAGGTGACAGGTCTACCCTAATTGATGACGAAACTTTTGGGAACCATAACTTTTACACTATAGCTCCAATTGACTCACTGTTTGAACTGTTGGAAAGCTAATAATGAGGAGAATAAAATGATAAGCCATGGATCTTTTATCAATGGATTTTGACCCCTGAAAACCCAATGGAAGTGCCCCAAATTTCAATTTTAGTAGTACAGTCTAAAAATAGTAAGTTTCTAGAAATAGTAATTCCTCAAATTATGTATTATTGTAAATCATGGAAGTCAAACCACTTAATCTCCCTAGATATTGGTGACCTTTCACATCCTCCTCAAACCTTAAAAACATGTATAAATGAAGATGTAACCTAAAATGGAAATGAGACATCTCTCCTCAGAGATAGGCATATGTTTGGGTCTGCAAATTTGATCAATAAAACATCTCTTCTCAAAGATAGCATTATTTGAATTGTGTTGTTCTTGTCTCTTGAATTATCTTTCAACCAAAGCTTTTGAGTTTTGGATCAATGGTATCAGAGTGGTTTATCTTTAGAGTGTATGATCCCAAGGATAAGGTCAGATTACAAGAAACTTAGGTGGAAAATAGAACTAGCAGACTATTCACCTATTCACTCCAAATGACTTCAAATGGTAGACAACACCGAGACATCCGATCCTTTCAAGGAAATGGTGAATGAAGCCCTCCAACATCAATAAGCATAGATACACAACAATTCATTCAAATTCTCCAACAAATCTTGATGGGAAATTTTGGCTCCTCATCTGCACCCCCACATCCTTTCAGTGCCCCAACACGCTTCAAGGTTCAGGTGAATTTTGATATCCCTAGATTTGAAGGCAAAATCAATGCTGATGCAATATAGAAAATTGGTTGGATCAATTGTCATCTTATTTTTTTGTAAATAAATTCACTGATAAAGAGAAGATCACCTTTGCTCTTTTGAAAGCATCATTGCCTGTCAAAAATTGGTGGGAAGTGTACAAAAAGAGATTCAATGTAGATGATATTGGCCTTGAGGTGGAACCTACCTGGGATGATTTCATAGAAGCTGTAAAGGAAGAATACTACCCCATTAGAGCATATGATGATTTGTATATAGAGTGGCAACAACTTCACTAAGGTAAGGAACAATTTGTTCAAGATTACACTAACATTTGTCATTCTCTATCTGTGAGATTGGGCATCCAAGAAAGTGAGAAACACAAGGTTCTCAAATATCATGGTAGAATATAATGGTACATACGGGGAGAAATAGAACTCTTCAATTTGGAAACCATCAGTGAGGCATACAAGTTTGTAGTGAAGATTGAGCAAAAGCATGGAAGAATGAATATGAAGAGTCAGCCTTCAAAATGGAAAAGTGACAAAGAAGGTCAAACATGAGGCCAAAATTGGAAGAAAAAGGAAGGAAAGATTGGGAAGGGGTGTGATTATCACAAATCTAGAACTCACTCCAAAAGAAGAATGTCAAGCCATCAAGTCCCTACTTTCTGAGTCACAATCCTCAATATCTATTGCTCTACCTCATACAGACCCATTAGTTGAAGAGGTTGAAGAATAAATTATAGATGCTGAGCCCAAAGCCATTGTTGCTTCATCACAGACCCATGAGGAGAGGCTAGATGATAAGGAAAGGTCATTTCACTCAAAGTTATGGGTGAAAGGTAAGCCTCTGCATTTCATTCTTGATAGTGGAAGTCAAAAGAATTTAATCTCTGCTAATGTTTTGAAATCCTAAATCTATCCATGAAGCCTCACTAAAAACCATATAGTATTAGATGGTTGAGTCCAGGGAGAAACCTCTGTGTCACCCACCAATGTCTTCTCTCATATGCAATAAAACCTTTCCAAGATGAGGTCTTATGTGATGTGGTCAATCTAAATGTTTGTGATGTAGTCTTTGGTCAGCCATTCATGTATGATCGACATGGCATCTATGAATCAAGAACTCAAAGGATCACTCTCACTCTTGGAACATGACACTATAGGGTACTAGAGGTACCACCTTCTACATCTGTCTCTCTGATTAGTGCCAAGAAATTTGTTCTCATGGTGGTCAAGCCACAAGAATCCAAAAGGGTTGAATTTTATCCCTGACTACATAAACAATACAACAACAGAAGAAAATAGATACCAAGTTGAAGAAGTTCATGGCCTTCCATCCACAGACTAATGGTCAGATAGAAATGGTAAATAATCAGGCCCTACACAGTGCCATAAATCATAGTCCATTCCAAGTATACATCAAGAATCAAATTGAAGTAAAACTACCACACTTGATGAAAAATTTTGATGCAATGGGGACCATTACTTCTCAAGGAGGGAGGAATGATCTAGGCAATAATTCAGGTGATAATTTAGGTGACGGGTCCACCCCAATTGATGATAGAACTTCTAGGAGCCATAACTTTTACACCGTAGCTCCAATTGACTCATTGTTTGAACTGTTGGAAAGCTAAGAATGAGGAGAATGAGGTGAGATGGAATAGATATTTTTTTTGATGCATTTTGACCCATAAAAACCTAATGGAAGTGCCCTAAATTTCAATTTTAGTAGTGCAGTCTAAAAATAGTAAGTTTTTAAAAATAGTAATTCCTCAAATTCTGTATTATTGTAAATCATGGAAGTTGAACCACTTAATCTCCCTTGAGATTGGTGACATTCCACATCATACTCACACCTTAAAAACATGTATAAATGAATATGTAACATAAAATGAAAATAAGACATCTCTTCTCAGAGATAGGCATATGTTTGGGTCTGCAAATTTGATCAATAAAACATCTCTTCTCAGAGATAGCATTATTTGAATTGTGTTGTTCTTATTTATTGAATTATCTTTCAACCAAAGATTTTGAGTTTTGGATCAATGGTATCAGAGCAATTTATTTTAGAGTGTATGATCCCAAGGATGAGGTCAGATTATAGGAAGCTTGGGTGGAAAATAGAACTAGCAGACTATCCACCTATTCACTCCAAATGACTTCAAATGGTGGACAACACCAAGACATCTGATCCTTTCAAGGAAATGGTGAATGAAGCCCTTCAACATTAGTAAGTGTAGATGCTACAATAATTCACTCAAATTCTTCAACAAATCTTGATGGAAAATTCTAGCTCCTCATTTGCACCCCCACATCCTTTCAGTGCCCCAACACCCTTCAAGGTTCAGGTGAATTTTGATATCCCTAAATTTGAAGGCAAAATCAATGCTGATGTAGTAGAAAATTGGTTGGATCAATTGTAATCTTATTTTTCTATAAATAAATTCACTGATAAAGAGATCACCTTTGCTCTTTTGAAAGCATCATTGCCTGTCAAAAATTGGTGGGAAGTGTACAAAAAGAGATTCAGTGAAGATGATATTGGCCTTGAGGCAGAACCTACCTGGGATGATTTCACAGAAGCTATAAAGGAAGAATACTACCCCATTGAAGCATATGATGATTTGTATATAGAGTGGCAACAACTTTACTAAGGTAAGGAACAGTCTGTTCAAGATTACACTGACATTTTTCATTCTTTATTTGTGAGATTATGTATCCAAGAAAGTGAGAAACACAAGGTTCTCAAATATCATGGCATACTACAATGGTACATACGGGGAGAAATGGAACTCTTCAATTTGGAAACTATCAGTGAGGTGTACAAGTTTACAGTGAAGATTGAGTAAAAGCATGGAAGAATGAATACAAAGAGTCAGTATTCAAAATGGAAAAGTGACAAAGAAGGTCAAACATGAGGCCAAAATTAGAAGCAAAAGGAAGGAAAGATTGGGAAGTGGTGTGATTATCACAAATCTTGGAACTCACTCCAAATAAGAATGTCAAGCCTTCAAGTCCTTGATTTTTGAGTCATAATCTTCAACATCTACTGCTCTACCTCATACAGACCCTAAAGTTTAAGAGGTTGAAGAAGAAATTATAGATGTTGAGCCCAAAGCCATTGTTGCTTCATCACAGACCCATGAGGAGAGGCTAGATGACAAGGAAAGGTTGTTTCACTCTAAGTTATGGGTGAAAGGTAAGCCTCTACATTTCATTCTTGATAGTGGAAGTCAAAAGAATTTAATTTTTGCTAATGTTGTGAAAAGCCCAAATCTATTCATGAAGCCTCACCCAAAGCCATACAATATTGGATGGTTGAGTCTAGGGAGAAACCTCTGTGTCACCCACCAATGTCTTCTCTCATATGCAATAAAACCTTTCCAAGATGAGGTCTTATGTGATGTGGTCAATCTAGATGTTTATGATGTATTCTTTGGTTAGCCATTCATGTATGATCGACATGGCATCTATGAATCAAGAACTCAAAGGATCACTCTCACTCTTGGAACACAGTGCTACAAGGTATTAAAGGTACCACCTTCTACATCTGTCTCTCTGATTAGTGCCAAGAAATTTGTTCTCATGGTGGTCAAGCCACAAGATTCCAAAAGGGCCAATGTTTGTAGCTCTGACTACATAAACAACACAAAAATAGAAGAAAATAGATACCAAACTAAAGAAGCTCATGGCCTTCCATCCACAGACTGATGGTCAGATAGAAATGGTGAACAATTGGGCCCTACACAGTTCCATAAATCATAGTCCATTCCAAGTATGTATCGAGGAATCAAATTGAAGTACAAATACCACACTTGATGACAAATCTTGATGAAATGGGGAACATTGCTTCTCAAGGAGGGAGTAATGATCCAAGCAACAATTCAGGCGATAATTTAGGTGACGGGTCCACCCCAATTGATGACAAAACTTCTGAGGAGCCATAACTTTTACACAGTAGCTCCAATTGACTCACTGTTTGAACCATTAGAAAGCTAAGAATGAGGATAATTAGGTGAGATAGCATTGATATTTTCTCAAAGGATTTTGACCCTAGAAAACCCAATGGAAGTGCCCCTAAATTTCAATTTTAGTAGTGTAGTCTAAAAATAGTAAGTTTCTAAAAATAGTAATTCCTCAAATTATGTATTATTATAAATCATGAAAGTCAAACCACTTAATCTCCCTCAAGATTGGTGACCTTACACATCCTCCTCATACCTTAAAAACATGTATAAATGAAAATGTAACTTGAAATGGAAATGAGACATCTCTTCTCAGAGATAGGCATATGTTTGCGTCTGCAAATTTGATCAATAAAACATCTCTTCTCAGAGATAAAATTATTTGAATTGTGTTGTTCTTATTTTTTGAATTATCTTTCAACCAAATATTTTGAGTTTTTTATCACATATCATGGATATATCCCAAAGAAATAACATCACTATATTGTTCATTCCATAGAGTCTCTGATCACTCAAGGTAATAGTGCGGAGCATATCAGAGATATCTAAATAGAAATAAATTTTTTGACTCAATGACTCAATGCCATGATAATAATGATTTATTTGATGAGATTATAGATAGACCCCAATATTATTATTCACATATATCAATTTTAACACCACACCCAACCAACAAAGAACATGAACTAAATTGAGATTTTCACAAGGTATCTAGTCATTCAGTTAAGGAGTGTAAAGTTTATTTGATATTTTTAGTACAATAGAATTCATAAGGCCCAATGCCTACCATGGATAGTCAACCACCTTAATATTCTAGTCCTATGTGTTCTTGTTTCTTCCATGGGACTAATACGTAATATTCAATTCACTATCAAGATCTTCAGTGGTATCTTGATGCACTTCATCTTGAAGCAGCTAAGTTTCATAGTTTCAAAAACATTCCACCACAAAATATTAAACTTGATTATATCCCTAAACATGGATAGGTGTATTGTATTTGGCACTAGTGTTATACATATCACACAATTAAGTGTAGACCTATCCAACATTTCATAGACTTATTGAATCCCCTACATCACAGTTCCCAAAAACACTCACATGATCCATGTAAGATGGATAATCCACATCCCATATAATTAGTTACATCTCTTAGACCAGAATATGTGTGTGAAATGGTAGCACATATTCCCTTTATTGATTATTCTCATTAGGAGTTCGATTGACCTAATCCTTCTAGTGTGACCACGTTTTCCTTGGATCTCATCCACCAAGAAGTTCTAGTATGATTATTTTTAAAGGGTAGAAGAGACCATGGCTAGATCCATATATCAGTTTCTACAAGATTTAATATATGATATTGATTGTGTATGTTGAGATCTTTCATTACACTTGTGAGTAAACAGTTTTTTCATATAATTTACTTCACATTGTTACATGATTATAATTTATATTGTTATTTTTTAAGAATGTGTTGTTTACATTTTACATATCTTAATTTTATCTTGATATTTAATTTACAACACTATAATTTCAATGTGTATTCATCATTTATATTATTTTACAGTTGGCCATAATTTCCTTTATGGATCCTAGGTATCACCTTTAGGTTTTATTTTTAGCATTTATATCACTTTACAGTTAGCCTTAGTTTCTCTTATGGATCTTAGGTATCACCTTAAACTTTTATTTCTATCATTTAATATCATACTTAATTTCCCTAATGAATCTTAGGTATCACCTTTGAGTTTATTTTAGTACACTTTTACCATTTTTTAGTTTTACTTCTTTCTTTTTTATTCTTTAGCATTTTTTTGCATTTTATGTCATTTGGGAAGATTTCTCATGTTAGTGCTTGTGTTAGACCCTTTGTAGGTTAGTATGGATTCTCTAGTGATATGATTACCATATTTCATAGTGTTTCCTCATTTGGTTACTCTTTTCATGATTTTATCTACATTTACATGTACTTGTAAACCCCTTTTTTAGCCTAGTCACTTATGAAACAAAGCTCTCCCTTCTTATGGTCAACTATGACTATATCATCACTACATCACCATTTTCCCATGGATAAATATTTCATGATATCCATATTTCCCTTTCCTTTCACTTGAGTAAAACTTAGTTCAATTTGAGGATTGCACTCATTCACATGGTGAAAATACATGATTCTCTTAGGCATCATGGTCTTGAAGTTCTCCTCTCTAACAACTAGGTGTAAACTCTCTTGTGTTAGTTATCTTTATCACCCATGGTTAGTTTTTTAAAATATGTATGGAGGAAAATATAAAAATCCAAAAGAGTTAAAATCCATATCTTAATAAAAATCAATGATACAATTAAAATTAAATCTTAAAAGTTAGATTACACTAAAAGACATGACCTTTTTATCACAACTAATCTTCTAGTTAAATATCAAACTCCATAGTTGGCCTCATGATAGAGTTTACCATTGGGGGGTGTGTTAGGCAATTATATCATGGTAAGAGTCTCGTTATATCATTACTTATCTTTATCTTATTACATTCTAGTGCCACCTACTTTCTCGCACAAGTACCTAATGTTCACAGTAGACTGGTGACTCTATAATGGGTCCTAAGGAGTGGGGAACACATTGTGGGAAGGTAAGATACTTTTATTTTTCATGCATATAGCTTTAATGGTATGATATATGTAATTCACTTTCTAGTCCAAACTTGTGCTTGATAGGTAGAGTTATCTATGTCTTTGACATCGATAGTCCTTAGTTTCTCCCACCTGATTAGAGTGTCTTGCCTTTGCTAAGGATTTCTACATCACCTTTATGGAACCTTTAATCCTTACATTTTCATCACATCCTTTCTGATATGCCCTTGATGTATATCATTTTTAATTGATCACATCTTTCTTTACATACTTTTTTCTATCTATTTGCTTTAGATTCAACCTTTTAATTACCACTTGGATTTTTAGTTTGTGAGTTGCATTTTGATATCTAGGGGAATACAACCATTCCTTCCTAAAAATTTCCCATTTAAATTCATATCCACACCATCTCACTCATCATAGTCATGTCTCTATGTGGTTTTGATTTCTTACAATCTATTTTAACACAAGCACCGATTTCAATTTTTCAGTCATTAATGCCTCTTACTTATTTTTGATACATGTCCTCTGATTTGAGTCTTTTTTTAACTTACATTGGATTTAATTTACAATTATTTATGTCTTTGTTTATCTTTTATTTCAGTTGGCTTTACTTGTCTTACATTGGATAACATCATTTTCATTCATATCCTTGTTTGATTATCTCTTGAATTTTTTTGTATAATGTCTTTTTATAATTATTTTTCGTATCTCATGATTAGATTTGCCTTGCATTTTGATGTAATATTTAATTTTTTATTTATAATGTTTTTCATATCTCATGTTTTGTCTTACCTACATTAGGTATGTTTTAATATTCATTTTATCTTATTTTTACATCCTTTTTTAAATTATTTTTTATATCGAATTAATTAAGATTTTATCTTTAATTATTTTAGTTTTTGTTCTTTTTAACCATGCATTTGCTCACACTTTATAGAAATTAAAACATTCATCAATGTGTCATGTTTTCTCATAGCATGATATTAATATAATAATGTGTGCCAAAAACTAAATATCTCATACAACCATTTATATAAATGTAGACAATAAAGGAGTGAAAATGATACACACACACACATACACACACACACACACACACACACACACACACACACACACACACACACACACACACACACACACACACACACACACACACACACACACACACACACACACACACACACACACACACACACACATAAATTTTATACACACATACATCTCGATAAATCATGATACTTCAAAAATATAAATAAGTAAACAAATTATGTTTTAGGCTTGTGGCTCACTTTCACCTCCCTGAGGGTGAGATTCCATGCTCATCATGAAAAATCTAAACTAAGTAGCATGCAAGGTCACCTATAATGTCTAAGTTTGTCATTTTATACCATAGACCTAACCCTCCATACGATCCACTTTTGAATAAAAAAATGTGACTCACCCTATTATATCCATATGTGTATCTCTCTCTATAGTTAATTCCTACCATGCCATTGTCACATCTCCTCCAACCCCTGTCAGTGCTAGTTCCTACACTAAAATTTAATCACATCACTCAAAATCCATGGAAAATACTCCAACAAATCAAAACCATCCAACATGTGATTCAGTTAAAGGTGTTAGAGGATCACACATCCCTATGGTATCATGCTCAAGTAAGACGACATCCAAAAAATTTGGTGAAATTTCTACACCATAGTCCTCCACTGTCAGTCCTCTACTAACACATATACAAAATGCAAACCAAAATAAACATTAGATCTCTCATATATATATCAAAATCTATAGTACATCTATCACTAATACATAACATGTATGTCTCTACTTATAGGAAAATAAAAGTGATAGCATAAACTTAAATTTTTCATACTTATAGTAATTCCATCATCTCTTCCACCTAAGACATGTATGCTATCACAGTTGCTTGTTGGGATGAATCCTCTCCATCTCTCTTTTTAGACAACCACAACCTACCACTTTTTCCTCTACACTCACCTTTTAATGATCAAGTTCACCATTAGGGTTTCTCAGGGATAAATCTATTTATTTGGCATGGAAACTCTCTGATCATGTCTGCCCTGTCCTTTTAATGATTATTTTCATTTCCATCATTTATTATCTACTATTGGATAATGAGGTCTCACCATAGGGACTATAGTTGGCACCCATCATCCCCCCACTCCTTGTGGCTCCCTCACATGTTATTTACAATAATAATAGACAACCAAAGGTGACATTAGGTGTGACAATACAAAATACCTAAGGATGTGGTTACACATATTTGGCTCAAACCACTATGTATAATGTCTAGTGATCCAACTCCAACCCCTTACCTACACCATGGTTGGCCATGATGGCCAAACATCCAATATAAACCTACATAGTGTCCAAATAATTTGGTCTCTCCTAATCATATCTAGTGCATGTACAAGGAAGATCATGTATACTATGTGGCTATGTTCCCATATCCTCACTCAAAGAAGATGGTTCTTCACAATGTGAGGTAACCCCATTGATTTGTAAATAGGTGATCTCTCATAAATCTAGTTACTAAAAAGAATAACATGGCCCATTGTCTAATAACCTAGGCTTAAAACACTATAAAAATCATGAACCAACTACACCCATGTGCTATCTCTCTTATCATATAATTTTCCATACTCTAGTGTGAACCTTCACATGGTGATAATGTACATCGATACTACTCCACCAAACTTATGACATAGCATATGCACGGTCATTTGTCCAATTAGGATATCTAAAATTCCCAAGACATACTAAAAAAATCGTACAATAAGCTTACACTCATCATAATAATCTGACCCAGTATCCAACTGAGTTTCCTCTCTCATCTCATCAATACTACGTGGTGTGTCACATACCATAGGACTACCTATAATCAACAACACAAATTAATTATGATATCCACCTCTATCACCTCCACCTCCACCTCCCACCTAAAGGTGATTATCATCCTCTCCCATTTCTATAGAAACATGGTGATTATATCTACAATGGGAGGCACATGGCATATATTCATGATCCCTTTGAATCTCATCATCATGATCTATTCTTTTTCATTGCCAAGAATTTATCTAGTAGATGCAACAACTAAGTGGAATCTATGATCCACCATAATCATTTTTGTCTCTATAAAATCATCAAAAAATAAATCAAAATCAAATCCTGACCCAAAAATATGGAAATAAAATTAAAAAATAATTCAAAATAGTAATTAAAAATAAATTTTTCTTATTTTTGTATTACATCGGCCAAGCATCCAATTACAAAAGCCATGATTAAATTTACAACTACACTAGTCATACCCCATGGTACTAACCATGTAAAATTTATAACTACACTAGCCATACCATATGGTATTGTTTAGCATATAATTCCACTGTGTTGGCCATACCATATGGTATTTGTTAGCACATCATCCTAATGCATCAACCATACTCTATGGTAGCTACCATGCTTATTCTTTTTAACTACATTAGTAATACACTAAACTACATTAGTGATGCTTATCTCCCCAATGCTACCAATCATACCCCAATATGTCAACCATTTTACCCATATTATACTACATCAACCATACCCTATAGTATCATCCAACATTTTGCCTAACTATATATGTCATAACCTACTATATCAGCAAGGAATTAATTTTTCCATTCACATATTATGTCAGCCTAGTTGTTATAGTTTCCCAAGGATAATGATTACCATTTTAGGCCTTAATAAATACCTGTGGCTCTAGTTTTGACTTTCCATCATCTATCCATTACCCCTCCTATTTTTATCTATGTCATAACACTTGTTGGGGCAAATTCTGCTTTATATATTTTCCTCAATGCCTAGATTTCCTAATCTAGTTATTTTATACCATAAATGACAAAATAAACACTAATTATGCCACCTACCTATAGGGCTCTAACTTCACTTTCAATGCATCCTCCTGCACGTCCACCTCTTCCTTGTCCCCAAGCCATAATCTCTCATAGTGCTAAAATTGGACCAACATAGCTCTAAAAATAGCATATGCAAAAATGAATAGTTTTTACCTATTTATAGTTTAAAAATTGAAATTTTGAAAACTTTCAGTTATTTACATCAAGATTATATATTTTTTCCATATATTTATTTTTTTAGGTCCTTTCACGAACTAAAATAAGTCTTATAATCCAAAGGAGATAGATAATTTTTAGGTGATAATAGATAAGTTTTGTCATAAAAATAACATTTATCTCTTTTTTAGGTCTTCCTTTCATTCTTCTCAATAGATTCCTTCAATCACCTATGACACATGTAGCACCATCTAAAATCAGTAAGGTATGTAAAGGTACATGTTGTCATATTTATTTACTTTAATTAAATTTTTGTTCTTTCAACCTTTTTTTCATTAGTGTTACTATGTTTATTCCCAAAACACCATCTTGGATTACACTATTATGACACATGATGAGATTTTAGTGGGGCATATGTATACAACTAATATTTGATATTTTATCCCTTTACTAATGATTTCTCTTGTAGTGACTTTTCAATGCATCAATCTCCATGAATATATGCCTTAAATGGTGCACTGGGAATGGATGGGGATCAATTCATAATACTTTTCAAGAGATGTTTGCATACTATCATGTCACAACATCACTACTATCAATCTGACCTCCTCCAAGTCTCTATCCATCCTTCCTCTTTGCCTACTTCCAATCCAAATTTTCTAGCTTCCCTATATCCTATGATATCATAGTGGTCAATATTGTTTATTTTGTACCTTTGTTTCCCATGTATTGTATTTGTTATCCTGAAACATTTTTATTCATATCTTCTAAAATTTGTATTATATTAGCTTGGATGAAACTATATTATTCCAGCCAACATATTCTAACTATATTGGCTTTTCTAATATTTTCAAATTAGTTTTTAGGGTTGGTTCTAGGTATTGGAATTGTTTATATAGTGGTTATATCTCATTCTTAATAAGATATATCCATTCATACACTCTACTTCCACTCACATTTCTTCCCTAAGTTGTATTTGGGAGAATTGGAGGTTTTAAACCTTATTGTTAAGGTCTTTTCTTTTTGTGTCATTGAATCTCCATAGGGGAGGTCATTGAGAGTTCTTATCTAATGATATCTAGGTCTTCATCCAATAATTTGACATCTTCAACCTAAAACACATATTTCAAAGATCCACTTGAGCTAAAGGGGGAGATTGAAGAAATGAGGATTCCACCCCAAGGAAAGGATTCTTATCCCTACACTCTTTCCTTTATTTAGTATATTAGACATTGTTTATTGCTTTGTGCATGTATGTGTGTATCCTTTCTTAAGATTTTCCTTATACCAAATAAGTTGGTATAGATATAGGGTTACTTAAGCTTTCCATTTATCTCCTTAGGTTGCATATACCCTCATTTGGTTAACCATTTCCCCTTACCTTATATTACAATCACTTACCCATCCTTTGTTTTACTTTTACCCCTTTACAATCATTTACTTTACTTGCATATTTATAATCATTTACCTTTGTTGAGGTCTAGTGAGAGATATATCCCATAGGATTGTGCTTTGGAGCCCTTTCCTCTTGACATTTGAGTTGTAGGTTACCCCTTGCTAGACCTACTGATATCCTAGGTCCTTATGTCCAAGTTTTTTTAGGCTTTATTTGATTGACCTTATTTGATTCCTAGTCTATTGAGAGAAAGAGGATAGTTGTAGGTTATTCTAGCTCATGAATACACTTAGCACCCAATCAATGTGCAATGTATAAATATTATTCATTGATGTTATCCCCATGTCTAATCATGTAAAACTTTGTGCTAGTTATGTTCACTACCATGCACATGGTCTGGTCCTCTATGTTTTAAATGAAGAAGGTAAACTTCTCCATCTTATATTTTAACATTTTTGTTTACCTTTTATACGTACTTGGTGTCTTCTAGTTTGTGTTTGACATCCTCACTAGTGCAATGGAACTATGTATATTTTTTCATGTGCTTGTATGATATCTTTATTTGACACCCAATGAAGTTTATTTTGTTTTACTATATGTAAAATATGAGGAACCATACAACCTTGTTTAGCTTACCCAAATATGGTAGTTCAAATAACTAAAACACCTATATCTTTTCCAAATTTATTTTGAATTGTGCATCGAACATCATAATTATATGTATGAATACTCTCACTCTTTCCACAATGTAGACCTTATTCAAATCTAACTCATTTTTGTCCATTCAATGGTTATAACCTTTAATCTTAGATTTTCCACCTTAAAGGTCCACTCCTCACCCCTCAAACATGAGTCAAGGAACTACATCTCAACTATTTCATTTGGTTCCTCTTCACTTCTCCCCTATAACTATTATACATTAACTTCTTCAATATTAAATGAATCGCCTCTTCTTTGTTTATAAATTCATGCACACTTTCTACTTGTAGATGTCATTACAATTTATTTCTTTTTAGATGACATTATGGGTCTTTATTCATTTGGTCTCACCCTTATCCGCTCTATCCTCCTACATCATTCAATTTTTGATTCACCTCTAAGCTTCCATGATGTTTAATGGTGGATACCTTCTTTGTAACCCCTTTTCCATATAAAGTCAATAATCCTTCAATCCCCTTTCTTTAATTTAGTTAAAATTAATCATGTCCTATTTTATGTCCAAATTTCACCTCAATTTCGCTTAAAACCTACAATTTATTTTGTAATTTTTTGTCCCTTAAAGTTTTATTGTGCTCTAAAATTTGTCTCATTTTAATTCTTTGAAAATGACATGTGAGGATAAATTTATACCACCCATCAGAAATAATTTCTTTAATGGTTCTTGTCATTCCATTTACTCTATCATTACTAACATTTTTACCTTTGTTTCATTTAATGGTGACATGACCCCTATGCTACTACCTTTAAGCATGACATACATCTTTAGCTCCTTTGTGCATTCCTAAACATAGTTCATAACCTTATTTTTAGTGCCCCCATGCCATGTAAACCTCACATATCCATATATTTGATCGATTATTGACACATGCCCTCCATATATCACTTGATGGTGTGATCCTCTTCATTTGACCCCAATTTAATAATGTGCATGGTCCTCCAAATCATCAATCAATTTAACATGTCCTATTTTATAGAATTCCCATAAATGTATATAGATATTACATTTCCTTTTTATTTCATTAACACACATTTGCATGATTGCTACTTTTGAAAATTCATTAAATAACATTATATATAAGTAAATATGATGGATTGTGTAAATTAAGTTATAACCCTATGTTACATGCCCATTCAAAGCTATAAAAAACAAAAAAAAATATAATTTATTAGTTCTTATTAGCAACATATTAAAATAAAGCTTTCTTAAAACACATGGAATGACAATCCCCTCCTAGAACTACTTAGATGTCTAGCATAAGTATTTCAAAGAAACCCTTTCCTTAATTTGACTAAATGGAGTTATAAGGTTGTCTAATTTATTACTAGCCTACTATTGTAACAAAACTTGGTGCTTATTTGTAAGAAGTAAAGACTATTGCAAAACTAAAAAATAGGAAACTATATTTGGGTTACTATTTAGCATAACCTTATTTGAGTTTCTCATTAAATATTACATATTCAAAGGCTTGAGCCTGGCCCCATTGAATTACCCAAGGATAATTTCACCACTTAAATTTTTTAGCTTCCATGTGACTATATCCATAACATTATGAATAATGTAGGGTCCCATTTAATAAATCTAAAGCTTACATAGATGCTTTGCAGACCTTGAATCATACAATAACACATCCTCACCTTTGTGCATGATGTTATGATTTATGTGTTTATTATGCCATCCCTTTTTCCTTATATTCTCATCTCCTTAACTATATTTTCTAGGACATGTTTTTCATATAAATTCATGATATTTTCCAATCATGCATCTAGTGACCCCTTCTCATCCAACCTTCTATCATGCATGATGCATGGGGATTGCACAAAAAATGTTATAGAGAGAAACAATTACTTATCAACGATTAAAAGGAAGGGATTATATTTCTTCAATATTTTAAAGTGTTTTAGTAAGCCCAAATCACTACAGAGACCCAATCATCCCAATCCCTATGGCCTACATTATAAACCTTGGTCAAGGTCATTCCAAGAATATTTTGAAGGCCTCGACTATCCCATTAGCCAATGGATGGTATGGAGTGGTCTTATGGTGCACGACCATGAACTAAACTAGTAGTGTGTACACTATTTCATTCAAGAAATGCATACCTTAATCGATGGTGATGCTCAAGGGTTACCTATATCTACAAACATTATTTACCCATAACAATTACCTCTTTAGAGGAAATCATTATTATATATGAGATCTTTTTCGTTATGAAGGTCAAAGATGTGTAGATCTATTCATTAGAGATATCACCTAACATTAATTTGGAATCCTTAAGATTCCTCAACACAACTCTTTATTTCATTGTTCAGATTTAAAATATTTTATCCAAACTATTTTAGAGGCACAAACATTTATTATACTTAGCAATCATAAATTGTTAGGAGAAATATATTAAAAACTTAACTCTTGAGTTTTATGTTAAATATCCCATTTTTCTATTACAATATCTTATTTGAAATGTAATTTTGAATTAATTCATTTTAAAGTACATTATTTGCTAATATACAATATTATATATTTATATTATTAACACATAGCAACAATGATATGGAAATGATAAAACAAGATCAACATTTATGATCCCATATTATGAGGCAATTCATGGCTACGATGATATACCACATACCAATCCTTCGTGTAACATGTGAAATCAGTCCAACAAAGTTGATGGCCCATTTTTCAAATGGATTGTAAGCAAGGATGGGGATAAGTGGAATTACATCCCTCCTATATGATTTTCCAATTTTTTGACATATTTCACATTTTCATGCATACTCCTTAACATCTCAATATAGTGTTAGCCATGAAAGGCAAAAAAACATAATTTTATACACGGTGATCTCACCTACATAGTGAACATCGATGACTCATGCACGGCCTTCAAATAAAACCTTTATGCACTTATGTTCTAAAACACACCAATGTAAAAACTCATCATTACCCAATAGTACATTTCACTACCAATGCATCGTTAAGTGGTACCATAGACTGTTAGTTACTTCTTATCTTTTTTTTCCAAGCACTTGGGGAAACACCCAAAGTGATAAATTTTGTTATATCTTCTAGATCCTTAAGAACCCACTGAACCTTGTATATTTATGTATTAATAATTATATCTTTAATTTTATATGCATATTCTCCCAATGTGATCCATGAAAAGTGATATGTCCCACAATTTTTCTTATTTGGCTTAACAGCCATCGAAAATTCAAACTCTTGACATAACATAATCCACTTGTACATCCTTTCATATTAGATCAATGTGTTAAAAAGGTACTTTACTGCCTTCTGATATATAAATAATAAGAATGGTGTGGTGAGTAAGCACTACTAAATTTTATAGATCACGTATACCATGGCAAAGGCTTCACACTTAGTGGTAGTGTAGTTACACTCAATTAATGTAAACTTCCTACTGGCAAAGTAGATAGGGTGATCCACTTTGTTTTATCTCAGTTTTACTAAGATAACATTAATAACTAACCCTAATACATCATTGTGTACATGGAATGGGGTTATTCAACCTAAAAATTATAAAATTAGTGCACTATAAAGCTTTTCTTTTAATGTATCAAATGCCTATTATTGATTGTATGTCTAGATGAATGGGCCATATTTGCACAAATTTTCTTGATGATCTTTCAATATTTACTCATGTGGATTAAAAAGGTTCACACATAACACCGAGTGATCAGCACCTCAAGCTATAATATGATAGGAAATTTCACAAGATCTGCAAGCATCCATTATTTATAAATAACATGTCTAAGAATTGTCCTAAAGTTTGTGATGAAATCACTTTTTTACAAAATAATAAATATTTAGAGCTGTCAGCATCACTCAAACATCAATTTAAGGCATGTGGGATTATATTTCACCAACCCATAGATGGTCCAATCATCAAGGTAAAATTTTAAAAAATGATGGATAAAATATTTAAACATTGTAGCTACGATCATGAAAACACTATTGATTCATTTTTAAGCTCAAAAGGCATCGCATTATATGAAAAAGAACCTCAATCAGCTACAAATATTAACTTGGGCTTATTCACATCCTATATTTATATTTTATGGTACCCTAAGAAACCATCAATGAAGTTTTAAATCTCATGCCCTACAATGCCTTACATAATCTCCTCAGTAAACATAGATGGGAATGTGTTTCTAACACATGCAACATTGAGCAAGTGGAAGTCTACACATATTTGGATGTACCCATACTTTTTTAGGATAATTAACATTGGACTAACCCATTTGCATTAAACAATGGGAAATAAGACCAACAAAATAATAATATTTTTAATATCCTCTTTAAATTTGGCATGAAGATGGGATTCATTTGGTACTATCTTTTTTTAACCTATTTTGCACCCTCATCTAGTTTAATATTCATATTTCCTATAAAATGGTGTGCACCTTTCTTACCCTGAAATGTTTATAGGAATTTATCTTGGACTTCATGTAATAATTCAAAACTTTGGGCCAAATCCTCATTTAACCAATAATATCCAATGGTAGCAACTTTTAGCTCTTTCTTGTACCAGTTTTAACCTTCATTGTATATAATGGTCCATAGTAATATTTATTTTTATTTCATTCAAAATTTACAACCTTGTAAAATCCATAAGAGGTCTTATCATTCATGTGATTAGTTGTATCTTCACATTTCATATATTCTACCAAACCAAAAAATGTCTCCTCATTGCACTTGAATCTCCAATTATGTTCTAAATAAACCTATTAATTATCTTAACTAGAGCCATTATATTTACTAAATTCTTTGAGCATTCTTAGCAGTACAATACCTTTCTCTCTATTCATATTTTATTTTATGGACACTCTTCCATAATAGAATCATCCTCCATGATGGATCTTCATATCCATTGTAAGGGTTTAGGGAGCTCATACTTGGATAAATAAAAATAAAATGTATGAACAAAATATGCATTCATCCTTTCTAAGTCTATCTTCCATTTTTGTGTAATAAAAATGATATATCAAGTACATTCCAAAGGTTTTCAATGTGCCATAGAAAGTGTGGACTGAAAATTCTATGGTAAGATGATGAACATCTTTTGTCCCTACTTCATCAAAGTTACACAGATTATTCTCTAGGTTTGAATTTCACTACGTCTAGGAAACCAATGCTTAATGTTGTTTCCCTTAAATAGGGTACAAATTTCCTATTTCATGACAACCCATGTTGGTTAAGAAGATCTATGCATTTTACATGAATGTGTAGCCATACTCTTTGGGGTATAGTCCAAGTCATACAAATTTTCCTTTTCATTGGATAATCATCCCTCCAAATCATTCACATAAGTAGTAGAACTTGTTGAGCCATCATAGTGAGGAAGTGTGGTAGCATTCCCTTATTGAGTTGAAATACTCTTTTCATCTTAGGTGTGGTGCATAGAACCTAAATTTATCATGTTCAAAGTAAGACTGATGTTGACTTTGGTGTCCCTTAGACATTTTTGCATGTATTATACTACCTAGGTTTTGTTCTTATAGTGCCATACTTACCTTAGGTCACCTCATTAGATTCCCTAACCTATAAATCACAGACAACATTGGTGGCGTCTAAGATGGAGTTTGCATCACCTTGATGAAGGACTCCATCATCATGGGGGTCAAAATGGTCTACACCTTGTGTAGTGATGTTGTATATATGGTTCACCTCCTCATTAATGTCACTACTCTCAACATATGCATGCCCATGATCACTATCCAAGGGGATGACCATGTGTTTCACCCTATTCTTAAAAATCATGTAATGTTTCAAAAAGAGCATATATTCATTTTTGGTTTAATACCAAGGTCTACCAAGAAAAATAGGGTTATTTTATACTTCAATTAACTCAATTACCTCAAAATTGGCACTAAATTTTCCCCCCATAATGTCTAAGAGACAATATTCAAAATTCATAGGGGATGCACATGGATTTTGTTAGACATGAATAGGACATGAGGTGAGGGTCTCAATGCTAGAATTCCCATCTAGTAACATGTTTATTTTGTGATAATGTTCACTTCTAATATAGTGTTAATTATAATTTCACATACAAACCACCCATAAATAGTGGCATCAATCAACATTTCTTGATCATAATCAGTGTTTCACATGGTCTTGACCTCACATCCATTCTCTTGGTGTGGTTTTGGTTGGTCATAAACTGTACCTAAAATGTTACACACTAACCAAATATTAATCATTAGGATAACTCTTTTCAAGCACAAAAGAGTAAAATTTTAGAGACATCATTAACCTCTTTTTTACTAGCCTTCTATTGAATCTCCTCCTTTGTCTTCTATTCCATATCCCACATGTGTTGTAACTCATGTTGCATATTGTGTATCATGTCCATAGCCTCTTAAAGTAATAAATTTTTGTTAAGATCATCAAGTTAGTCAATGATAAAAGGTTATACATAGTGTATCTACTCTCTTGGTGTTTTTTCGACTTGTGGTTGTGTTTTGGCACCACTACATGTAATATTGACCATTAGTCCTTGGGGCAGTATGCATCTAGTCTCCTTAGGGATCCATAGATATTTTGGGTGCACTATTTAAATCATTCCTACACCATTTTTAACATTTTACTTTTGTGTTATATTGGCATATAGGTTAGAGCATTCCTCAATCTTATGGTCCCATCGAAAATATTCACAAGTGGGAAACTTTGAGCAATTCCTCTAGAAATGTTTTAGTGAGCCACATTTTTAGTAGGTGCATGGCAAAAATCATTCTATAACTCATTTTCCACCTATTTCTCTATAGGTCAGTTCATTACCAAATCTTCCTTATTCTTCATTTAAAGATCTTATCATTTCTTATTACATTCCTCACACACGTGCTTTAGGGATTTCATCAATTATCCAAAAATATTTTGCATTGTGGATAGATGATTCACATATTTTATGTTAGAATAAATTTGCCATAGTAAGTTTATTATGTAAAAGTGAGGTTGTTAATCTATAAAATAACTCACATAGTTTTTATTTAGTTTTTTAGTTGTTAAACTAAGTTAGTAGAATAACTCTATTATACACATATTTCGTAATTAAAATATTACAAGTTATTATTTGGTTATATGTTCATCCTATTTCGTAGGACTATTATGAGCATATGTAGGCTTATTTATACATCTTTATAATTTGAGTTTTGTAAGATCAACAAATCCTATCAGATTTATGCTCGAATTTGGTATCAAAGTAGAGCAATTTTTAGAGCAAGACTATATTAAATGTTATCTTTTGAAAGTTAGATTGTACTTACAGAGATTGTAGTGTGTTTTGGTAGCTTGGAAGTCAAAGAATTTAAGTTGGGCATAAAGGTTTTTTGTCACACCAAGTCGTACACACTCCATAAAAAATAAATTACAACTACAAGAGATTATATGGTATGTTTTTGACCATTTTAAATTTAATTAGTTAATTTTAGAATAGGCCATATCATATTTTTGACTTTTAAAAGTGATTTGGTCTTTGTCTCTCCTCTAAGGCTATTATAGATCAATCTTTCGCCATATCCATTCATACGAGTAGTTTTAGCCTCTCAAAATTTTTGTAGATAAATATTATTCCTTTATGTAACCTCTGTCCATCATCCATATAGTTTTCTAGTAGGCCGTACCATCTTTTGACAACCTATCATCTATTCTAGTCTACTTTCAAACTATAGATCAACTTTCTATTATTTTGGGTCATATAAAATTAATTTGGTAGATCTAATTTTTGGAAAATATTCTCTATATAGACCAATATCCTTCCATACTTGGTTGTAAAACTATGCGGGTCATCGTACATTATTTTGGAAGCCTTAAACCTATAGAAATTTTTTGACTTGCAGATCAGATTTTTTGCCTGTAATATTCATAGGATCAAAAAATTAGAAATGTGATTTTTGTAGACCATTATATGTTCTATGCTAAAACATAAAAACCTACACCATACACATTTTTTTGTTGTTGTACATCCATTTGGAAGCCACCAAGTTGATGCAATCTTCTGAATTAGATTTTGACTAGCAATTTGATTTTTGGTCACATCAGGTCATACAGACCTGCAATTCCAAATCTGACTGTTGGAGAGAGTTCTATGTTACCTAATTATTCATTCTAAAATCTTGTGTACACCCTTGCATAGTGTTGTAAATCTATTTGGTTACTTGAAAGTTGGCATATTTTATAAACTTGCTATGTGGAACATAAAGATGAGTTTCATCTAATTTTTTCCAGTCAACCTAGCAAATTCAAAGTGTTACAAATCTGATAGGTGTGTTTTTTAAGCATTTAAATATCAATTTATAACCTAGAAAATTCAAAGTGTTACAAATCTAATAGGTGTGTTTTTTAAGCATTAAATATCAATTTTTCCCTTTATAAACTTGAATTAATGTATAGTGGAATTGCTAGGTTTAGTTTTTTTCTAAAACCTAGATGAGTAGGAAGTCTAGAGTTCAAATCACCAAAAGCTCTTTTTTAGTCAAATTTGTACTTTTGCAAAAAGACATACTATGCATAGGACAAAATTAGGGGAATTATTTTTAATTATTTATGGAATTGTCTTTTCTATTTTATGTACTTGTAAATTGTAATTTTTAAACATATATAAAAAAAAATATTCTTTCTAACAAATCAAATCAAATCAGTTCAAAACCAATGAGATTGTAAAATCTTATTCGCAATGTTTGATATCAATGATGCCTTTGATTCACATTTATAGATAATATCATCAAGTTTTTAACTAATGCATTTATAGCCTAAAATAACTACAAAAATGACATATAAGTATTAACCCTTTAAATCATCAGGGAGTAATAAGGTTCAGATATTTTCATAAACCATCCCTCTGTTACCCATTTGTTACTATCAATAGATGTAAATATTGATAGTTGGAATTTTCAAGTATATAGGGAAGTTATACCCATGTATGCAGAATTACTTCTAAGCAGGTGTTAATGACAGAATGAATCTCTTTCATGTAGTATCTATGTACCCAGTACCATTCTTCTCTCACATGTGTTAAATTCTCTTTCATGTACTGATAGGCATATCAAAAAGATGAGTTCTTTTACTAATGATAGGTATATAAGAAGATGTGCATATAGAGAGGTATGATATATCGATTTGATAGTATATAGAAAGCGGAACCTTTTGGATTCATAAGGAACCAATCCATTTCCTTTTTATGATTTGATCATATTTTCACACATGGCCAAAAATGGAATGTGTTTTGTTTTGCCAGACACTCAGCTTCTTTGAGGTGACAACTATGCTATGTTACAAACTAAGATTAAAGCCCACTTGGAATTTGAGGACATATGGATAGTAGATGATGGCACATAGACTTGACATGCTACTGATACTAATTAGCAGCATAAATATGACAAAGCTAATCAAAAGGCTAATCTCTTAATAATATTTGGAGTCTCATATGAGGTATAAACTCATATATGTGATGACACTATAGATCAAGATGCTAAGGATAAGCTTCAAATAGTCTTTGAGGCAAAGAATCAAAATCAGATTCTTCATCTGTAAATCCAACTCCATAGTATAAAGTTAAAATCTGAGGAAAATGTGGAGGCTTTTCTTCATAGATTTGTAACATGCAGGCTTCACTTGAAGCATTGGGCAAACTAGTGAAAGATGACTCTTTGGTTCCTATAGTCTTAAGAGCACTGCCTCCCTGACTTTAAAATTTTTGTGACCACAGTAAATGTCAAGGTGAAGAAACCATCCTTTGCCTCTTTGTTTAACATGTTGTAATAGGAATAAGTCATGCAAAATGCAAAGGAACCTAATGAAGAGCATGAACTTCTCATCCTATTAGAAAGGGCAGAATCCCATAAGGACTTCTAAATAGAACCCTAAAAAGAACAATCAACAACACCAATAGGGGAACAAATCCTATTCACAAAAGGTTTGCCTTATTTTTGGTAAGATAGGACATGACCTCAAACATTACTGGTATAATGGATTCACATAGGGCTCATCTAATAATAATCCCATTTCATAGAATCCACCTTAGTCACCTAAGCCTAAACCCCATTCCAAAAAGCACTGGAATAAAAAATAACATGGGAATGTTGTTGAGGATGACCATTCTTTAGAAGATGATCACGTCTTTACTACACAGACACATGAGAAACCTTGTTCTTCAAAATCTATCTAGTATGTTGATTCTAGTGGTACAATGCACATGATAGGATAGAATCTAATTAGTGTTAGTTTGTGGAGCTAAAAGCTTCACCAGGATGCAAACAGGAGGAGTAACGGAGGTTGCAGAGGTTGCAAAGAGTTGCAGAACAAGTTGCAGGGCAACTGATGTCACTCTGATCAACTGACGTCGGTCAAATAGTAGTGCTAAAGCAACTGACGTCAGTTACAAGTCGGTCAACATCGGTCAGGAGGAGCCGACGTCGGCAACCTGTGTGTGAGCATGCAGTTTGCATGCGGATTTCAGAGAGTCTATTTTTGGACTGTCAGTTTGCATGTTAAAGGCTAATTATAGTCTTGGAGTTGCGTGTCTAATTATTGTAATTAATAATGTCTAATTATTGTATGCATGAGATCTATATAATAGACTCATGGGCTGTATTGTAAATTAGTGCTAGAGAGTAAGAGAGCAAAATAAGCTCCTTCAGAGAGAAGAGAGCAACGGTGTGTTCCTCCTAGTGCCACAGTACCAAGTGTGGGTGCTAGTTTGGAGAATCAGACGGGTTCTTCATGTATATATGATCTTGGTCAGCAGGTGTGCAGGACCACGTTTGGAGATCTACAATGGTGAGTAAGGTCTGGTGATTTGCAGGTGGCAGCAGAGAGCAGGAGATCTACTTGGAGTACGGTTGTGTACTTGGTGTACTGGCAGCGTTGTTTCTGACTGGTGGAGGTGAACAACAATTCTGTATTTGAGTTGTGTGTTGGGACTGAGTGAGAGAGGGAAGAAGTCCTTGAGGTGTGGCAAGCCTTTGAGGTGGAAGAAGAAGTGGCATCTTCTTTATTGTATTTTCTTCTGAGTGATTATTAATACAATTGTGTATTGTCTCTCATACCCTGTGTTGTTTCATATTTCTAGTTACTTATTCATTCTAGTTAAATTCTTTGTTTAGTTGCTAATACAAGAGGTAGTCATATATGCTCTAATTGAGGAGCAAGATCCTGATAATTGGTATCAGAGCCTGGCTGTAGAATCTAGAGCTTGATACCACTTGATAGTTGGTATCAGAGCTTTTGGTTAGGTTGACTAACAGGTGGTTTAGATTTGGTTAGTGTTTGTTGATTACAGGTCACTCACAGGGGTTTTAGATTGAGTAGGAGTATAGCAATGGCAGAAGAAAGTAATCTACGAAAGGATAAACTGAATAGCACGAATGGTCTAATTGATGGAAAGAAAGAGCAGGTAAAGGGTGATTGTTGGTTAGTAGAAGATCAGCATGTAGAAGCAGATGTTGCAGGTGTTGTTGCACAGGGTGCTCTGGATAAAGTAGAATCTTGGTTTACAGATTCTTTTGCCTCTTTCCATGCATCCCAAAATAGAGCATCTTTTCATGGGTATGTCTTTGGAGACTTTGGGGAGATTTATTTAGGGGTTGGTGAGCCTTGTCAGATTGTTGGTAAATGGGAAGTGAAGCTGAAAATGCAGATGGATAACACACAGGGGTTGAAGAAGGTCATGCAGGTTCTAGTCTTGGAGATGAGTCTAATTTCTTTAGGAAAGTTGGGTGATGGGAGATGCATAGTAACTCTCATAGTGGATGCACTTGAATTAGATGGTGGTAAGAAAGTAGGTATCCTTTATCTATCTACTTATATTATTGATTCACCCTTTGTTGTAGAGATGTGGCTTTGTAGGCTTGGTCACATATGTAGGAGGGGATTGCATGTTCTTAAGTGAAATATAGATATCTTTGATAAACTTAAGAACTGGAAAGCCTTGGTGTTCATGGAGGAGATTACGGATAGAGATCAGCTGAGGGGACTAAATTATTCTGAGCAGGGTTGTGTTGATTTCAACAGGGTTTTGATCCAAAAGGAGCTTGCGGGTAAAAATTCATCACTCACAGGCGAACACAGGTACCAACGTCAGTCAGGAGGAATCGACATCGAATAGACAGGCACCGACATCGGTCATGTGCAGATCAGTAGAGTCAGTGGTGTCAAGCAGTAGGAACTGACGTCGATCATACAAGGACCGATGTTGATAATAGGTACATCGGTGTCAGTCAGGAAACCGATGTCGACAAATAGGGTCAGTCACAGGGAACCGATGTTGATCGGGTGCAGATTGGGAGATGGTCGAGATCGGTCACTGGAATGGATATTGGGCAGATAGCAAGCTGTCAAGAAGTCTCAAACGCCCATATGGAGGACTGACATGGTAAGTGGACCTCATATTTGTTGTTCACCTTCTTACTAATTGCTTACTGATGGTCAAGAACTAGGAAGATGTGAAGAGGCAATGCAGGTAGAATCCAGGAAATAGTGGGAGCTTGGCATGGATGAGGAGTGTGAGTCCTTGGAGAAGAACCAAATAGGAGTTTGTTGGTGGAGTTGTCAGCTGGAAGAAAGCACTAAAAGATGGATGGATTCCCAAGTTAAAGAAGATAATGGATGGATACGTTCTTGAGGAAGCTACAGGACAGTGGTACAGGGTTTGACAGGTGGATGACAAAGTAGGGCTTCAGTTAATGTCAGTGTAACCGTATTTCCAACTCTTTTTGTTATCGATGATCATTCCTGCAAGATGTGGGTTTCTTCATTAAATATTAAGCATCATGCATTTAAAGCCTTCAAATATTCAAGGCCTCTATTGAAAATAAAACTAGTTATGTTATGCAGGGTCAAGGTCCCTCTGCTCAAATCATGGGGGGAATACACCAGTAAAAAATGCACTACATCTTGTAAATCATGGAATACATCGTCAATACACTGCACCTTATACACCATAATAGAATGATTTTGCATAAAGGCTAATTATAGTCTTGGAGTTGCGTGTCTAATTATTGTAATTAAGAATGTCTAATTATTGTATGCATGAGATTTATATAATAGACTCATGGGCTGTATTGTAAATTAGATATGTTTCAAAGCATGGTTGAGGATGCACAAGTACCTCATTCATATTAGGTAGAACTGTGTCTCACAGTCATCTACCTACTAAATAGATCACCCACTAAAGCTCTTATTGTATTTTCTTCTGAGTGATTATTAATATAATTGTGTATTATCTCTCATACCCTGTGTTGTTTCATATTTCTAGTTACTTATTCATTCTGGAAGCATGGACTGCGATGAAGCTGAAAGTCTCTTATCTTTGATTTTTTTTATATCTTGTAATTCTATATCGATGTCCTGTCCCAAATAAGAAAAGGAATATCAAGAATAAGTCTTGATGATTGAAAACTATTGCACAATCTTTAAATATAGGCAATATGTTTCATATTGATCTTGTATAAAATGACCATTATGTAAAATGGCCATTAGGCACTTATTATGAAGGATACAAAAAATTGTAATTATGGCATAGAAGATATGGTCACTTGAGTTATGGGTATTTGCTTGCATTAATAAATCACAACATGGTCAAAGGTCTTCCCACACTCAAATAATACTTTGATATCTATTCTAGTTACTTACCTAGTAAGCAACAAAGAACTCCATTTAGAAAAAATGAATATTGGTCTCCTTATCCACTGGATCCACTGCACACTGATCTATGTGGACCTATGACTTCTATCCAAAAAGGATATAAGTAATTCCAACTATTTGTTGATGATCATTCCTACAAGATGTCGGTTTCTTTGTTAAATACTAAGCATCATGCATTTAAAGCCTTCAAAATTCAAGGCCTCTATTGAAAATAAAACTAGTTATAAAACAAAGTCCCTCCGCTCAAATCATGGGGGGAATACACCAATAAAAAATTCACTACCTCTTGTAAATCATGGAATACATCGTCAATACACTACACCTTATACACCATAATAGAATGATTTTTCATAAAGGCATAATCATGTCATTGTAGATATTTTTCAAAGCATGGTTGAGGATGCACAAGTACCTCATTCATATTGGGTAGAAGTGTGTCTTACAGTCATCTACCTACTAAATAGATTACCCACCAATGCTCTTAATGGAATTACACCATAGGAAGCATGGACTAGGATGAAGCTAAAAGTCTCTTATCTTTGATTTTTTTTTTGTAATTCTACTCCCAAATAAGAAAAGGAATAAATTGGATAAGAAAAATTAGGGATGTATTTTTTTGGGATATAGTAATGAGTCAAAATCATATTGACTCATTGATCCAAAGTCTATGAAGATACTTATCAGCAGGGATGTAATGTTTGATGAAAAAGGTGAAATTAGTTCATCTTCCAGACAAACATCTGATACAAGCATCAAAGATATAATTTTTTTGGAAGAACATAGTGGTGATGGTTAGTTAAAAGCTCCAGCACCACCAATTACTACTCAACATATGCCTAAATGATATATGAGTACAATTTGAGATGCAAAATTAGATGGACCTACAAATACTTGATCCATAAGACCAAGGACACGTAGTATGGCTCATGCAGAGATAAATTTGGACTTAATGAGAATTATTGTATAAACTTTTGAGACCTTTATAGTTTGTGAAGCTCTAGAGTCCAAACCTTGAAAAGATGTCATGGATGCAGAATATCAGTCTCTCATAAAGAATGACACATGGCAACTTGTTGATATTCCACCAAGGAAGAAACCTATCAGATGAAAATGGGTCTTTAAGACTAAATAAAAATTATATGGTAATATAGATAAGCACAAGGCAAGGCTCGTAGCCAACAACTATGCACAAAAAGAAGGTATAGACTATGATGAGACTTTTGTTCCTATAACTAAGATAAAGACAATTAGAATGATGTTTGCAATGGTAACACAGTTTGGATGGAACATTCATCAAATGGACATTAAAAGTGCATTATTAAATAGATATCTACAAGAAAAGGTCTACATGACTCAACCAAAAGGTAATGTCACACTAGGGCAAGAGCAAAAGGTGTGCGAACTCATAAAATCTTTGTATGGTCTCAAATAGGCTACTAGAGCCTTGTATATAAAAATTTATGAGCATCTCATGAAACATTTATTTTAGAGGAATCCATATGATCCCAATATCTACCTCAAAAAGTAAGGGGGAGATTGTTATTATTTTTGTTTATATTGACAATCTTGTCATCACTGGTAGCTCGGTTAAGATGATTGATGCAACAAAGAAAGATCTCAACTAATCATTTGACATGATAGATATTGAGCTACTGTATTATTGTCTTGGATTGGAAGTATGACAAAAATAACATCAAATATTATTGTCTCAAATGAATTATACCAAGACATTACTTGAGAGGTTTTGGACGATGGATTATACACTAATGGCTAAACCTATGGATACTTCAACTATCTTGATCAAATTCATCACTGTCAGTAGATTCCACTCTTTATTGTTAGTTGATTGGGAGTCTCATCTACCTCACATACATTGGGCTAGATAACAACTATGTTGTCAGCTATCTTTCTCAGTTCATGCAAGAGCCAAAGGTAAGTAACTATAAATCAGCTAAGTGGGTATTATGTTATATTCAAGGAATAATGGATTATGGCCTAGCATACAAAAATAATGATAAGTTCTTCTTGATAAGATACATGGATGCAAATCATGCAGGTTCAATTGATGATATAAAATCCACTTTTGGGTTTGTATTCTTTTTGGGATCTAGTTAGATGTTATGGGGGAGTAAGAAGCATAATTTTATTTCTCATTCTTCCACTGAAACATAATATCATGTTATAGGAGTTGTTTGTGAGGTGATATGGCTATATCACATATTAGTAGGATTGGGAGTTCTATAGACTTAGCCAATAATGTTGAACTGTGGTAATTAGAGTGTTCTTAAACTTATTCACAATCTAGTTTTTCATGAATGAACTAAGCACATTGAAGTTCAAGTCCATTTCATAATTGAACATGTAAAAAATAACAATATATAGCTCCATTATTGCCCCACTTAAGATCAATGTGTAGATGCCTTCATGAAGTCACTTTCACATGATAAGTTTGAGGCATCTAGAAGTTCTCTCTCTTGTACTTTCCAAGCTATGATAAATTAAGAGGGGGAATGTTAGAATAAATTTAACACTGTTTGTTATGTAAAAGTGAGGTTATTTATGTATAAAACAACTCACATAGTTTTAAGTTAACTTTTTAGTTGTTAAACTATGTTATTATAATAAATCTATCATGGATCTATTTTGTAATTAGAATATTACAAATTATTATTTGTTTATATGCTCGTCCTATTTTGTAGGACTATTATAAGCATATGTATGCTTATTTATACGTCTCTGTAATTCAATTTTTGTAAGCTCAATAAATCCTATCAAATTTATGATCAAAATTTACAATATAAAGATACTTCCACCTACATTTCCCTCTGAATCAAAGGGAAAGTATGCTCATTGTGATCTTCATGGAAATTTTCACACTATTTGGCATCCCTCTAACTCTACACCCTAGACAATTATTTTTATTATGACCTTATAATTTGGATTCAATACACCATAGACTTATGTAAGTGTCATGCATAATGTTTTTAATAAAATTACATTATTTTGAGTCCATTAGGGTTATTTTCACCTTCATAAAGGGGTTGATCCTCGATTTTATATTGCCAACAACCTCAGCTTTCAATTTTGATTCTAGAGCCTATCATGGGTTTATGAAAGTTGTCATAGATAATGTGCACCTAAAGGTTAAAATAAAACCCCCAATGAACCATTGAAGGTGTTGGATTGGGTGGATTTAATTTAAGAGATTAGAGATCAAGGTTTTAAACCTTGCATCATATGCATAGACACTTTCAGTGAGATCTTAATTAATTTTCTTAAGAATAGAGATGCATTGCTCTTTAAACATAAGGATATTATATTCCTTTAAGAATGATTCATTTATTTGGTCATAATACATAATAGTATATTTTAGATAAAACTTGTGGTGCTAATTTAATGCATGATCTATCAGTGTAGTCATGAATTGGCTCATTTTTCATTCTTGCATAGTGATACCCTTGGTGCACCATATAATTTCACATTTTTTGAATGCAGAGTAGAATTTTCCACTCTTATACACTCTAGCACATATCATAAATGAAATTTTATGGGATATACATTTGTATAATTTTCATAATGCATTTTAATTATGCACTTAAACTTTAATTGCCTCTTAAATTACTTTTGCTTACGCCACCCACATTTCCTCTTGATGGGGGCACGATTCTGCCAACCCCAATAAAGGGTTTCACCAACCCTAGATTGATACCATATTTATCTTTAATTATTCCCACATTCATTTCCCATCATTATGTATTATTACTATCTTGAGTGAGTGGATTCCCTCCCCTAGTATGTGGCATACCCAACATGACTGGGTTTTTAGACTTTCCTGGTGGTGTTACTTTTGGTCCTAAAGGTTCATATGGTGTCACTTACTATAAAATGTTATTTTACACCTCTTATATTAAAAAATATATTATTTGAGGAAAAACTATAGGATTTCCTTCACTTCCTTCTATTTTATTAAGAAACACAAATCTATGTTTCAAGTAGATTGTGGTTGAGCACTTCCTCACCTACCATGCAGTTTTGCATGCTCATAGGGTCCCAAATAACTTCAACAATTTATTCTATTTTTAATATTCATAAATAGTGTATGATTCTCCCTCATTGGAGTGTATTTAAGTGCAATAATCATCCTCATGCCCTTCTCATTCTACATGGGTCGTCATGACATCTTCATGACTCAACTCTCCCCCTTCCTAATGTCCATGGTAGAAATCACTCCTTGTTGACCTTGACCATTTATATGTCACACGATTTCATGATCATATGGGATCTCCATGCTCAAATTATAGGGCTCTCTACACTTCACATTTGCATCATGTGAACCTTGCCCACCCTTTTCCTTCTACCATCTACTTAGCCCATACATAAGAGAGTTTTAGCCCTCCATATGTATATTCTCAATGTTTCAATATAGCATTAGATTTTTAATATTTAAAGGTATTTTCACTATATAAGACCCTTTAGGATCATGAAATAAATGATACTCTACTTATTCTAGGCAATAATATGATGAAAATATGAACTCCAAGAGATAGTTATTCAATGGTCCCTCGAACATATGTCAATTGCACTAGTCCAAATTGTATTAGTGTGTTGTATTTATTTGATCTACACTTTTTTCTATGGAAATTTTTTTTAATGTTTCATACTCTTTCCCTTAACATATATGGATATCCATACATGAAGATTCAAGGTAGTTGTCAAAAAACACTTTATATAGTGGATCATAAAAATTCTCCTCCACCCACTTCTAAGGAGTTATCATTCGTAAGATAACACGATTCTTTGTAAAGGTGCACTCTAGATCTTCTAGCCACCTCTCAATATTTTCTAAGGAAATGAAGTGAATCATCTCCAAACATCATCTTCTATAATTAGTTCAATAATATCCCTGCAATAAAACCAAAATGTTGGGATATTTTTATGTGTCAAACACCATGTCTACACTACTTCACTTACCTTAACATGTGATACTCATTATTTTGGCATGTCATGCAAGTGAATTTCATGCTCACTTTGAGGAAGGAGATACTATTTTGGTGTGGTTAGGTTAGTTTTAAAATATGCTAGGCCATAAATATTGATAACTCTCAAACCATAGGTGCAAACCAATACTTGAACATTTTAAGCATTACATGAAATTTTTGCAAGGATTAAACAAAGTTACTAACATAAATATTATCAAATAAATAAAATAAACATAAATTATGACAACAACATTTAATAAAATTAATTTTGACTCTTTTCATTAATCCTCAATAGTACATGATAGCTCGAGACTTGACAACTCAAACAATGATAACACAATAGTACCAACAATATTATCAATGTTTCAAAAACTTAATGATAGAAATAGCATCAAATCATGGCATCAACAACCTATACCATGAGGCAAGGTGGGTTTTATAAGTTTAAGCTACCACCGTGTAGTTATATACAATAAATATTTGCCCCTAGAAACATGAAACAAATGCTAATAATAGTAGGGTTTAACTATTTTACATTGAATTACTTTGACTAATAGAATCTTAGATTTTTGCCATGCCACAGTAGATCTATTAAAGACTAGTTCATGTAATAGTTTGCCTTAATATTGAACTACATGAAGATTATCATGCTAGATATATAGATTTGTGATCCTCATTTTTTCACTTCGTGATTCACAAAACCTCCTAAAATTTCATAGTGATATATTATTTGCACCAACTAAACTACATTCATTGGCACATGCCAAGACTTGGTAAGTCCTTCTAATCTGAGCACTCCTAAGTTTCTTGGTACATCTACACAACCACCTTCTCACACATCATTGTGTCTGATAGCACACTAATAGACTTCATCAATGTTGGGGCCTCTTTAATCTTACTATGTCTTACACCCCTTTGCATCTACATATTATTTCAAAATGTGTGCACTTCCTATACCATTTGAGTAAATAAAATATGATATGCATTCCTATACTTTTCCAAAAGTAGGGACCAAAAATAACACAATACATGGTCTAGATGTATGTATCGTAACAAAAAGATTTAATCAAAGGATCAACAATAATTGAAAAGTCTAATAATATTGCTACATTTCTAATAAAAATCCAATAATCAGCCTCATTATAAGGATTGGGTGGAAATTCTAAAGGGGCCACCTATAAACAATACTCCTACATATATTTCATCATTTCTCCCATAGTTAAAGACGTTTAGAATAAATCCATAATTTATAACTACCTTGAAGTATATATGGATACCCAAATATATTAAGAATTAATCATGGAAAAAGAGAGGGTGATAAACACATTCAATATTATGGTTGCATTGGATGAGATCCAAGAGAGTATGCTTGCTTGTGAATAGGACGGCAAACATCTCATGTTGTCTCATACAAATATCATCCAATCCTATAACTTCACACCCCTTTATGTTTAAGTTTCCCTTCATATTTATACTTACCCTTAAATAAAGGGACATATTCTCAACATGTGTTACATGTAATAAGGTTCTCAGATTTGTAATGACTAATTATATGTTATTGTTTGTAACGTGCAACCTATATCTTGAGCATCGAGGTGATTTATCTTATGCAATATGAAGAAATGAGGGCTACCCAAAATATATTAAATCAAGCCCTGGATATCTTAAATTATCACAATGTCAAGGTAGAAACCCATGTAGTAATTGGGGAGGTAAAAGATAAGATCTGTGAGGCTTCTCACAAGTTGGGAGCACATGTTCTATTGATGGGTATCTATGGCCATGGTCCTTTCATCAAGAAGTACTAAATTATTAATTCCAATATGTATATCCCTACTTATGTGTCATTTCATTATAGGATAAGAATCGATTGACTTATCTTTCATTTATTATCAAATTTTTATGTGCATAGCATCAAGGGAAGTGTGAGTGATTATTTCTCTAGGAATTCCATGTGCCCTATTATGGTAGCTAACAAAAGGGTCTTATTTTAGTACACATAATTTAGAATGCAAGCTAGAAACTAACAATGGTTATTAATTTATATTATAAACTCAACATAAACCTCAAATAATATTTAAAATAAGAAAGAGATAATAAATCTTCACCTACCAACCAATGAACATCTCTTCTTTTCTAAATTGGATGTGTTATTGATCACTTGTATGTGGATGCTTAAATGGAAAATCCTATGCAAGAAAATTTCAGCACCGTAATGGAAATTTGGTCGATAATTTTGATCTTAAGAGGATGATTCAAATGGAGCAGAGTACATTAACTTATAGACTTTCTAGAGGAAAAATGGACAGTCAAATTTAATTCAAAATTATTACATAATTTCAAATTTGAATGATGGATGTGAATTCAAAGGGTCAAGTGTATTCAATATATTTATTGAGGATTTAGGAGTTGGTTTCTATAAGTGGTTAAGTTTGTTAAAATGACATTGAATGAGTTGAATGTCTTAATGAAGTTTTTTGGAATGTGGAAGAATTCCTTAAACAAGGTTTTTAGGATGTAGAGTATCTTAATAATTATGAATTTAAATTCTCAAGCTACAAAGAACAATTTGAACTGAGGTAACCTTTATGGGTTTTCTCTGCCTTACAACCTTCCCATTGTCATTGCCATTATAGCATGTATGTGGCCCAGCCAATAAGGGCCATGCGATTTTGAAATGCCTTTGAATGTTTTTAAGATTTTTGAATAAGTTGGATAATAGTTAAATGAGAAGGTTAAGGGAGTTAAATAAGGTTGGTTGGTGAGGTGGCATGGGTGAGTTTTATTAATTTTTAATTATTTATTTGGATTTTTGGGTGCATGATTAATTAACATAGCTAATATAGATTAATTAGATAATTAATCAAAAATAACCATGTTAGGTGTAAAAATCTATATTTTGATGAATAATGGGTTAGTAATAGGTATGTTGAATGTCAAACATCGATAATTAGAGACGACACTAAAATGGTGATTTTTAGGTGTCTACATTTTTCCCATCTTTGAAAGGGTGTTATGACTAGAAGAAGAAATTAATTTTCAAAGAACGAATAAAATTAGAAAGGAGATGGGTGTGAAAAGATGCCCCAAGTGACTAATTATTTTTTTTTTTTTTTCTTCTCCTCTTTTTCTTTTTTTTAAATGTATTAGAGAAATTATAGGAATTTTTTTTTACATGTAGTTTTATGCTCTTCTCAAATTTTTTCAACATGTTACTAAGAATATTTAAGAAATTTATCCCATTGATAGGCTAAGTGTTTGAGGCTTCAATTGATGAAAGGAGTATTATTTAAAGTGGGTTCTTCCTCTACCGGTTTTCTTCAAGTTAAATTTTGATGGTGTAACTAGAGGTAATTAAGGGACTTTAGGAGTGAGGATTCCGATTAGGTATTGATCAGGTTCCTTGATCTATATAGCCTCCCAAAAAATTGGTTAATAGATCTAATAACGAGATTTATGCATAGGCTTTAGTTCTTGGCTTAAAACTAGTTGTTCAATACGAAATTGAGAGGGTGATTGTCGAAGGTGACTCGATGGTTATAATTCATGTTCTTCAGAATCCCAAGTCAAGGACATGAATGATTGAGAATATATTGAGAAGAGAGTGGCATTTGTTGGCTTCCATTGAGATGTGGAAATAATTCATTATTTTCAAAAAGCTAATACAAAGGTGCATTTCTTGGTAGATCATGGCATTTCCCAATCAGAAGATCTAGGGATCAATAATCACTTGGATAGCTAACCTAGTTTGGATGGTGTTGAGGGTGGGTTATGATGGGGGTTCTCCTCCATCTCCCCAATTCCCTCTCTCTTTTATAATTTTCTATTTGTTGTGATTCATTTATGCCATAATTTCATTATGGGTTATCATTATGATTTAGTGAGGGGTGGCTTTGGCGAGATTATGTTGCTCTTTTGGGTGATCTTTTCAATGAAGGGAAGGTCTTGTCGAGTTTTTTCTTCCATTTTTGCACGTGTGTCATCAAATTTTGATGCCTTGTTATTTAAATTCATTGTAGATCATTCATTTGGTGAATTGGGTTGATGGCTGATTTTGTGACAAGAAGATGGGCTTGGACAAGGATTGAGTGGCCATGGAATTGCTTCTTTTATTATACGTAGAGAAGAGGGAAATGGCATTTCAGAGTGTGGCATTTGAAGGAAGAATGAGGAAAGAGTTATAGGAACCTACTAGGATTATCTTGCAAGCTATTTCGGATATGATGGGGGTAGATTATTTGAAAATGGAGATTACAAGCCAAGTTAACTCGAACTTGGTGTTAGTGTTTATAGGCAACCTTATGAAGACCTTGAAAGACAAGTCTTTGACCCGTACAATGCCAGAGAGAATCATGAAATTATTGAAGTAATAAACATGGAGTGACTTCATTTGAATCCCTATGTTTTATAAAAAACAAGGGACTAGTTTCTTTAAGGACTTTTCAAGAATTGGAAGAAAGATTTTTCAATGTATTGGTTTATTTGTGGAAGATGCCAAAAAAAACCTCATCGGTGACTTCTTACATGGGAATGACTCTTGCATGTGATTTGGTAGCATCAAAAGCACCCTTGGTATCCTTTAGTCCAATATTGGAAAGGAAGATAGCCAAAAAGGTTGTTTGACCTGCTCAACTCTTGATTAGGCAGGTCAGTGTTGAAGGTCATGTGAAGTCAATAAAAGGACTGGTATACGATACCAAAGAGGATGGGGATGTTAGAAATTATAAAAGTAGAAGGTAGAAGCAAAGGAAAAACCATATTGAAGATGGAATGTTGTTTAGGCAAGGTATAGTAAGTATGGGTAGCATTCAAGTTTTAGTTAAGGCTTGCAAGGTGGGCAGAGGTAGAGGAAGTAAAGTTGGTGATGTTGGTGATTACGATGAAGACAAAGGCTTGGGTGTTGAAGGATGTGGCAAATACTTGGGGAGTGTGGGTGGTAGAAAAGATGACATCAAAGGTGGACACATAGATGGTTGTGGATGTAGTAGTGGCGATGGCAACATCAGTGGTGATGTTGGTGATGATGTTAGCAGTGGCTTTAACAATGGAGTTGACATTGTGGATGGGACTAGGATTTATTAGGTTGGGGTTAAAGGAAATCATTTACTTGAATGCTTATGTCACTATTGAAGGGCTCAAGGTTTTGTGGTTGTAACTATGTTAGTTTTGTTGAGCAAGTGTTATATTGTATAAAACTCTTATTATGCTTTGGTTGTAATGTCTTTATTTGGATAGGGTATGTATGTCTGAATGTTTTTGTATACCATAAACAATAAATTTTATGTTGGGCTTGAGGTATGTCCCCCTCTATGTTTTGCATTTGAAATTTTAAGGCTTGGGCCTTTTTTGGGTAGTCTTGTCATGGAACATTCCAATAAGCTATCATTCTTGTATGCTTTCATTTATAATATAAGGGTGAGGGATCCCTCATATTTCAATTATATATCAAAAAAATAATATTTAGGAGATTATTTGGGGAATAGTCATATTGATCATTGGCGAATAATCTTGAAAATCTTAGAAGTGTGACACATGGCATCAAATAATGCATCACAATAACAACAAAATCTTAACCTCCCACTAGTACCCTTCGCTAGAAATGGTCCTCCTATGTAGTTGTTGTTCCTAATTTTATGGAAAATATTCTATATTTTGTCATTAATTTAAATTTTTAGTTGTTTGGGATTGCATGTCCCTAAATTATAGTTGCAGTTTCCCCCTCCATGGGATCCTTGCCTTAGAGGGCTAGCTCTCCTCTTTCTTTTTGAAGTGTGCAAGTAGTCTCACATAACAAATTTCAAGTGACAACTGTAAATGTAAAGGAGGTAGGTTGGGAAGGATGGACAGATGTATGTACAAACATATAAATCCCTTAATACTTTTTCCCTACAATACACGTATTTTTCTAAGGCATATTTTAAAAATATAACATGTTCCTCCAAAACTAAGATAACTTGCATCACGACAAACTTGAGAAATGATTAAAAAATAATAATAATAACAAGAAGGGAATAAGGATAAAACATATCTAGGTGCTTAGGAGCCTGTTGTAGGTGAAAACCATACTTAAAAGACAAATGAATACACAAAAATTACAATGTTAGAGAAACGTATAATCACCAATAGTGAAATAATAAAGGGGTCTCAAATGGAGAAACAAACACAATGACCACTGGTGTGAATGATGTCTCATGGGGGCTTGATAATCCCACTATACTACACCATACGTCATCCCACAATAAATCCAACCACTTACCTATTCTCCAATATTAACTCTTGTACAGGGGCAATGGCTAGTATGTTTGGGATCATATATTCACCTCCACATATCGGGATACCCATAGACTAGTCTATCAGACATAGGAAAAATATTATTATATGTAAATGAAAAATAGTATAAATGTATTTTAAGGCATAGACAAACCCAAAAACTGAGCAAACAAGGAGGAAAAAACTCATGATTATTTTACCAAGGACAACTAATAACACCCCAATAATTACTACTAAAATGTAACAAATATGAGAAATAAAAGTAGCACAAGGATAGGAAAGGAAGAGGAAAATTTAAGTACATTAATTCATGATGAAGCAAAATCAAATTAGGCCATGAAACAATACCCTCAACTCACCCACCATATACAACAAGAGAACAACAATACACACTAGGAGCATAAGTGGTTTTCAGAGGACAAGAAGAAGGACCAAGAAGGATGTGTGGGTGATTCCTATATCAAACAAAGAGAGAGTGAAACATACTTAGTAAACAAAGGAGAAAGGGATGAAGATAGCCAAAAAATCAAGGAACTATATATCCCCACATTAACACCACTAGTATGCTCACTAGAACTATATGTCAATGAGTTAATGAAGATATAAAGGAGGCTTGAAGCTATTATAACAAAGGAATAATATGAGGACAACAAGATGAAATAAATCACACAATCCAATTGGAAACTAGTAAGAGAGAATAAAACACTTAGGGAATAAGTAAACAACTTATAAGACATCGTGGAATATGGGCATCAAGAGTTGATCATGATAAAAACAAGTTCTAGACCAACTGAAAACAATCGAGGGAAATAAAATAAGAGTTGTCGAAGGAAGGGACATGATGGAAATAAAAGAGATCAAATTCATAACTATAAATATGAAATTAAAATTGAATAACTTGGCAAACCAAATCAAGGGGGCACAATTTTGGGCATGAGGAATAAAAGGATTACCATACAAATAAAGAGAGCTTGTAGAGAAAATGATCAAGATGTAAATAAGAGAATACAATAATAAACATGATAGGGCTATAAATACCATTAGTAAAGTATTAGATGGCTATGTTGAGGATGATAATACCAACAAATTTTTAAGAGACTTCTTTGAAGACTAGCTGCAATGGACAAGGCATATTCATCAAATAATTAGTATTGGAAAAATGATAGGAAGTGGAAGGGACAAACATGTAAGAGTTATCATGAAAAGCATAAAAGACAAGAACATGGTACTAAGGAACATAAGTTTTATTAGAGGTATAAAAATCTACCTAGATGAAGACTTAACCCTTGTACAACAAGAAGAGAGAAGAAAAGAATGGGAGAAAGTGAAGGCAAAAAGAGATGCAAGAAAATGGGCATGGTTACAAAATGAAAAGCCCATAATTAGACACTAAATGACACACATTAAATAATTATATGTGGTCTCCTAAGGGCACTTGACCATGGTAAGCTATAATTATAGAGGTTACCCTTAGAGGAGAAGCCCTGGTTTGGGGCCCACAACACAAGGAAAAGACATTTATCATTCTTATTGAAACTCATGAGCATGAAGGTTCCAAAGTCTCAAATTTTGAAGGATATAGGAAAACATGAGTTTGGAATGAAATAACTGAAATTGGGAAGAGGAAAGGAAGGACACTGTTAATTAGAGAAACGTGGTGCAAAATTATAAAAGTAGAGAAAGAGGGCCCAAATAAATTATACATATGGCTAAAAATAACAAAAAATGAGTTAACAATTGTTAGACTTATGGATTGTATCATAGTCTAGATAAGTGTTGGTGAAAATATTAAATGTAATAATTGATTGTGCAAATATCAAATGTGCACTTGTAGGATAGTCACATGTGTCATCACCTTTTGTAAATGCCACCATTAGTGTGGCTAATAAGAAAATGAGGGATAACTCTTGTTTTAACTATATAAACCTTCATCTATATGTACTTTTGTTATTATGTTGAATATAAGAAATTATATTTTTGTTATCATTTTGTATCAAATCAGAGGTAAGGAGATCGAGGAGAAGTGAGAATTATACTGAGGAGTATTAGTTATTCATGAAACGAGAAACACACCATTGTTTTCTTCTTTGTATTTTTTTCCAAACCACATCTGCTTTGTTTATTTTTTTGGTAGAGCTCTAAAGCATTAAAAAAATTGTTTCAAATGATAGAAAGCCATCAGAGGCATACAAGGAGGAAAGATGTTAATTCTAAATACCAAAAACATGGGGTTTCATGTGGAAATGTTCAAAACTAAATTGAATAGGAAATAGATCAAAGGAAGAGTGAGAAGAAAATAAATCTAGAACAACAAACCTGTTCTAATCCCACTTGAATCTTGCTCCTCAGAAAGAGCACAATATGATTACCAAATACAAGCAATTAAACATGCACTAGAAGCAATTGAATTTAGCACAGAATCTTCTTGTATTAATACTCATCCAGAAAGAAAATACAATAAAGTAAGATTTCTTCTCCAACCTCTCACACACCTCAAAATGTTCAGTAATTTTCTTCAAGAGTTCACTATCAAAAACGGTCCCAACACACAACTTTGGTGTTCACCTCCAACAAGATCAGTAATAACCCTGCCAGTACAAAGTACTCAAAGTTTCAAGTAGATCTCAAAGTTCATCACATGTAGATATTCAAGGCCTTGCACCCCTGCTGACCAAGATCCTACAACTGGAAGAAATCCTTTTCTTGCCTTAATTACAATACATGTCAATGGGTCTATAGATCCCAACTTAAACAATAACTTAGACTCTTAGTTTACTAATAATAGACACGCAGCTCAAGACACGAAATTTTACATGCAAAAAATCAGTTCAACAAACTAACTGTTTGTGCAACAAATAGTTTTGGAACACACAGGCAATCATCGGTCCCTGTCTACCTGGAGGTGACCGACATCAGCCGACCTCCTGCCGATGTCGATTGTCTTTAGTTCACATGCCGATGTCAGTTGCCCTCTACACTGGATATGACCGATGTTGGTTACACTGTCGATGCTAGTACTTTTGGAACTCATCCTCCATGTTTGCAATAGTTGAAGCTTTTAGCTCCACAACCTAACAATCTCCCACTTGGAGATAAACTGCTGCAACTGTACACTTATACATCATCTAGTTTGTTCCCTTGGATTTGTATTCTTCAAGATCACTGTTGAAGACCAACCACCACAAAACCTGTGGTGCACCTCCTTCATCCAAATCACCTGCCACATCCGCATCTTGTAGAAAAGAACTTGAAAGCATGTCGACCTGGAGATGAACTACCCTCCAGTGCTTCTTTCCCATTGGCTTTGTGAAACTCCCACTGCTTGGAAAATGTCTAGTCATACCATGTTAACCTCATTATGTGAATCAAACATTGTTCATAGAACTATCCGACCATCAGTGTGCTAACCGGTCTCACACAATCAAGTCAACATGTGACCTTTGTCCCTAGAACACACTCATGCCAAAGAATCTTGCTGCTCCCAGATTCCTCATGACACACCTCTGAACAAGCTTTAAGTTCAGCAACTCCCTGTATATGTAACCCTACAACAAGCACATCATACAGTAACAGGATAATATAGCTAATATTATCCAACTTGGTAAAGAGAAACACAATGATCAAACCTTTGTCCTGCAGCTTATTCAAGACCATATACCCTGGCCTTTCGTCTCACGTATCCATTTCTGCTCTTCTTCATCCTGAAAATCCATTTGTCTCTCAGTGTTTACTTTGGCAACTCCACCCAAAACTCCCATTTGGTTCTTCTCCAAGGAATCACATATCCATGCCAAGCTCCCACTATTTCTTGGATCTACCTGCTCTGCTTCTTATATAACTTCCTGGTTCTTTACCATCAGTGAACAACAAGTAGTGTAAAGAAGGGAAATGATGAATTTGAGGCTTACTTACCCTTTAAGTCCTCCATATGGGCGCTTGAGACTCCTTAACAGCTTGTTGTCCACCTAAAATCTGTCTCAGTGATCGATGTCAATCACATCTCAGTATGCATGTCAGTTCCATGCGACTGTCTCATCACCAATGTCGGTTCCCCCTGACCGACACCGGTGTTTATCTGTCCCTGAGTCATTTGGACTACATAGATCACATTGGTCCCTGTCTGGATGTCAACGCTAGTTTTTTAATCGACGTCGGTCTCTGTGTTTTTCTTATGAGAAATGACTTCTACCTGCAAGCTCCTTTTGGATCAAACCCTTGTCCAAATCAACCTTGCTCTGCTCAGAATTCTTTAGCCCCTTGTACTAAACTCTGTCTGTCACCTTCTCCTAAAAAATCATTTCATGTTCTTGTCACTAACCAAATTTCCCAAGAAACGTTAATACAAAAATATCGATCCATGCTTTTCATATCTGAAAACATATCATTTGACTCAAGAACATGCATCTCCTTCTTATTCATGTGACCAAGCCTATTAAGCCACATCTTTGAATCTACAGCTGAAGTAGATAACCCAGAAAGAGAATCAGTAATATAAGTAGATAGATAAAGTGTACCTACTTTCTTACCTCTTGCTACAACAAGTGCACCCTTGGTAACCTTCCAAGAGTCCACTGTGAGAGTTACTGTGCAACCCTCATCACCCAAACTTCTTACAGAAATCAAATTTCAATCTAGAAATAGGACATGCATGACCTCCTTCAACACCCATGTGTTACTAGAATTATTTAGGATAGAATATGTAACTAGAATTCACGAATAGCACAGAATATGAGAGACAATACACAATCTTGTATTAATACTCATCCAGAAAGAAAATTGCCACTTCTTCTCCACATCTCAAAAGCTTCCCACACCTCAAGTGTTCAGTAATTTTCTTCAAGAGTTCACTCTCCTATCAAAAACGGTCCCAACACACAACTCACACACAAAATTGGTGTTCACCTCCATAGTAATAACCCTCCCAGTACACAAGTACTCAAAGTACTTCAAGTAGATTCAAAGTGATCTTACTTACACATGTAGAAAACATGGCCTTGCACCCTTGCTGACCAAGATCCTACAACTGGAAGAAATCCTTTTCTTACCTTAATTACAATACATGCCAATGGGTCTAAAATAGATCCCAGACTTAAACAATAACTTAGACTCTTAGTTTACTAATAATAGACACGCAGCTCAAGACTCGAAATAGCCTTTACATGCAAAAAATCAATTCAACAAACTAACTGTTCATGCAACGAATAGTTTTGGAACACACAGGCGACCGACGTCGGTCCCTACTTTCCTGGAGGTGATCGACGTCAGCCGACCTTACCGATGCCAGTTGTCTTCAGTTCACACCTGTCGATGTCGGTTGCCCTCTACACTGGATATGATCAATGACACTGTCGACATCGGTACTTTTGGAACTCAGCAATCCATGTTTGTACAGTTGAAGCTTTTAGCTCCACAACCTAACACATTGCACTTGAATTTGTCTTCTTCACAAATGCAAGTTTCAAGCAACACAAAAATAATCTTTCTTTCCTAAGACAAGATTTTAAAAATAGACAAAGTGTTGGCAATTTGTCCTGTCAAGGCCAAATGCTAACCCATACATTAATAACTTTTCATGTCTCGGTTGTCTCAGAAGTCATGTGTTTGACCATCTTGATGTCTTTAGCCATCAGAGTGAGTTTCAATGTCTTGTCATGGTCTTGTCTCATATGTGTGTCATGAGTTTATCTAGCATATTTCAGTGTATGAAAGGTATGGAGATGTATATGATTTTTTAAGGGTGATCAAATTACATATTTCAAACCCTAAAGAAGGCTCCAAGGTACTTTTCATGGTATTTAGTGGCAAATTTCCTTTATAAAACTATGTGTATATTGCCTAAAAAGATGAGTTTTGGTATTTAAATGTTAACTATAGAGTCAAAGGGCCAAAAAATCATACATAATACCTTTTAACATATTCATATTTATGTCATTACCTTATTCATAAAGTTTCATGCTTTGAAAATATCATTTCATGCAACTCTAACGCATAGTTTGGCCTCAAAAGACTCCCACGTGCCAAATTTGGCCTCATAAAGATGTCAAAATACTTTTCACTTATTCTAATCTCCTTCTTCACTCATAATTCTCATATTAATTCCATAAATTGGTAGTTTTGAAATATGAAGAATATGCGAAGAAAGCCCATTTTCCATGTAATTTCATGTAGGAGTATGGAATTGTACAGCCTTTTCCATACAATAAGCATCATGAGCTTGAATAGGAATTATTACAAGTTTTTTAAAGGAGATTAAAGTAAAAAATACAACATACATGACCAAAATTGGTTCCTTTCATTCACCTTGCTTCTTTGCACATAGTGAGAGCCCTTTAGGTTTGAAGATGGTACGGCCATAAGAGAGAAAATCAAGGCTAAAATGTTGGGCAGAGAAAGGGGTCTCAGAGAGATTCTAGCTATGAAAAGTGGTTCTCAATTTGGTCCTCTCTCTTTCATGAACCATCCTTTTGAATCCAAGGCACTCACTAGGTGTTCTTCATCCAAGCAAGCAACCAATTTTCTAAAAATTCTCTTCATTTGGGCATTATGGTAGAAAAATTCAAGTTTGTAGAGTTTTTAAGGAGCATAAGCCACCTTCTCATGATATTTTTCATCTTATTTTTACGTGTGAGGTCATATCCATCTCAAGAAGACATACAATGCAATTCTGCAGTCTATAGGCAGTTTTAGAGATTGTACGGTTCAAGAGAGAAAGAATTTCAAGATTTGATGGAATATTATTTACAGGGGTTTCATTCATGTCATATGTCCTTCATACAAGTGACACAAATATTCCTCAAGTTTAATACCCCTCAAAACATCGTCAATCATCCTCAAACACCTTCATATTCTTAGTTTAGCATCTGTTAAGGTTTTTAACAGAATCCTAGGTTTATTTTGCATTATAAATACCTCCTTTAAGAGCCTCAAAATTATTATATCTTATAGAGGGTATTCTTATGCCTACTTAAGACCATTCAATATGGTCTTGATATATACTATTCATGCTCTTTTCATTTCCATCATATTTCATCCATTTTCATAATGTTCTCACTACCTTTCATCATTGCAGAAGCCTATCTTTCCACTCCATTCTCAATTTCATAGTTTCCCATCTTCCATTTACATAATACCAACATGCCACTAAATTACATCTCATTTATAAACTCTCAAGAAGGATTCAAGGATAGTGGAAGAATCATGATCATTCAAATATCATAAAAAAATCTAAAACCCTGCAAAACATGTCCACTTACAGCCAATGAAAGGTTGCCACAATCAAAAGTTTTCATGGAAGTGCATAGGAAGGAAAGACAAAAAGATACATCATTCAAGGTCTTTTTCAACACTCTCCTCAATTTTCAATTAATGAGAGAGGTTCATTAGCAATATTTGTGACTTTATCAAGGTCATCTTCACCTTAGACTGTACAGGCAACATGGTAATCATCACCTACAACCAAGTTAAAGAATGAGACGGGATCAAGGATGCAGACAAGAAGAGAAGTTTGGGTGTTTAAAGAGGAGGGTTAAACTTATTAAATAACTATAGGAAAGGCATGAACATTAGGGTGACCTTGGAGGTCTGGTAGTGTGTTTCAAGACCTATAATACATGTTTAGTATGTACAATGACTAGATTCTCACACACAGTCAAGCCTACAAGGAATAAAGGTCTATTTTGAAGAAGGTAAAGTGATGTGTATGAAGAACATAGTGTGAAGAGTGATACACATGAAGAAAGGTCAAACTTAGAACATAAATGATAATCAAACTCAAACACTTCAAATTTCACAAGAATCTCCACCTACAATGGGGTCATTTCAAACCTTGAAGGCTCTTGAAGTATGCCAATTCAAGATCAAGATCAAGACTATACGCAAGATTGTCATGTCTCTAAGATCAATGGGATTTCTATATAGGTTTGAAAATCATATGGAATGATGGTGATTTTTATCAAGCTAATAACTTTAGAGTACATAATGACACAATCATTTACTTCATGAAATGTTCACCTACAGCCTTCTCAAAAGGACAAGCCTATCTCCATGTTTGTGAAGAGGATGAAAGCACAATAGTCTATGATAAAGTCCCATGATAATATGAAGGTTTCATAGTGAAATGGAAGTTTGATATATATCAAGGCTTTAATAAGGTTTCCCAATCAAGATTCACTTCAAGGTCAACCTTAAAATGTCCATACACAACCATGCTAAGGGTCAATTATATTGGCTCATCCATATACCCTTGAAAGGTGCAATGCAAGTTACATTCAATCAAGAAAGAAATTTTTGGAGTCACCTATGATTTAAAATCACAAATTTATGTCTTTATACTTTCACAAAAATTAATTTTCCTTTACTCCCAACTCATGAGAGTATAGTACACAAGCCTGTGTATGAATTAGAGACTGCAAGATGCCTAATATGCCCTTGAAGAGAAAGTATACTAAATAAAGGGGGTAAGAAGAAGGTCTCAATTACTTGGGGTATATTCAAGGTGAAAATTTAAGTTGTAATGGATATAAAACACTTCCATACCTCCAATCATTAGTTACATTCAGTATTGGCAAGTTGTAAGGTTTGGAGTCTTTGAAGAGATATTGCATGATCATCACTAGCATAGGTCCAAGAAGTGACTAATGAAAGAAGGATTTTATATCATAATAAATCATTATCAAGAATTATTAAAATCAAATACAAAGGTGATACAAGAACTCAGTCTTAAAAACCATGATACACACAATAAAAAAGAGCTACAGTTTGTGTTCCAAAGAACTCTCTTCTACAATGAAAATGAAAGTAGATTGTTGGTTGGTTAAGAGAGTGGAGTTCATATGTGGATGATTAAATAAGTGAACTAACACATATAAATCACTCGTGAACCCTACTATAAGCATGAAGAGGCCAAAACACAACTGGTGTAGTTGAAGAAGTAAGAAAATTACAATACACAGTCAACTCCATTGCTAGTTTTGAGAGAATTGGTCATTTTGAGGCATCTATAGGTATAATTATACCTCAAAAATTGGTAAAATTATGTTTATGACTAAATAAAGCCTATTATGCCATTCTAAAGATCATACAAGAGGTGCAGATAGTCATTGTTTTGTTATAGACCACCTGTAGTCTGTTAACAGTTATACGAAGAGACAAGTGAGCTATTAAGAAGAGTTTTCAAGAGTGACAGAAGTTGTTGAAATCCATGTAAGTTTTTTAGGTAAAAAAAGGTAACACTAGTCCTCATTTTCTCTTTGATGAGGATCATACTTATGCTTACCAGATAAAATGCCCTTTAGGGCTAGCTAAATGAGAGACTCAAAAACAAGCCTGTGTGTTCTTAAGAACTTTTGCTTTTTTTGAGTTATATTGAAGATGTATGTACTTTGAGAAGAGTTTTAAAATTAATGTATTGTTTGATGATGTTTATAAACTCATTATGGAATAGGTAATGATCAAACTCAGTTACTCAAGGGCTAGGAAAGTATGATTTCCAAGAAACCCTAGGCTAGAAAAATCAAGGCATTCAAAACTTAAGGAAACCCTAAGACTTTGAACAAAGATTTTTATCACTTTGAGAGAATATGGAAGAATTTTAAAACCTTATGAACTATTATATTTAAGGATAAATGACTTAAAGACCTTTATTTTACACAAACATACAGTCATTCCTACAAGCAATCTTAAGAGACCATGGAGATCAAGTGAAACTTGAGAAGCAAAAGGAATTCATATGGGATGGAATAAAATGAGAGAAAATTTATTATGCATCCCAACTCACTTGAAGGTCACTCAGACCTCCAACACTTAGATTTGGCCAAGTTGGCCTAGAAACCAGTTTTTGGCCTAGAAGGCATAGATCACCTTGAGGCACTTTCAAACCCTATCAAGCAAAGATGACATCATGAAAAGGTGTGATGAGATGCTTCAGGTCCTATGATGATGTTTTAAAGTAGGGATAAATAATCTAAATGTCAAATTGGTCCTTGGGAGCTAAGTCAAACAACTACAGTCCACACACTCAATTTGAGCCACCTGTTTGAATGTCCATATCTTTCACCAAAAGGAGAGTATGATCAAATGAGCTTAGAATGATTCAGGTAAACCTATGTAATTATAATCCATGAATTATTTAATTTTATTGAGGGGTTGAGGTTTATGAACTATCATAAAGAGTATAAGCATGTCTAAAATGCATTCAAAACCCTATAAGCAAACATCATTACATATGTATCTTTGTACAAATTTTTCATGGAAACGCAAGCTTCTCGATAAATTTTAGGGTGTGTATAGACTAAATATACATGGCAATAAGTTTTGGTTTGGAGGTCCATACTTTATAAACCATCATTAAGAAGGTTAACCTCCAAAACCCTACCAAACCCTCCTACATACCAGTTTTGAGAAAAGTGAAATTTATTGCACTCAAAATCACATGAATCATATAAGAAGCTCTTGAAGCTTCAAATACACTCATAAAAGGTCCTGCAAATGGTACTGTGATGTATGAAACTATACATACATGGTATAAAATAGGTTTTTTAAGGAAAAAATGTAGAAAATAGAGGTACAAGGTAGTTTAATGGATTCCAATCCATGTAGAGTGAATTTTGGCACTTGTTATACCTCCTAAAATCGTTAGATGCTTAGAATCATGCCTAAAATTTCCCTTGGGAGTTCATTCAAATTAGCCAGTATGTATAAATTCAAGATAGATTGACCTAGTCAATAACTTTGACCAATTTACAGATGTTTCATATTCAAAAGGACCTATTTCATGGTATGAGGCATTATTTTAGGTCTTAAACTCACTATATTTTTAGGTTATAATGGTTTCATATAGTATTTTGAGACATCAAATGCAATAAGTTAGGTTACTAGACCTAATGGGCCTAGTAGACCTACTTGGTCAATCAAGTAAGTGAAGAATGGCATAAAAAGTTAATAAAGTGAATTAATGTTGAGTATAAACCCATAAATAACTGATCCTCATGAGTAATCACACAGAATATCTGGTATTCAAGATGAAATTACATGCACAACTAGTCTTCAAGTGCTAATTCATGCTTAATTGGTCCTTACCATGAGTAAACTGATATAAAGTGACATCAATGCATATTTCATAGTCTTCATGCAGGAAGAGTTATTCACTAGACTTGATCTCATTTCAAGTGGAGTTATTTGCCAAGTTATGGCATAGCTTGCTTCATAAGGAGTTGAACAAATCAACTATGGCCCACCACCTTGTTTTCAATCCCAAGGAGCTCATGCAAAGATCATGCAACACCATCAACATGGGGAGATGTCTTGAGAATTGTTTGTACTAGTTGTAATTGAAATTTTAGTTGACTTAAGGATTAAATAACCTATTTTTCTCTCCTCTATGCCACATTGGCTTCATCTCTTCTCATTTTTTTGTATATTTAGGATATTAGGCCTATTTTCAATATCCCTCTCTTGGGCATGATGAAACTCTGCCAAGATTGAGCTTTGTAACCTCTTAAGATTATAAAATGATTGTTGTAGATTTCATTATATTGGTTTATGTTAGTTTTATTTGCACATGTGGCAGTATTAACTCCCTTGGCAGGTCCTAATTTCACCTAGCTACTATTATGTCATCTTATGTAGGTCATATATAGTGTTTGATGTTGAGTAACTGAGTTAACAATGGAAATATTAATTGGTTAGTGCCTTGAAACAGGCCTTCCATCATTTCCCTCATGTTTTAATCACTTAATAAAAACTTTATATGAAACATTATTTCATTAGAGTCCCTTGGATTTGTGGGATTCATTAATTTGTATTGCATATCAGTGTTAGTTGGAGTTCAAATTGAGTGGATGAACCAACAATATAGGTGTATCACCATTAGTAGAATAGGATTTCCCTATTTAGTGATCCTTCTAACTCTTTTCATTCCAAATTAAAAAGTAGGCTTTAGTAAGCTGAGCATAAGTGATATATCATAAGAGCTAACTTCATAATCTAGAGGTTTGGTCTAGTTATAGGTATCCCACAACCTAAGACCATTTCAATGTTAGTCTAGGTTTGAAGCAAATCCAAGTAGTCTACTTCAACAAGGTGCAACTTGGGTTGCTAAATCTTCTTTTTTCTTAACAAAGAGTAGGGAATTTCTTAGAGATATTATAGAGTTTTTTTCTCAAAAAATCATGACTACCTTGTAAAAGGTTTGTCACCTCATGCATGTGTCTAATTCAAATAGTTATTTCATTGGTAGAAAGAGGACTTTGAGAGTTTTCCAAAACATTGTCACTTTAAGGATTCTGGGTAGTATCAAGGGAGATATTACAATCTGAAGTTGACCCTATGAACCTAATTTTTTATGATTTTTTTATATGTGACTTGTGAGGGAGAGAAAAAATCACATCTTTTATTCTTAGTGAAAAATCATGTTTTTTATAGTTAAAAATTAAAATTTAGATATATTTTTCTACATAATTTTATTTATAGATCGATGGCATAAAACAAGCAAATTATTGGGCCCTAAATTTTGTATCTATTTACCTTAAGTACTTTTTGAAGATAACAATGCAAAAGGAAGGATAGGCATGGAAGAGAGATAGTGAAGAAGAGACACGATGTGGAAGACCATGGTATAGAAGAGGCAAGTCATAAAGAATAAGGATATATTAAACATAAAGGAACCAAAAACATATGACTTAGACAACAGCAAAATACTTGGACAAGGGTGTGAAAAATAAAGATGGTTGGGGAATACTTTATATGAGCATCAAAGGAGAATAAGTCGAGCAAGTATCTAGCACTAGTTTGTGAGAAGAAAGGAGCATGAAAATTAAGATCCAACATAAAGAGAGTATATATACGTATTTAGGCTTGGGTCATTAAGAATTCAATGTAATGACTTCCCATGACTCATTGTGGTTAACGTCCATTAACAATTCATCATTGTGTTATTATTTTTGTAACTAAATGGTTGAGGTAAAACCATATATAAATATCCCCTAGTTTTACTAAGTGTGTTGGTTGGTTGGTTGACAATTGTAATCTTGAGATGTCGTAATTCTGGATGTCACTTATATAGAATGAGAGAAAGCAATTGTGTTGATGAACTACCTTATGTAATCTAGTTATGAATACAATGGAATCAATACTATGTTATTCTCGGTTTGTGCCCATCTCTTTCTATGACTAGTTAAGTAGGAAATGAATGAATAGTTAAGATTCAATCATGCAACCAAGTATATATTTATAACTAAGTGGCTATTCAAGCACCTTAGCACAAGGAACTAAATGAATAAACCACCACATGATAAAACCAATGGGAACCGATCTTAGGTTGTGTGCTTCAGGTGAGTGCATGAGAATGTTTATTACATGGTATGTTGGTGCGCTAACTTGTTAGACCTCTTATTCTCTTAGGCATATAATTACGAAAAGTCATGATAAACTAAAGGAAAATATCCCAACACAAATCAATAAATTTTAAAACTCTAAAAAAATATACATTTTGCACACATGGAGTGTTCGATATATGTGCCCTACCTTCGATTCATGTTTACGAGTAAATTAATCACATTGAAGTATTGCATCCAACACCTAACATAGCTAAAATATCAACATCAGTAGCATCATCCCTTTAAATATCTAGGGAGAAATAAGGATCATAATTTCATTTTTACCTTTCCTCCATTACCCATTTATCATTATATTTAGACGTAAATCCTAAAAGATTGAAACTCTGAGTATATTTGGAAGTCATGCCTGCATAAAAAGATATTTCTCTAAGTAGGTATTATTGATAGAATGAATCATTTTCACATATTGTCTAGGTACCACATGCTACTATGTTGTCATGTCTTTTACTGTATGTTTCACATACCATTAGGTACATAAAAACGATAAGATTATTTCATGTACCATCAGGGATATAAGAAGGTTGAGAATATTGAGAGATTTGGTATATTGGTCTAATGATATATAGAAAGGGAGACCTATTGAATTAATAAATAACTAATCTATTTCCCACATATAGTTTTTTTATTGTTGGAGATGGTCCAATATTTGTTTTGATAACTATGCTACATAGAAAACCAAGGTGAAAACTCACCTTGAAATTGAATATTTTAGGCTAACTTTTTATGACACATACACTCGACATGCCATAAACACTAATCAACAACATAAACTTGAAAAACTGAACTAGAAGTTGAAGTTGATCATTATGTTTAGGGTATCAAATGAATTAGAACGTCATATGGGAAATAATTATTTAGCTAAAGACATTTGGAACAACCTCAACACTGTCTATGAGGTGAAGAACTAGAATATCATTCTTCATCTACTAAGTCAATTTCATTATTTTACGCTGAAGACAGATGCAAATTTTGAATGTTTTCTTCATTGTATTGCAACACTACATGCCTTACTCCAAGATTTTTGTGAAGAAGTGTCAGATGTATCACTGGTACCTATTATCTTAAGAACAATACCCTTCCTCCTGATTATAAGAGTTTTCTGACTACTCTGAATATTTTAAAGATGAAACTAACTTTTCAAAAGTTGGTAAATATGTTACAACATGTATAATCCATGAATAGAATAGAAGTTGATGAAGAATATCATATACTTACATCATGATAGAAGGGGAAAAGGTTGATAAAGCCTTCAAAATAATCCCTAAGTAGAACAATTAGTAACATCAACAAGGTAACAAACCTTGTTTACAAAAGCTCTGTATAATTTTTGGAAAGACATGTCATGAACTGAAAGATTTTTGATATAATGATTTTACACAAGGTTAATCCAATGAAAATAATCCCACATAATAACAATCTCTACAATGACAAAATTAACAAAGCCACAATCCGCACATACTTGGAATCATAAGCCTTCCTCACTATAACAACATGGGAACATTGCAAAAGATAATGATTCCTTAGATGAGGATTTTATTTATACTACATATATGACTGAGGAAATCTCTCCTCCAAATTCAATCTGCTATTTGGATTCTTATGCCACAAGGCACATGACTAGCTAGAAATATTCGTTCACCACTTTCAGCCATTCATCATATCATAGTATTATATATCTCAGATATGATACATCATATAGTGTCCAAGGTACATGTGACATTTCCTTACCACTTAGTGTTCATGGATGTACAATTATTTGTATGCTATATATTCTAGGGCCTAACCAAAAATTTATTCTCTATGAATCAATTACTCGATTACAACCTTATGGTTGAATTTGATAAACAAAATGACAAAAACTTGTGTCTCATTTGAGATAAATCTTGAAGCTCAAAAATTATTACAAGAGCTTCTAGTGTAGCCAAAATGATTCAGCTTGATGTTATGCACAAAGATAATCAAGCTCTAATTTTCAAAGATACAAACTCAACCAATCTGTGGCATAGGAGATATGGACATGTTAGCTTTGGGTACCTGATCACATCAAATAAACACAACATGGTGAGAGGCCTTCCCTGAGACTATTGATTTGTGCTCTAATTATTTGGATGGAAAACAACATAGAACTTCATGTGGCACAAGTACATATCAGGTAACTAGTCCATTAGATCTAGTGCACATCGACCTTTGTAGATATTTCACTCCTAGTGTTAGTGTATTTAAATATTTTCATATCTTTATTGACGATTACTCTTGTAAAATGTGGGAATATTATTTGGAGACAAAGGATCAAGCCTTCCAAGTATTCAAATAGTTCAAATATCTAGTTGATCACCAATATGGTCATCATATACATATCCTCTACTTAGATTAGGGGTAGGGGAAACACGCTAGAAATAGAATCTCTATATTTTTTAAGCCACATCGCATTCACCATCAACTAAATATTCCTTATACACTACAAAAAAATTATGTTACTCAATGATGCAATCATACCATTTTTGAAATGATGTGATGCATGTTGAAATATGCCCACCTATCACACCCATATTTGACATAAATAGTTCACACAATAATTTAATTATTGAACCATACATCCACCAAAGCTCTAGATGGTGTCACTCAAATAGAATAATGGTTAGGGAATAAGCCTTCTATCTCTCATCTTTGATTTTTTAGTTATAAATCACATATGCACATTCTAAATAAAAAGATGAAAAAGTTAGATGAAGAATTTTTAGAATGTATATTTCTTTGGTAAAGTGAAAATTCAAAGGCCTACCAACTCAAGAATTTTAAGATCAAGAATTTATATATCAAAAAAGATGTTGTCTTTGATGAGAAGGGTAAGTCCAATCCACCCTCCACACAGGTACATGATATAGGTGTTAGTCTCTTGAGCATTTATAATTTTGATAGTGGTAGTGAGGATGAGGACAATGATGATGGTTAGTCATGTCCTCCAGCTCCACCACCTACTACTACTATTCAACATATCTCCAAGTGGTATATAAGTAAAATTCTAGATATAAAATTGGATGGAGCCTTAGATACTTCCACTTCATGATCGAGGGCTCATAACATGGCTTGTGAAGAGGTGAATTTGGCTTTTATGAGCACAATTGCATAATAATTTGAGATCTCAATGATTCATGAATCCCAAGAGTCAAAACCTTGGAAAGAGGCCATGGATGTAGAGTATCAATCACAAATGAAGAACTGTACATGTTAGCTTATTGATCTTCCAATAGGGAAGAATTATATCATTTATAAGTGGGTATTTAATATCAAATATAAAGTAGATGGAAACATTGACAAGTACAAGGCAATACTTGTAGCAAAGAACTATGCACAAAAATAAGGCATTGATTATGAGAAAACTTTTGCTTCCATAACCAATATAAATATTATCAAAATAGTCTTTGTCATGGTTGCTCAGTTTAAATGGACATAAAAAGTGCCTTCCTAAATGGAATTTTTTAAGAATAAGTTTACATGACCCAACCATAAGGATTTGTCACACCTGGTCAAGAATAAAAGGTGTGTAGACTAATCAAGTCATTGTATGGTCTCAAGTAGGTTCCTTGAGCTTGGTATATTGAGAATTATGAGTATTTCATTCAAAAATAATTCCAATAGAGTCCATACAATCCACACCTCTACTCCAAGGAGAAAAGCAAGATGTTGTGATTTTGATTATATATGTTGATGATTTAGTGATCATTGTTAGCATGGTGAAGATGATTGATGTAACAAATAATGATCTTATGAGGTCATTTGACATGACAAATCTCAAGTTACTACAATATTATCTTAGTTTGGAGGTATGGAGAAAGGGGCATCACATATTTATGTCTGGAAATAAACATACCAAGACAATGCTCAAGAAATTATAGATGATGGATTGTAGGCCTATTGTAACACCCATAGAGATAAGACTTAAACTATCTTCGTCAAATCCATCACCACCAGTAAATGCCACCATTTATTATCAATTGACTAGGAATCTCATTTACTTGACTTATAATTGGCCAAATATCAATGATGCTATCATTTATCTTTCAAAATTCATGTAGGAACCAAAGACAAGTCACTGAAAAATAGTAAAATGAATATTTTAATATATTTGAGGTACTTTATAGCATGGATTAAAATAAAAGAAGAATGATAAGTTATTCTTGATAGGATACACAAACATAGATCATGCACGTTCTATTGATGAGATGAAATCCACATCTAATATTTTTTCTTGGATATGGTCCTATCTCATGGGGGAGCAATAAGCATAACTTTATTTATCTATCTTCCATTGAGGTAGAATATCATGCAATAGGATGAAATATCTATGAAGTGTTATGGATATGTTAGATACTTTCAAGACTGAAAGTACCATAGGTATAAATGATGATTATATATTATGACAATTAAGGTGTTTTAAAATTTCATAATCCAATATTTCATGAGCTCACAAAGCACATCAAAGCTCAAATCCATTTCATACGTGAGCATGTTCAACAACACAACATTCAACTCCAATTCTACCCCACTCAATATTAGTGTGTAGATGCCTTCACCAAGTCACTTACACGTGTGAATTTTGAGGCATTCATAAATTCTCTCTTTTGTACTCTTATGACTATGATTAATTAAGGGGAGAATGTTAGAATTATTAAATATATCATAGTCTAAATAAGTGTTGGTGAAAATATTAAATGTAATAAGTGATGGTCTAACTATTAAATGTGATCCTATAGGATAGTCACATATATCACCATATTTTATAAATTTACACCATTAGTGTGGCCAAAAAGGAAGGATAACTCTACTTTTAGTTATATATACATTCATCTCTATGTACTTTTGTTATTATGTTGAATATAAGAAATTGTATTTTTGCTATCAACAATTAGACTCATTGCCTACTACTTTGCACTAAGAGTCTCAAAAAATATAAGAAAATGATCTTAGATTGTGAATACCTTTATGCATTGCTAAAAAGTGACATTTTAGTATTCAACACCTTGGGGGAGTCTTGATAATATGGGACTTCAATGTCGAGATAATAAACAATCAAACAATTAGTTTGAGAAATTAGGGTGGAGTGAAATGCAATCCATTTTGTCTAGAAGAAGAACAAGACTGACTTTGGGAAAGGACATCACAAGACTGAAATGGGGGTGTTACACACTATGGATCATAATTATTGGGACTTAGTATGTACATGATAACATGGTTGAATTCAGGAAACATCACCTATAAAACTTACAATATCTAAGGTGTGGGTGACTATGTTATTTGCTCATAGAGATCTATCTTGAGACTAATGGAGTTAGAAGTTTGGGACTACCCTACAGAGTTGAAATCAAATCTTAATCCAATATATGCAAATTTTGACATGCACATAAATAATCAATAAGGAGAATAAGCCCACCTCAAACAAGAGAAGATACCAATTCAGGGCAAAATCCTCATAACTCATGAGAATAAAAGACTCTTCAAAACAACCTTTGAACAACACTTTCAAGAATGAGAGAGTAGTACATCATGTATGACAAGTTGTCTAGCAAACAACAATATGTTGATTCCTTTAATTCATATAGAACTAAGCACATGAAAACATGTGCATGCCTAAAAGAGGAAATACAAGTAGTTTTCTAGTAAATCCATGGTACGATGAAGAGTGCAAGGTAACAAAAATAACATTGAGAGAACTTGGGATAGATAAAGAAAATAAAAAGGCTTGTGAAAAAATTGTGTAGTCTAAAAAGGAAAGTTATATGAACACGAGAAGGAAAGAACAAAGTTCTCTTAGACAACACTCCCCTGAAGGATTTTGGAGGGAACTACAACAAAAAAGAATAATATCAAAGATACCCAATGGCTAAAATTTGAAAAGTTACTCTATAAACAAGTTCAAGATGAAGGCATCCCCCTATAATTAACACAATAATTGGCTGCTTCTCTATAGAGAATGTTACTCAAGCCATAAAGAGACTAGCAGGGGGTAAAACACAAGATATAGATGGATTACAATCAAAATATCTAAAATGAAGTTTAGAATTGCTCACGTCACACATCAAAATAATATTCAATGGTATCATTTAGGTTGGTTTCTTTAAATATTGGACAACTAGTATTGCTATTCCTCTCTATAAAAGTAGAGATATCAATAATCTATCAATTTATCTCACTATCATGGTTAATCCCCTCCTTGAAAATCTATTTGGTAGCATGGTACAACATAGAGTTAACATTTGGGAAAAGAAAGATCGAAAAATGAGCAAAAAGACATGTAGGTTTCAAGACAAAACATTCCATTATTGACCACTGCATCACTCTTAGGGACTTGATAACACATATGTGGGATACCCAAGGAGAAAGAGATTCAAGTTAGCTTGTTGACTTCAAAAAATAAATTTACATGGTACCTAGAGGCAACCTTTGGAGTAGGATGGAGGAGCTCAGAGTTCTAGATGATGTTAATATGACAATTCAAAGACTTTATGAGCAACTCAGATACAAAATCTTAACAAGTGAAGGAATTTTAGAATTCTTTAGATGAGACATTGGTGTCAAATATGGATGCCCATTATCCCACACTTCATTTGAGATACACATTGATACACTAGAGGAATGTAAAATAAAGCTAGTTAAGGGGGCTAGCCATGTAGTAAAGCTACACATATATGTAAATGATCTCATACTAATTACAAAAATAACACATAGTTTGATAGAACACCTAAGGGATCTATATTTCTTTTGCCAAGAGGTTGGAATGCAAGTGCCTACCAACAAAACCAAAGTCATGATATTTTCACTATGGAGAAAACATAAACAAATTAACTTTATTTTTGAAGGAAGCCCACTAGAAGTAGTGAAAGAATATTAGTACCTTAGGCTTGACTTTCACAACAAGGGTAAGAGCACAAAGTTGTGGGATAAAAAGGAGCCTACCTATTGACATGATTTTCCTTAAATTTTAGAAATCTAAACTTTGTAGATAATTTGAGATAGTTACACTCAAAATTTGAAGATGATTTTAGAACATGAATTATAGCATTTCGAGTCTAGTCTCCAAAATACTAGGTCAAACATCTAAAATTTGAAGAGAAACTTCTATTTTTTTAAGAAAATAAAGTAGATAGATATTCGTGCAGACCACCATTTTTTAGCATCGTTTAATATTGTTTAAAACCCTTTGGTAAATATTTATATAAGATCTTATAGTTTGTGACCTATATTTTTTATTTATTTTTTCAATGAATATTTTTGTAATTAATTTTTCAAGTTAATAGATCCTAAAAATTGACAAAAAAATGGATAGTCAGTCGTGCGACCCCACTAACTACCTCAAAAAAAATGAAAATTGATTTTTTTGAATGTGTGTAGAATTAGGCCTAGTTTATGACCATATAATTTGTTTTTAACTTGGATCAACAAAAAACAAATTACATAAACATGAATGGGCATGTATATTTGTGACATGTAGTGGCCTAAAAAAAGGTATGGTTAGAAATTAACATAGTTTAAACCCTTAAAATAGTGTAAAAATTATAAAAATCATATATTTACAAAGAGGATAGCATGATCGTTATCATGGTAATATTTTTTTAATTTTATTGTTGAAGTCCATAGTGTTTCTGGTGATAGAAATTAAAATTTGTTGTTTTATATCAAAACTCTCAGACTCAGCTATAGATGTACATGTCCAAGCCTTGGCTCAGGAATTCAATCCATTTTTAAGCCAAAAGGATTGGTTTTTTGAATTCAGATTTTAATAATGCATATGTGATATAATGTATATGCATCCTATTTTTCTGCACCCAAAAACAAAAAAAAAACGTTCATGTTACTTTGCCTTCCTATATTTTTTTGTTTTTGGGTGCAAAGCAATAGGAATGTGTCACGTTATAATGCGTATGCACTATGACACATACTTGTTCTTGTTGTTTTTCACCCCAAAACACAAAAAGATAAATAGTGAGACAATATTTACTTAAAGTTCATATTTACTAAAAATAAATGTTAAGTATAAGTTTACTTCTTATAATTTAATTTTATTTTAGTAAATATAAGAAATTAGGGTCATTTTGCATCTAATAGAGATGGTCTCACAATTGCACACCTTATGATGTGGAAGATAGTTTTATAAAATCCAACCTAATCAGTACTAAGGCATTTTTAGGGTCTTGGTATTGAACCTAGGGATTTTAGGGCATAAATTTTGTAATTGATGTGCATTTTTGGTAAACATATAGTAATTTTTTAGGTTTTTGTGCATCCCAGATTGCTTCCTCACATTTATATGAATCTTAGGTTTGTAAAAATTGAAGTTTACAAACCACTCACTTTAAACTTGACCCAAAGTAGCGTGATTGGGGTAGCATAGGTCACATTGATGACCTGCACACATCAAACAACTACATTGTGTTAATTTCACTTATTCATCATCCCTCCATCATCCCTAATCACTTCTTACTCACCCCTCATCACCCTTAATCACTCTCTCATCATTCCTCATTGTCCTTAATCACTCCCTCATTGACCTTCACTATCCCTAGTAATCTCTAATCACTACCTTATCATCCCTAATCACTCCTCCATTGACCTTTACCATCCCTTATCATCCCTATTCACTCCCTCCTCATCCCTCATTATCCCTAATCACTATTTATTCATCCCTACTCATCCCTAATCACTCCCTCATTAACCTTCACAATCCCTCATCATCTCTAATCACTCCTTATCATCCTTAATCACTCCTTCATTGACCATCACCATCCCTCATCATCCTTAATCACTCCCTCCTCATCCCTCATAATCCATAATCAGTCTTTCCTCATCCCTCATAATCCATAATCACTCCCTCATTGACCCCCACCATCCCTCATCAATCCATCATTGACCCTCACTATCCCTCATCATCCTTAATCACTCTCTCATCATCTGATGTAAGTATGCCTCTTATAGGTTTACTCATCTAGGTCTTCTAGGTCTCTGTAGGATTTTTAGCATTCCTTTCTTGTTTCATGCCACACATTTAACTCCTTATTTTTGTTACTCACTCAATAAACATGATTGATTGTTTTGAAGTACACAACCTTTGCATGACATAACAAACATGATTTTTCTCTCAAGGATTTTAGCTTTCTTCTAGGTCTTAACCTTTATTTGTATCATATTTACTATAATTCAATCCCCTTTGACTACTATTTTATTCTTGAACACCTATTTGAACATACCTATACTTTTTTACCTTCTTAGTGACAATCTCCATCAAAAACTTATCCATGTCCATAACAACTTCATTCTTGTAGACAAGACAAAGTTTTATTATATGAACCTTATTCATTATATCTTTCACCCTTCATATAAAATATTTCACTCAAGAATACCTCATGATGTCCCCATTAGGGTTCTTGTACTTGATTTGACACTATCTAAGCTAGCACATAAGCTTATTCCATTCTTCGTACTTAATTCTCACCAAAATACAACAAAATAGGCTTTCTAGCCCTCTCACTTAGGTTTGATTTATTATTTAAAAGGTTATGGATATAAAAAGGAATCAAAATGACTTCATGTATTCATTTTCACATTACACATGATAAGAAATGCATTATATAGTTTGCTACAACTTTGATTTTCAAGAGACTTTGAAAGACTACACCTTTAGTCTTATTTTAGGGCTATTTGAGCTATGTTAAAAAAAACACAATCATTAATATATTTTCTTCTAGATATTTTTAAGTTATGAAACCACCTAGATCAATTGACAAAAATATTTAGACACCTATCTATAAAGATATATGAGTTTTTCTTTACTAAATCCTAGTTGAGGGTTTACACAGTCCTCCACAAACCTAGACTTAAACTCTACACTAGAATTAGAGATCGTTTTCCCACCTCTTCTTCATTCTTCTCTTTCTTATTAGTTTTTTGATTAAGGTCTTAGAGCCTTATCATATCTTAACTTATGTCTAAACTTGGTCTCTTTTCTTTTTCATGCACCTTAAGTCTCTCAACAACCTATGAATTATCCAAAACATGCTTGTTTTGGCCTTCTAAATATGTTGGGTGATTATAGTTGGGCTTTAAGATAGATTTATGTTAATTTTAAGGTTAAAAGACATTAACCACATATGGATAGACCTTAATAACCCTTACCATGGAAAGAGTGTGTATATAAAGCCCTGAGCCAAAATAAATAGGCATGAAAGAGAGAAAAGTGTGGGATAAATTGTATCACTTACATATATAGATTGGGATTTGGGTATCTATTATTAGGTGAAGCAACATTAGATATAAAAAATCCAAGCTTCCCTTGTCTTACTTCTTGGCATAGATTAAGTTGGTAGGGAAAGTTTGAGATCAGGGTAGGGCCTTCAAAGTGGTGCTCCCATATATCTATGGTGGGACCTCCATTCCTACACTATTATTAGATATACTATATTGGGGATTAGGGAATACACTAAGTATGGAAAGGCCCTAGTTTGGCCTTTAGGGCCAATCAGGCCAAGCCCAAGATCTTGTCCCTTCGTCAATACACTAGATTAAAACATATGCCTGTCATTCCCTTTATATATCAAGTTGTGTATAGATCAGATTGGGTATATATTCAGTTGGGTTAGGAAACACACTCTATCAGCTATTGCACTTAAACTCACTCTAATAGATTGGTGGCCGCCAATCTATCTATCTATTTATCTATCTATCTATCTATCTAATAATCTAGTATACTATGGATATACTTTGGATTTATGATCGACTATGGGGTTGGAATTAATATTCTCAACTAGTCTCTATAGATATCCAATTCCTAACACCTTCTATGTTTAAATTGTCATTCTTACTTGATTTGCACTCAAATGCATATTTTAGGCTAAAATCCATAAAACACCCGAAATGGTTTGAACTTGTCATTTACAAGTGCCAATTTAGGTCAAAGTATTCCTAAATGAGGCAATGCATTTTATGGGCTTACTAACTTTGATTAGATCATTTTGGGTCAAAATGATGATTTCACCTTTTTGTGCTCTAGATCAATTTTTTATTCTAATTAATTAGTACACATCGCATACCTTTGTTATTTTGTATTGGCAACATCCTAAATTGGAATACAGTGCTAATGCATTTAACGTCACCTTTCAATTATTCTTGAGTCAAATTACAACCCAGTAATATGACTTTCTGACCATTTTGATTAATTGAGGGCCAATTTTCAAATAATTTCACAAATGTTGATTAACTATGTTTAAGGCTAATTGATCTAAATCAAGAGCTTAAGTGGATTTTCCATGAGAGTTGTTGAATATTTATTTTTTGGAAATTGATTTCTATTAACTGTATCACCTAGTGACATCATTCTTTGGGAAGATATCCCCAGGTCATAAATGCCACAAATATCAAGATTATGGGTCTCCCATGCCTCATTTATGACCCTCCATACCTATTCAATGTCCCTTATTCCAAAGTCATGATGAAGAGAATTATGGATTTCAATCTAAATATTGAATTAATCCTCAACCACACATCTTCATCTCAAGATGGACAGTTCAGGTTGATTCTTGTCATTCTTGAAAATCTATAAATAGAGAGGTGATGGATATAAAATTTTAAGCTTTATTTATGCAAAGTTATTATGTTGAATTGTCTCCACAATCCTTTACATTTGATCATTGATTTTCTATGCAAGCTTCATTAATAGGCTAGTTTAGTGATTCCAAATCATCAACCTAGGTTTTACAAGGAGTTCTTTAAGCATTGGAGGAGTTGGCCACCATTGTTGCTGAATATATGAGCTCTTGATCAAGGGAGAACATGATTTTGACCCATATTGGTATGGTGAATCCATTTGGGTAGGTAAGATGATGTTTCTTTCTTTCATTTATTTCTTGTTATACTTTGTAATTCCCACATGAATAGATAGGCTTAATTCAATTTGTTCTTATGCAGTTTTTCTTTGATTTATTGGACTATTGTTTGACTAATCGTGTTATGTAATCGTCTCTATAGTCTCAAATCACCCCTATTTATGTAGATATAAATTTAGATTCTTAAATCTAGGATTGGGATTCTTAGATTCCCAAATCCCAATTTATATATGTAAGTAGTATAATTTAATCCCACCTTTTTCTTGATTTATTATGTATTTATTCTAGTTCATGGCTCTCAATACACACTCCCTCCATAATATAGGCATGGATACCTATATAGATCTTTGAATCCCACTAGATAATTAGATGATATCTCTGAGATCTTTGTTTTATATAAAGAGGATGAGTGAAAGAAGAGTTTCTTTGGGCCTTATTTGAGTAAGTAAAAATTGGAATTAGAAAATAAGTCAATCTGGCACAAGCAAGAAGCTATTGTACCCACCATCAAGGTATTAGATGGAGTGTTTAAGGATGAGGAGGGACGAGGAGAGATTAAGTAGAGATGATGAGGAAGTCATTAGGGATGATGAGGGATGGTGAGGGTCAATGAGGGAATGATTAGGGATGATGAAGGAGTGATTAGGGATGATGAGGGATGGTGAGGGTGAATGAAGGAGTGATTAGGGCTGATGAAGGATGATGAAGGAGTGATTATGGATAATGAATAATGATGAAGCGGTGACTAGGGATGATGAGGGTCAATGAGGAAGTGATTAGGGATGATGAGGGAGTGATTATAAATGATGAGGAATGATGAGGGTCAATAAGGGAATGATTAGGAATGAGGAGGGAATGATTAGAAATGATGAGGGATAGTGAAAATTAATGAGAGAGTGATTATGGATAATGAGGGAGTGATTATATATGATGAGAGTTAATGAGGGAATGATTAAGGATGAGGATGGAGTGATTAGGAATGATGAGGGATAGTGAGGGTCAATGAGGGAATAATTAGGGATGATGAGGGAGTGATTAGAGATGATGAGGGATAGTGAGGGTCAATGAGGGAGTGATTAGTTATAATGAGGAATGAGGAAAGGATAATTAAGGGTGGTGAGGGATGAGTAAGAAGTGATTAGGGATGAGAGAGGGATGATGGGCAAGTAAAATTAACACAAAGTGGTCTTTTGATATGTGTAGGTCATTAATGTGACCTATACTACCCCAATCACACCACTTTGGATCAATTTCAAAGTGAGTGTTTTAAAAAATTCAATTTTGACAAGCTTAAAACTCCTAAAAATGCCAAGTAATGAAGAAGGCACAAAAACCTAAAAAATAATTATATGTCTACTAAAAATGGATATTAATTACAAAAGTTATGCCCTATAATCCCTAGGTTCAATACTGAGACCCTAAAAAATGCTTAAGTATTGACCATCTTGGATTTTGATAAACTATTTTCCACATTGTAAGGCATACAACTATGAGACTGACTCTATCAAATGTAGAGTGACCCTAATTTATTATATTTACTAAAATAAATTTTAACTTATAAATGTAACAATAATAAATGTAAACTTATATTTAACATTTGTTTTAGTAAACCATCTACTAGTAGACCCATCTACAACTAATAATATATATTTTAGAGAAATTAATGTCTAAGTGGTAATTATTAACCCTTAGCTTACATTGGTAATTAAATAAATAAATAAATAATAATATATTATTTATTAACACAAGATGAAAACCTCATGAAGATAAATAATATTATTATAGTTCTTTAATACTTAACAAATATTTTAATTAATTGGCTTTATCGAGATGGATGGACTCGTTATTTTTACAACGATCACCTCTCTTGATATTTTAATATAAATAGGGTTTTATCCTGTTGTGAAAACACATTCAAATATGAAATTATTTGATCATATTCAACTTACTATTTTTGTGAAGGCCATTCTATGAAGAAGTGAGAAGGAAAGGCCTTGTATTGGGGTGTCGAGTTTCTCAAATATATGAATACCACATTGGTGGGTTTTTTTTTACCTCTTTAAAGTTTTTCCATAGTAAATTCATATTCTTTGTCTATTATTCAATATTCATTTATATGCTTTGCTAATCAATTTCATATTTAGATCCTATATATTGGTTTATCAATTCTTTCATGGTTTCAAAGCATGATGAGTGGATTTAATTGGCAAGCATAATGCATTGAGTTGAAATAATTGAGATTTTATTCAACTTAAAATATTTTTTAATTATTTTAAAAGCCTCTTTCAAACCTGTGTATGGCATAGAGGAAGAAGTTTTTTTGTTTGATCTCTGAGAGGTCTAGTTTCTTATTATCTATGTTTATTGGCATTATCTCCTTCATTTGTACCTGCAAAGACTACCATAAACCCCTGAAGCTATTAGTTGGAGATATGGGAATTCTTCCTCAGACACAGGGATGCCATTATCAGCTTGGAAAAATAAATTGATTTCTTCATTATAATCAAAATTTTAAAATTCTTTCATTATCAAAATTAAAAATCTGAAAGATTGAAACAAATTTCAAGATTTTTGGTGGTTTGTACAAGGTTTTGGGCCCTCCAAAGCTTCTACAAGGGTGCCATATTTCTACATAAGAATTCAAAATATTTTATTCTTCATCAAAAAAAATATTTTGAAGGTCTAACATACTTTGTACCAAAATTTTAAGAAGACTGGCAAATTTTTTGAGGTCTTTCATAACCTATTTAGGGTGATGTGAAATCCAAATTTTCACTTGGGCACCATTATTCTTCAAGCTGCATATTATAGGTATGAAAAATTATTTTATATAATTTAAAAAAATATTGAATAAATATTGATTTTATTTTACCACTTAGACTTTATGGCCCCCACTTTTTTCAAAGCATCTTAAAAAAATAGTAATATTTATTTACTAGATTTTTATTATTATTATTATTATTATTATTATTATTATTATTAAAAATCTAGTAAATAAATATTACTATTTTTTTCAATGTTTTAAAGAAAGTGGGGACACAGGTTAAGTGGATTTTTTTAAATAAAAATAATATTTATTAAATATTTTTATAAATAAAAATATATAATAAAATATTAGATAAAACAATATAAATAATTTTTTTTTATGTAAATTTTCAAGTGTAATTTTATAGATGAGTTGGTTGTTATAATTTTGGTAAAAATTTACAAAAAGTAGGTCAAGAGTTTAAAACACACAACCTATATTTTGTTTGGTCAAATTTAATTTAATTTGAACTCCATTTTTTAGTTTGCATGCCAACGTTTTACATGTCTAAAACCCTAGTTGACCTGTCAATCTTATTTTGACTTTCGACCTAGTGAATATTTTATCAAATATATCATGTAACTAGTCGATCCCTAGGTTTTAGCACCTTTTGAACACATCTACATGGTATATTTTGTGTATTTAAATTTTTTAATATTAATTTTATAACTTTTCAAACAATAACGTCTAAGTGGTCATTCTAAGTATGACTCTTTTGACATCTAGTTTTGTGTAATTTTAAATCATTTTTTTGTATTATTTGGAATTTAAATTGTGTGATTAAGTATAGTTGCACTTGTGATTTATTTTAATTTATATTAAAATTGTTAAAACTCATTAAAAATATATATTTTTTTTTAAATCATTCTTACATTAGTATATTTTTATGACACTTGTGACACCCTATTTTATTGCAATCTTTCATAATTTTTTATTTTTTTAAGTAGTAAATTGAACAATTATTATGTGTTTGCAGTTTATAATTTTTTAAAATATCAAATTAAGTTAAAATTCACTCTAAAAGCTTTCATTTTAAGCATTTGCTTACTATCCTATTAAAAGGGAAGCTATGGCTTTGCCTCATTTTTCCTTAGATAAATTTCAAATACTTAATGAAAATAACTATAATATATATAAAATTCATGTTAAAGATAAATTTATGACCCAAAAGTTGTGGAATATTATCATTGGATCTAAAAAATTTGGATGACATGTGACCTCTGAGCTTACTAATGCATTTCAATAGAATTTGCAGGAAGCTATGTCCATTATCTTGCAGAGTGTTAAGGATGAATTCCTTCTCCATATTAGTAATCAAGAGTCTCCTAATGATGATTGAAAGCTCCTTAAATCCATGCATGATGGAAGTCATCTCTCAAATATTATTAAATTAATATCTATAATCTAATCAATAAGTTAAAACTACACTCTCTAAACAACCCTTAAAATAATATAACTCCCATCAGCATGCATATGCATGGACTAGCAGTACCTAAAATTATTCCCATGTTATTACACATTTTTATATAAGTGTGGCTATGACCACATACTAAAGGGTTCACATAACCATGTATTTATGTTGTTGTGCTCTTGCAACATTATACCACTTAGAGATGTAGACATAACATACACAGATAACAAGGTCAACATAGACATAGGTATAGATTGATATGCCGCAAATTATCAAGTCAATATACTCAAAGTGATATAAAAAAATTAAGATATTCAATGTCAATCAAATATTTTATTAGTGTTTTAGGTTATAATCCAATGATACAAGTTATACAAAATGATATCTATGATTTCCTAATTATACCCACCATGAAACTCTTTAAGCATTTCCTATGTTCATCAATATCTAAAGCTATGGTCGTGGCTTTGTATAGTGATATGCCATGATTAAAACAACATGTGGCCAAGTTTAAATATTTTTGAAAAATCACATTATTTTTATTATTATTAGTATCACTAGCTCAAAGGATCGTTACAGGCCTCACACCATCTAGTCTCTTCCATTTTCCAACAACCTTTTATTAAAATCAATGGAACAAAGTTCAAATCTCAAATTTGAAAATTTATATTTTATAAATGTATACAATACTAACAAAAAATTAGTTAGAAATTAAATCCAAAGGCAAACAAAGGTTCCAAATATCCATTTGAACATACCTACTAGAATGTGAAGGGCATGGTCTCATGATAGTCCATTGCTAATTTTGATGGTTGAATGAAAATAATAACAATTTTACACCAAAAATTATACACTATGTTTTTGGGTTTCTTCAGGAAGTATAGTTAATAACCTTAAACCCATATAAATCAATAGTGATACCACAAAATACATCAAAACATAGGAATCAACTACAACATAGACAACACTTGAAAACATCCTATAAAGCTACACCAAAAAAAGAGACGTATAAAAATAATGTGACTATTGGAATATATCATTGTATTTAGAATTATTAAAATAGATAGAGAGAAGGGGATTTGAATATATCATATATTATAATATGTTATATCTGTAAATGAACACTATGTTCTAAGTTATCTTATGTAACCCATTTGAGTATATTAATGAAGAATACATTTGGAATATTAAGTCTTTATACATGTTATATTATTGTTAAGAATACATGCTTAATTAATATAATGGGATACTTTCTCTAGGCGTTAGTGAGTTTGGAACATCAAATTATGAATTCATGGTTTGACATTGTTTTTGTGTCAACATTTGGTGTATGAGCCTAGGTTTTAAAAAAAGAACTAATGAATAGATTGAATTACCCACTAGAGTTATGGAAGCCATCAATAAGGGAAATAAAACATTCGTAGGAGACTAAAATAAAATAATTCATTCAGCAAGAATTTAAAAGAACATAAACCATACTTGATCAAGTATAAGATGTATTTTATAGACCATAGGATGAAGAATTCTAGGTGACATTTATAGACTTATTTGGGCCCTAGATACTAAGTTTAAGTGAAGGAATAAAAACATATAGAGTATAAATTAATAACCAATTAACTAAAAAATACATAAATTATAGAATCTAGAAGAGATAGACAAACCATGGATCTACATAGTGGACTATTTGTTTGAGATGACCTTGGCCTAATTTATCATACCTTGGCAAATATTTGGTTGGACAAGTTTTTATGCAAAGAAAGTATATTTTCTAGGTGCACCACAAGGAAGATTTATTGAAAAGGTTCCAACTTTAATCTACATCTTATTGGTGGAAGGTGGATTAATAAAAAATGTCAGATAATTCTTACAGGGGAAAAGCACATAGGGTATGACCTAAGGTAAAAGGGGGGATCCCAAATGAGATGACTATTAGGATGCATTGACTGAGGGGAATAAATAAAAGAACATATAATCGCATAAATTAGTAAAATCTTAGAGAAAATATTAGTGATAAGAAGGGAAGTAGATGATATAAGAGAAATTATAGATAAGAAAAGGAGAGAAGGAAAGAAAGAAAGAGTGGAAGATGAAGAAAAGTAAGAAATAAAGAATAAATAAGAGAGAGAATAAAAGTGAAAATAAAGTAGGGAAAAGAATTGAACTACATAGAATTAAAAAGATAAAAGTAGGACATATAAAGAAGTATTAATGGGAAATATAGAATAACAAATGAGAATAGAACCAAAAAAGAAACAAATGGAAGAAAAGATAGAAAACAAGTGCAAAGAGAAGAAAGAATAAAATATAGAGATAAGGCCATTGTGGCATTGTGTGAGGATGTCACAAAGCAAACGGAAGAAAAAGTATTAGTATAAACAAAGATAAAAAAGAATCAAGGATCACAAAAAATTTAGAATTAACACTAGTGACACCTAAACCAACTATACAAATGATAGGAAGATGGTAAATATACCAAAAATAAATGCATAAGGCACAAATGAAGCATGTGAAATTAACATAGAAAGTAACTGAATCAATCAAATCCTTGAAAAAATCATTATAAGAAAGATGTAGAAGAGAATATTTGGAAGTGAAAGGCCAAAGATCTTTTCAAAATATACGAAGATTAAGTTGGACAAAATAAGGAGAAAATAAGGAATAAAGTAAGAAATAAGAAGAGGAAAAAGAAAATATAGAAGGATAAGAGAGTAATAGAAAATAAGAATAAATAGATTAAGAAAAATTAGAACAAAATATAATAAGAAAAGTGATAAGAGAAAATAAGTAGGAAACATGACTAAAAGAAGGAAATAGTGGAATATGAAGATTATATGAAGAATAAATATTAGTTAGAGATAACTAGGAAGAAGGTAAAAATAGTGAGGAAACTAAGATACCAAATGATGTAACCTCCCCCCACATATAAAAAATAATGTTTGAGGAGATGAACCCCTTGAACCAACCATCATCCCCCGTGCCACTTCAAAATATAAATGAGACACCACTCAAAGAAAATATATATATAGGAGAAGAACTACACAATAACTACACAAAACACAAAAGAGAGAAGTTAATAACAAGAGAATTCAAACAAGGACTAGGAATAAAATACTTTGAAATTCATTTATAGAGAGATAAATCAATAAATAAAATTACTTGAAAACACCAATACTGTAAATAAAAATAAAAAGAAAAGGGAATGAAAAACCAATAGGCTACAAAGCCACAAATTAGTAACACTCAATCAACTAGTGGACAACCAAAATCTAATCAAATTAAAATGGATCAAAAAACAAAACTACCAATTTTTTGTAAGGACACTAAATATGTGGATACCCATCTCTTTCCATTAGATGCATACTTGTGAATTCATAATATATAAACCAATCAAGTTAAATTATTTGACTTTGTGGGAACACTGAAATATGAGACATTAAAATGGTACACGAAAATTAGCCCTAAACATAGAAAGTCATGGAAAAATATATAAGATGCAATCAAGAGTGATTTTTACTACCCTGATATCCCCATAGAAAGGTTAAGTAATATGAGGGAGATCATTCAAGGAGATAAGTAATCGATAAAAGAATTTGAAAAAATACTCAAAGAATTAGAAAGGAAGTTAATAGAGCCACTAATATAAAAATAAAAAGTAGAGTGGTTTATATTTGGACTCTTAACATAATTAATATCCACCATTGATGGAAAATAATTCAAACCATTCACTGAAGCCTTGGATTTGGCAAACCAATTAGAGGCACAAACCTAGATAAGGAAAAAAGATACAATAATGCAAACAACGTTTGAGAAAATGGAAGAGGAGTTAGAAACTTTAAGATTACGGTAAGAAATCCAAATGAAACTTTAGATAAATGCATCATATAATAATGAAAGACCCAAGATATGGTATACCCTTTATTTTGAGGAAGGACATAGTAAAATAGAATGTCCATATGCTAAGAAAGTTAGGAGAGCCATAATGGCACAAGCCCAACCAATTGGAATGATGCCACCTATTCAAAACCTAATTATAAATGATTGATTATACTTTAATAATATGTATAATATATGATAATCACCCTCAATATATGTTTCCTCTAATATAAATATCTCTACCCAATAATTAATTGAAATATTGTACAATGTGTGGGTCTTATAACCATTATCAACTAAACTGCCCTAGAGTAGAAGCACTAGAATAATTAAAAGAGGGAATGCAAGGGAAATATCCATAATTAAAACAAAATTTCATACATCTCCACTCATAAAAATTAATCCTAACCCAAGACAACATATACAAACACCATATCAACCACCACTAGCACCTACATAGATAACCAACCCCCTAGAGCAAAATCATTATCAAGGAGGATACCAAGGTAACAATTAAAATATAGGTTATTGTCGGGGTACCAGGAAAATAAATACATATTTTGATATTGTAGAGGCTATCAAGGCAATAAATAATATCTAGGATACTATAGTGGATATAAAAGGGGATATCAATGGAATAAATACCAAAGTAGGAAAAAAGGATATCAAGGATATTATAGAAATAATTATCGATGATATTAGGACTATTGAGGAGAAAAAGGTAGGAATTACCAAGGAGGAAAAATTGGTAGACCAAGGATCCCCCACTTGTTATGAGTGTGGAAAGGAGGGACACCTAGCATGGAACTATAATGAACTAGAACAAAAAGGGAGTGTTTTTTTGTCACGAATGAGCCACACATGATGTGCATTCCTTCCTAAAAGCTGTAAAATTCTTTAAAATGTGTATATCAAAAATAAATTCCCTTAATTAATCCAACAAAGATGCCTAACACATAATAAAATTCCCATACGACAATAACAAAGAAGAAAAATAAAAATATCAACCTAGTACTTCTCACCATGGTGGGATCATGTCAAAAAAACTCAAAGCAAGGAATAATTAATATAACACAATAAGAAGATGGTACAATTGAGGATCCACAAAACCAAGGATAATGGTAGAGCCAATGTACTTACCAGAAGTGGAGCAAGAAAAAATACAAATGAGCCTTAGTGGGGAGATATGATGATAGCAAACAAGAACAATATCCTAACCCAAAGGCTCATTAAAAAATAGTACACATTAGTAAAAAATTAATTAAGGATTCACAAATAAAATATGAACAAAAATAAACATATTCCAAGAGGAAGAAATGTTGGGATTGAAAAAGTGAGAATAAATGAACAATTCTTATTAGACAAACTTTTGAAATTATGTAAATATGAAATAAACAAGAACACACACACCACGTGTAATAAAATATAATAACCAAAACTAAAAATAAAAATGTATTTCGAATAAAAAGATAATTTAAAATTTCTAATGTATATTTAAATGCAACATTTCAAGGTTGTTGCTTCACAAAAGTATTGTTAGAGTTAGGGGTAGATTTGATTGTAATGTCAGAAAGAACATGGGAAGTCTTATGTAAACCTAGCTTACACCTGGTAAATTATGGCATTGCAATCGCAGATGGAATTTTGAAAGCACCACTAGGGGTTCTAAAAAGAGAAGAAATAAACTTTACGGGAATATCTAAACCAATTGATTTTGATGTCATGCAATGCTCATCCAAAAATCCATCATACTTTATCCTATTAGCACTAAGTTGGTTTATAAACTATAATGATATATTCAAATCTGAAGATGAGGAAATAAAATTTGGAAGAAACAAGATCATGGTACATATTCCATTAGAGATTGATATGAGTGCCACCCAAATTGAAGTGTTATGGGAAAACAAAGAAACAAATTATTATATTGATGAAATACAAAGGATATATGCATTAGGAAAAAATCCACATTTAGACAAAGATTGTGAACCAAAGGAAGAATGGTAAATTGCATAATGACATGAATAACTAGAGTCAGCTACAAACACATAGATCAAAGCATGGATATATGGCACCACAGAAATAAGGGTTTGTACATTGTTATATCTAAAAAGAATCATGTGGGACAAAAAAACTCTATAGACCAAGTAGAGTAAGTTTACTATTCCACAAATGATGATGAATATGATTATTGTTCTTTAGTAGATGATGACAAAGATATTTTATATGATACCATAGATGTCTAGGAAGATAAAACATAAAATTGGAAAAATTCATTGCCAACATAGCCACATATTAAAATAACATTTTGGTTAGGCAAGGGATCATCCCACAAGAACCTCCCAAAATTTTCCAGAACAAATGACCTCAGAGCATATCTAGCACAAATGGGCATCTTATTTCCAAATGAACATGCAAGATTAGAGGCTATTAATAATACATTTATAATTAATTCCATAATATGGTGACACACACAAAAAGATCAAATAAATAATTTGAGAGCTCTCAACATTCTCATCACAACATGGTATATTCCACAAGAAGACATAGTATCCATCCTAAAAATATTTTACCATTAGTTAACCCTACTATATGTCGCTCTCCCAAAATACACCCGACAAGGTAGTCCATGTCAACACATTAATTTTTGTGAAGAAGATTAGATTAGATGTCATTAAAAATACTCTAAAGTTTGTATAAAACTGTTCTATTGGACATTAGGGGCTATACCACAAGATTTATATATGCACCAAGAGACACGAGTGGAAACTGAAGATTACTATCAAATTATCAAATATTTAAGTAGAATATTTAATTTTTTGGATCTTGACCACAAAGTTTTCCATGCTTGAAAACAAATCTAATCCTTTCTACTCTCTTTTGAGAAGGACGTGGTCAAGAAATTTGGGAAACATAATACTACCAAAACTAACCAGAAATAAATACAACTTCTTTCAGTCTCTTCAACCAAATATACAATAAAGAACATCAAGAAGCATACAAAAATGGAGAGATACAACCTCTTACAAAATCAATAGGCCATGGACATGATTGAAAAGGTGTACCAAACTATACCAATTAGGTGTTTCACAATAGAAAAATAAAAATAAGAAAATGACAATGAGAATGGCCCAAGTAATCTTCATTATACTATCCAGGAAGGAAAAATAGAACTAATTGAGATAGAGATAGAAAAAAGTTATTTTTACCAGCTATTAAAAATTTGACAATAAAATGTCACCCAAATTGGTGACTCCAAATTAGACAAAATAAGTAATTATTGGGATGCATCTATTGTTATGAAAATAATGGATTTAATCAAGGAATATCAAGATATATTCCCTAAGAACTTTACATAACTCCATCACATAAATTATAAATTAGGGACTATGAAAATTCAATTAAAACCATGAAATAATTACAACAAAAAAATACCATACCAATTAAATCCAAACATGAAAATTAAGGTAAAAATTGAAATAGACAAAATGTTAGCCATAAGAATCTTTGAACTAGTAAAAGACATAGACTGGATTATCCTAATGGTAGTCCAAAACAAGAAAATGGATGAGATAATATTTTTTGTAGATTTTAGGGAGCTTAATAAATCCTATGTTCGTGATCCATTTCCTACACCACTCATAGACAAAATCCCAGAGAACATCATAGACTATGAAGCATAATATTTTACATATGGGTTCTCTCAATACCATATAGTTTAGATAGACAAAGAAGATAGACATAAAATTACATTTACCATTGAATGGGATCTCTTATGTACATAATCATGCCATTTGATGCTAGGAATGCATGATCTGTAGTTTTCAAGTGAATAATGATAAATGCATTCAAAGATTTTATTCATGATTTTATTGAGGTGTATATATAAGATTTGATAGTTTATGGACTTCTCAAATATCACATCCAATCACTTTAACTCATGCTCGAAAGATGCTGTGTATTATGAATTACACTAAACCTAAAAAAGTGCATTTCTATCACACCATTTGAAATGTTTTTGGGCCATATCATATGTCAATAAGGACTCATGATTGATCCCATAAAGATGACAATAATAGTCAATTTTCTACCTCCAAACACATAGAAAGAAGTTCAAACCTTGCTAGGGTACACAGGCTACCACATAAAGTTCATTTAAGGTTATACTAAGATAAGATCACCTATTAAGGAATTACTTAAGAAAGAGAATAATAAATTGATAGATTAGAATAAGGATTGCCAAGAGGTGTTCAAAATATTAAAAACAAAAAATTTGAATGCACCCATATTGATATTTCTTGATTGGAAAATACCATTCCATCTACATGTATACACTTCTAGAACATTGATAAGCATGGTATTAACATACCTATGACATAATATGGACCATCCTATATCATTTTCAAAACACAAAGTAGTAAAAGATGAGCAAAACTACTCCATGATATGATGAAAATAATTAGCAATGGTATTTTCTCTTTAGAAATTTTGACACTATTTACTTGCTACCCCATTTGTGTTCTATATAAATCACAAACCATTGAAATATCTGTTGAATATATAGATTTTACAAGGTTGAGTATGTCGATGTTTGATGCTCTTTCAAGAATTTGGTTTTGCAATTACAGTAAAAAAACAAAATTCAACAATGGATTGGATTATTTATCCTGGATTGATAATGGGAAAGACAAAGGCCCCATTGATGATGATTTCCTAGGTTCTCATTTATGTCACATAGAGACAGTTCCAAAGGAAATGAAAATATAACATAATTAAGGTGAATTCCCAAAAAAATATTAAAAAATGGATAAAAAGAGATTGATAATTTAGGCATTCCATTTTACAATCATAGATAGATAATTATAAAATAAAGGTAGATATGAAATACTATGGAGATTCATACTTAAACATGAGCAAGAAAGCATTTTACAAGTGGCTCATCAAGGAATTGTTGATGGGCACAATGGTGGCAAAGAAATAATGAAGAAAATATTGATGGCGGGTCTATGGCAACCTATAATATTTAAATATGCACACATCTATGCACATAAACATGATATTTTCCAATATGTGGGGAAGCCAAATGCATGAGATGAGATGTCATTGAGACATGTTCTTGCCTTGTTACCATTTAAAAAATTGGCTATCGATTTCATTGATCCAAACAAGACTATAACAAGACAATCTCAGGCCAGATTTATTATCACTAGGATGGAGTTATTAATACTAAGGGCATAATCCATACCCATCAGAGACACTAATAGGAAAATAACCATAAAATTCCTATATAAAAACATCATTACGTGATTTGGGTGTTCAAATAAAATCACTACCGACTAAGGAAAACACTTTGTTAATGCCACAATTAAAGAATTTCTCAAACATTTTCTCATTAATCATAATAAAATCACCCAATACCACCTAAAATATAATGTAATAGTGGAATATTTTAATAAATTCCTATTAAAAGTACTCATAAAAACATGTAATCTCAATGTTGCAGATTGGGACTTAAAGATATATGTAGTATTATGGGCATACCCCACTATATATAAGCAATTTACAAAATATTACCCATTAAAATTGGTTTATGGATTAGAAGTTGTGATACCAATAGTTTTTTAGTACCTATTTTAATAATAACAATGACATTTTAGATTAATGAAGATAAATCATTACATGAATGCTTAATTCAATTGGATAAAGTAGGTGAGAAATTATTTATCGCAGCAAACAATCATACCCAATAAAAATGACATTCAAAATCTTAGCATGACCACCATTGTAAGAAGAAATAATTTTATGAAGTAGTTTATGTGTTATTATATGATAGTAATTATAAGATACCAAGAAAATTAAAGCTTCACATTAAGACCATATATATTCATAACAATTTTACCAACAGGAGACGTAAAACTACGAACACTTACAAGAGAGGAGTGACACAAATTTATGAATAAATCCCACCTCAAAATATACAATGCCACATAATGAAAAGACATGTCGGGGAAGAAATAATAAGGCCTCAACATAATAACTTAAAAAAATAAATATAACAAAATCCCAATTTGAAAATTACTAAACATCAGCTTGGGGGAAAAACAAAAATACAAAGAACTCCGAAGTTGAAAACTGGTAAACAATGGCTTAGGGGAAAAATAAAAATAAAAATAACTCTTGAAAAATTGGTAGACAATGTCTTGGAGATTTGACAAATAAGGAATAATAGTTTTTGGTCCTGTAAATCTCGTCAGGTAAAAGAATCTAGGGCATGTGAATTGAGCACATATGTCATGACATCCGATGCTTGACACTTAAGATAAATGGGTAGGTTAACCAGATACAACTCCTTATCCAAATATGTAGATCACATCAATGAGAAAAGTAATCAAATCATATCGAACAAATTTATAAACCATGTGGGGCATTAATCATTAAAATGTCATAAAGAAAAAAGCATAACCAGAGAAAATAATACCATTAATATCACTTAGGGATCCATAAAAGTTAAGGGGATGGACAAGATAGTTTCAACCACCATGGTAATAACACCTTAGCAAGAAAACATAGGCATGAACACCAAAAAATCTAGCCATGATTCCATTCCACTCCATCGTCACCTCCAAACCATATAAAACTCTATATAATTGATCAATCACCCATTTTCCATTTTCACAAATATTTATAAGAACCCAAACCCTGAAAAAATTCTTCCAGCCACATTTGAGACTAAGAGAATTACAACACATAAAAGTGAAGTAAAAATGGCCACCCCACTAGTTGCCAATACATGAACACTCATTATCTCAAAAGTAAAGTTTGTACACACAAAATCATTATTACCAGATCTTGAAGGAGAATTCTCAAAGCTATCAAACAATGTTTCCCATCTGTAAGACATGATCAAATACATCCACACACATTTTATAGAAATTGACCACACCCAAATGGAGGCAGACTAGGCACAACTCATACATTAGGTGCCAAAATAAAATATTTGGGATTGGAACCCAAAATCAAAAGTTATCCCACATATGAGGTAAGATGTTTGGGAAATATTTCCTTATTTTTTGATAGTAGATGCCATAATCCAAATTTTACTTAGTCACATGCACAATGGCATTTTATTTTTGGACCAACCTCATCTAATTACTACTAAGGACATTTAAAGGGTAACTATGTTAATGAACAAAGGGACAAACATATAAAAATACAAGAGGATTTCAACTAAAGGAATAGAGGTTGCCAATTGCTTAAAATACACTAAAACCATTCATAACATCCACATATCAAATATTCACAATATAACCTACAAATAAATTTTAAAAGTAGGGGCATGAAAAATATATTTTACTAATAAGGAAGATGACACGAGCCCTAAGATCACACTGGTGGTGTTTGATATGCTATTGATGAAAATAAAATAAACCTCTGCCAAAGCCTTATGTATAATTTCAATGCCAATATTTAGAAGACCAAGAAAGGTAAGCACGATTTTTATATGGATCTTTGTTACTCTACTTATCTATGTACCATACAAACACCCTCCTAAGCACAAATGAACAAGTAAAATGGGATAAAACATATACCATAGGATAAAAAATAAAAAATCATTTGGAAACCATGACCACAAAATAACAATTTTCAGTCGTGCTTATTTAGGAAACTGAGTACCAACAAACTCTCAATTCATAGTATCAAATTTCACCACAAATAGTTGAAGATTTTTAATTTTATACCACCAATGAATACCTCTACGTCCATCCATATAACCAATGTGCCAAATTATTCCATGCATTCAATATGAAGTTTTATATCACTAGAAAGAGCAAATCATCCCAATCATCCGATACTTTTCATAATTATTGGGGAAGTCTAGTCCACATGACATGTAATCCAAAATAGAGGAGTTAGTGGCTGAAATGAAAGGACCATCATCCAATAAAAAACCAACAGAAGAGGAAGAAGAAATAAGAGAATCCACAGAATAAACATCGACACATGAGGAAGTAAGTCAAATTAAGGGAAAACATATTTGGTTCCAATTTGTAGCCCCTCCACTAAAAATATTAAAAGTACTTACTGCACACCAAATAGAAGGCATATATGTATCTAACAAGGGAAAGTAAACACATTCAGTTGGGATAGATATTGGATACCCAGATAGTGGGTTTGTACACACATGAAAACAAAGAACACATTTTACACCTAAAATAAAAGATATGCTACCAAAGAAGAAACAAAAACAAAATATAAAAGGGATAAATATATTACAAAATAATTAGATTCAACCTTGAAAGAAACACCCATTGACATATCTAATACAAAGGTCACATGAGAAATAATATCAGACTTAAAGACTGAACAATAACAAGATACATTTTTTTTTTTGAAATTATCAAATTGGCTAAAGCATAAAAAGCAGCCATCAAAGCACTAACCATTGGAGACACAAGCCAAGTGATAAGATGAAGAAGAGGAAAAAAGGAAAAACAAAAACAAGTAAAATATAAAATACAAAAAGAGGAAGCCAAGAAGAAGGTAGAACAAAAGGAAAAATAAAGTAAAGAGAAAGAAGAGGTCGTGACACAACAAAAAGTAGAGATTAGAAAAATGCTCAAGAAGATGCCATGGCCAAATAGAAAGCCACCGAGGCATTAGAAAAATAGAAAAAGAAATAAGAGATGAAGAAAAAAGATAAGGAAGCGAGGGAGAAATAACAGAAGGAATAAAAGGATAAGGAAGAGAGGGAGAAAAAGGAGAAGGAAGAGAGGAGAAAAATGTGAATGAAGAGGAGGAAAAAAATAAGGAACTGATGGTGAAAAAACAATGGGAAGAAAAGAGAAAAAATAGAAAGAACATAAAATAAAAAAGGCAACAATAGATGCCACCCTCAAAGCAGAAGAGGTTAAAAATAAAAAAAGTAATAGAGTATGCCAAAAACATGGAGGAAAAGAAAAATAATTGTCTTAATAATTTGCCAAATAACCAAAAGAAGCATGGAAGAAAGTCATAACAAAAGTTTATAAAATTATAGATACACAAACGTCATCATCATCACCCTTTACTAAACAATTGATTTCTACCCCACCTTCCATTTTCATTCAATAAATGACCATCACTCTCCCCTCTCAAACCACCCCATCTATCCTAGCTATTCCACCCTGAGATTCCCTCACCCAAATAAAAACAATCATGGCTTAACACTAGAAAATAAACACCATCCATCTTGCCTCCACTCTAAGTGAAGAAAGTTCACAAGGAATAAATATAAAGTTACAAAAATTAACCCCTGGTCATAAGAAAAACTTGGGGAATATATTTCAAGAAAGTACACAATATGATTGGATGCCAAAATGTATAGTATTAGAATAAAAAATCAATGACACCATATAAAAGATGACGAAGGTTAGACCACAATTTGTAGTGGATCCACAATTACATATCACTCAATGTTTCATAAAAACATTACAAAATTTGATCAAACACCAATCTATTTTTGAGATAGAGAGACAAAATATCCAAGAAATTGTAATATAAGAGTTCAAATTTGAACAAAATACGAAGAACTTGGAGGAGAACATCCAACACTATACTACAGTGAAATAACATATTATGTGTCTAAATAAATCAATATTAGATACCGATACATATTTTGATTTTATACTTGGGTGGCCAATAAAAAAATAGAGGAAATCAAAGCCCTAGACAACCTAAAAAAAGAGTTGAACCAAGTTGCAACCTAGTATGATATTTACAAGGGTCCAACATGCACAAAAAAGATGTAGATTTTGTAACTAGGAAATAAATTTTGTGATCAACAACAACAAAGAGTAAAGGTAATCATTGAACTCAAAAATCAAGTAACCTCATTAATCATTTCATGGGTAAGATTGAGAAAGTTACAAAGGAAATGTAATAATTTAGAAATTAATGCGGATTAATTTCAGAGAGTCACAATAATAATAGATATGAGCAGAGATGTAGAAAGAACATAAATAAACATGTAAAACAAGAAGACTATATTTAACATGGTTTAACCAATGTGGGCTACATTGACCAAGAAACACTTGCTCAGATTTTATTATAAGCCACGAGAGTACAAACCTCTCTCAGATCTGTCTTCTCACAATTACAATGCACAAATATTTTTGGGAGATGTACTCAACAAACCCTCCTAAATTTGCACTTGAATTCACACACTTTGCTCTTCCTTCTTAAACTCTTATTCTCATGATGTATTACCTACTGAATATCCATCTATACATAATACATCAACATAGTAGTTTTACAAAACAATGGGTACCAAAACCATGGGCCAAGTCAACCCAAAATAGTTCCCCATTAAGGGGGTCCAAATTTTATTTAAAGTGTACAGTACATTTTAAATGTAAAATGTTTGAAATATATTTTAATTTACAAATAGGCTCCACAACACAACAATTTCCCACTTGGAGACTGATTTCCTCTGAGCAAGCTTCTCAACCCTTCACTATCAACTGTGAAGGCCAACTTAAACTAAACATAACTTTAGTTTATCCCTTGTAACCACCTTGGTCATCATGTCTATAGGATTTTGACTAGTATGAATCTTCTCTAGCTTCAACTTCTCTTCTTCCAAAGCTATCTTGATGAAATGGTACATCAACTGTATATGCTTCATCTAAGAGTGGAAATCAGACTCCTTTGCTAGATGTATAACACTCTGACTATCACTATATAGCTTACCTTCCTCCTTATGCCCCAAATCTTCAAGCAATTGCTGTAAGTAAATTATTTCTTTGCTTGCCTCTGTGGCAACAACATACTCAACCTCTATGGTTGACAAAGCCACTAGTTTTTGTAGTCATGAAATCCAACTCACCGCTGTGTCACCTACAATAAATACATATCTTGTTGTACTCATATTGTCTAAGTCTCCATCCATGTCCAAATCTACATAATCATGTAAAGTGGTGTCCAATCCACCATAGCTTAAAATTGTCCCTATGGTCCCTCTTAAATATCGAAGGATCCACTTCACTGCCTTCCAATGTTCTCTACCTAGATCACTCATGTACCTATTTACTTCTCGCACTGCATGGGCAATATCTGGCCTAGTACACACCATGACACACATCAAGCTACCAAAAACTAATGAGTAAGGTACATGTGACATTTGTATTCTCTCCTCCTTTGTTTAGGACACTATTCTTTTGATAACTTTAAATGACGTGCCAAAGGAGTTCGAACTAGTTTAGCATCCTGCATACTAAACCTCTTTAAAACCTTTTTAATGTACTCTTCCTAGGATAAATTCAACTTTCATTCCTTCTTATCCTGAGTTATTCTCATACCAATGATTTGTTTTTCTACTCCCAAATCCTTCATAGCAACATAATTACTAAGCTATTCCTTGAGTACCTTTATTTCGTATATGTTCTTACCTACAACCAACATGTCATCCACATATAGATAAAGGATAATGTAATCACCATCATCAATTTTTTTGATATATACACAATGGTCTGAATGACACCTGGAGTATCCCTAATCCATCATAAAATTGTCAAATTTCTTTTACCACTGTCATGGAGCTTGTTTTAGGGGATACAAGCTCTTTTTCAGTTTACACACCATGTTCTTCTTCCTTGTGACATCATATCCATGTGGCTTCTCCATATATAATTCCTCCTTCAAATCACCATGAAGGAGCATAGTCTTCACTTCTAGCTGCTCTAAGTGCAAGTCTCCATTGCCACTATCCCAAGAATAGTCCTAATAGAAATCATCTTTACCATTAAGGAAAAAATCTCACTGAAATCAATTCCTTTCTTCTGTGCAAACCCCTTTACCACCAACTGGGCCTTGTACCTTTTCTTGCCTCCACCATCCTCTTAAATTTTGTGCACCCACTTGTTCAGTAATGCTCTCTTGGCTTCAAGTGGGGTTACCAAATCCCGAGTCTGACTTTCCATAAGAGACTGATGCTCCTCATTCATTGTTTGCTCCCACTTCTTCCTGACATCTACCTACATTGCTTCTTCAAAACACTCTAGCTCTCCATTGTCAGTGAGTAATAAATAATTTAGAGATGGATAAATACATTCAAGTTCCCTTCTTACACTAGAAGACCTTCTCACCATAGGAGTTTGGGGTTCTTATAGAGTAAGTACCTGGACTAGTTGCTTAGACATTTTATCATTTACAATGTCCTCCAATACTGTGTACTATTTTTCCAGAATCCTCTTTCTGATCTTACAACTACTGTTTATATATGACTTTTTCATTAAAGACAACATCCCTAGACCTAAATTTTTTCTTGTCTTTAAGACTCCAAATCCGAAAACCAAAGTCATCCTCACCATAACCAATAAAAGTGTATTTTTCAGACTTAGCCTCTAACTTGGTCCTATCATCTTTATCAATATGAGCGAGGGCTTCACAACCAAATATTATAAGAAATGAATAATCAACCTTCTTACAAGACCAAGCTTCCTTAGGTATGCCTCCATCCAAAGTAGATGGACCTCTATTTATCAGATATGCAACTGTGTTTATTGCTTCTACCCAAAATTGTAAAGGCAGTCCTACATGCAACCTCATGCTCATAACACACTCCATGATAGTCCTATTCATCCTTTCTAACACTCCATTCTACTATGGAGTTCTTAGAACCATCCTCTGTCTATAAATTCCATTCTTTGAACAATATTAAAAAAATTCATTGCAATAATATTCCCTACCATTATTTAACATGAGATATTTTAACTTGAGACCTATTTCATTCTCAACAAGAGCTTTCCATCTTTTAAATGTATCAAACACATCAAATTTTATCCTAATTCCATACACCCAAAATTTCTTAGTTGCATCATCAATAAAAGTGACATAATAAGATGACCCACCAATAGAAGATACTTGAGCCAATCCCTATACATTTGAATGAACCAACTCTAACTTATTCTCCTTCCTCATAGGTCTAACCTTGAGAAACTTTACCATTTTCCATTTTCCATACACATAGTCTTCACAAAAATCTAAATCAAACCTTTTCAATTTGGTTAACTGATCCTTCAAAATTTGCATACCCTTTTGGCTCATGTGACTGAGCCTGTTGTGCCACAAAGTTGCATCTGCATCTGTAGCAACTAAATTACAATATTCAGCACTACTTGATATATATATGGTACCAACATTCTTACCTCTTGCTACCACAAGAGCACCCTTGGTCACCTTCCAAGAATTTGTAATAAATGTCACCATACAACCTTCACTACCTAGCTATCCTACAGATACCAAATTCCATCTCAATTAGGCACATGCTTGACATCCTTTAGTAGCCAAGTGTTCCCTTTCTACATATTGATCTAAACACTTCCTTTTCTTACTATACTGCAAGGCTCATCATCACCAAGATAAACATGTCCAAAATCCCCTTGAATATAATCAATAAAATAATGCCTATATGGTATAGCATGAAAAGAAGCCCCCTGAATCTAAAACCCAAGCCTCAGTAATATTGTCAAAGGAGAGAATTAATGCATCTTGAAAAACATTACCTATTACCACATTGACCTCCTTGGTGTCTTCCTAATTTTTGTTCTTATTCTGAAGAGACCAACAATCATTCTTCGCATGCCCATTCTTTCCATAGTGCCAACATACCTTCCAACTCTTTGATTTTGTCCTTCCAGGACCATTTGACTTTCCACGCTTTCCTTTTCCTCTAAAATTTTATCTCCCTTTAATCTCCATCCCCAAAGCATCACCTAAATTAAAAGTCTCCCCAAAGATTTTCCATCACATTTCCTCACTAAGGATTACTCCTATGACATCTTCAAACTTCAACTTCGCATTATTAGAGATTGAGTTGGTCACAACCATTACTAGGCTATTCCAACTCTATGGTAAGGAACACAAAATAAATAAAGCCCTAAATTCATCAACAAAATTAATTTTTATAGAGTTCAACGTACTCACAACCGTATTAAATTCATTTAGATGCTTAACAACTGAACCATTTTCAAACATCTTCATATTAAATAACTTTTTCATTAAAAATATTTTATTAGAAGAAGAGGGTTTCTCATATAACTTCCCTAATGCATTAATGAGACCTTCCATGGTCTTCTCCTATGATATATTAAATATGATTGAAGATGTAAGGCATAACCTAATGGCCCCAAGTGCTTTCATGTCAAGCAGTTCCCAAGCCTCATATGTCATACTCACTGGTTGCTTTACTTTTCCTCCCAATGGAGCATGGAGGTCCTTCTAATAAAGGTAATCCTCCATCTGTATCTTACATAGACCAAAGTTTTATCTGTTGAAATTTTCAACCTTTGATCTATGATCATCATCCATAGCTCCCACTTGAACTAATAACCCTTCCTACGATTCAACACTTTAGCAAATACAACTTAAAGCTCTAATACTAGTTATTAGGAATAAATTAGAAATTGATGCAGAATAATTTCATAGAATTTCAATAATAATAGATATGAATAGAGATATAGAAAGAATAGAAATAAACATGTAAAACAAGAAGACTAGATTTAATGTGGTTCAACAAATGTGAGCTACATCCACTAAAAAACACTTGCTCAAATTTTATTACAAGCCAAAAGAGTACAATCCTCTCTCAAATCTGTCTTCTAATAATTACAATGCATAAATATTGCTTGGAGCTGTGCTTAACAAACCCTCCTGAATTTGCCCCTAAATTCACACACTCTATTCTTCCTTGTCAAACCCTTATTCTCATGATGTATTACCTACTGAATATCCATCTATACTTAATACATCAAAATAATAGTTTTACAAAATAATGAGTATGAAATCCATGGACCAAGTCAACCCAAAATGGTTCCTCATTAAGGGGGTCCAATTTGTTTTAAAGTGTGTAGTATATTTTAAATGTACAGTATTTAAAATGCATTGTAATTTAGAAATAGGCTCCACAACAAAATAGGAAATTGAGACTTCATATAATGTTGTTACTACTAATGATATCATCAAATTTATTTGGGAAAATATATAGTTAGGGTAGAAATCACAATGAGACACTTATTATCTCATAAACTGGAAAACATTTGAGACTGAGCTTCTTAATAAACATCAATAATTTTTTTTGTAAGGCCCAAGCACATAGATAATTTTGCGAGATTCTTTAAAATTTTATGTTATCTTGAGGATGAGACAAAGGTTTAAGTTTGAGGATGATTTTAACATGTTTCTTCAAGAAGTTTAGTTAATAACCAACAACCCAATGAACTTAATGGTTATATCATGGCATACATTAGAACATAGGCATCGAATACAACATAGACTACACTTTGTGACATCCTACGTAGCCACACAAAACATAGAGACATATATAAACTACACAACTATTGGAATAAGTCATTGTATTTAGACTTGGTAAAATAAATAAAGAGAATGATATTTGAATCTATCATATATTTAATCTAGAAATGAGCATTATGTTCTGAGTTATCTTATGTAACCCCTTTGAGTATATTAATGAAGAATAAATATGTAATATTGAATCTTTATATGTGTTATATATGTTATATTATGGTTAAGAATACATGCTTAATTAATCTAATAAGGTACTTTATCTAGGCATTAGTGATTCTAGAACATCGAACTATTAATTAATGGTTTGATGTTGTTTTCGAGTTAACGCACTATATCACTATATAGAAGAAAAAAAATCATGAGTGTAATACATGAAATTCATAATTATAATTAGAAATGAAACAATGAAACTCTCAATTCTATTACTACATAAAACCTCAAATTGAACTTCAATAAAAGAAAAATAAATGTAATTTATATTCACCTTACCAAATAAGTGAAGATCTTATCCTTTGATGACTTGATTGTGCTCTTGTGATCTTGGTATGTGGTTGATCAATGAAAAAATCCAAAGCAAGGAAAATTAAGCAAGACTTCATTAGGTGATGTTGATAATCAAGATGATACCCAATGGAAAATTCGATAATAATTCAATAGCTTGATGATTCATTTTTTAACATGGAGGAAGTACATCAATGTATAAAATTTTTGCATGGGAAATGGATGGTCAAATTTATTTTAGACTTATTAAATAATTCTAATTTTGAACAGTCTTATTTGAGTCCTCATCCAAATGGAGAAGGCCAATTCCTTAAGCGGTTGAGAAATGTGGAGGAATTTTAGTTGGTAGTTTAAGGATTCTTAAGAATGAGTCAAGATAGTTGAATGCCACACCATTGTAGTTGAATGTTTAAAGGAATTGGTTAGATGACTCAATAGTTGGACTAGGGAGATAGCTGGGTGACTCAACCTCTTAGTGGAGATAATTGAGGATGTGGTTTGGTAACTTGGAAATTAGAACTATTAAATAGTTTAATGGAATTGTGTGTGCCAGATTAATTAAGAATGGATTAGTTAATTAAAACTAATAAATGACTTAAATTATGGGAGAAAATGATGTTTATGATAAAATAAAAAATTTGAATGGTGAGTTAGTAAATAAATCAAGCAATTGTGTCAATATTTAGTGAAGTTAATTGCAATACTAAATATGGTAGAATTGAGGTGTACAAATTTACCCCTCTATGAAAGGGTATTTTGACTAGAGAAAATAATGCCTTTTCAAAGAATAATAAAAAGTAGAGTGGAAATTATGTGGTCAATAGATGCCCCAAGTGGCTTGAATGAGTGATTAGGTTAGTAGATTGATCCTTGATAGATCATACAAGGAGAAAAGATGCAAATGGGTGCTTGAAATTAATAAATGATTAAAGAAGGTTTGAGTGGATAGACAAAAAAATGGTATGATTGATATCGTAATAAACAAAGTTACCATTCTTGATAAAATGCTTGCATGATTTTATGCATGTTCAAATTTATTTGCCCCATGTGGATAGTTGTTAGGGAGTGGATGTTAGAAATGACATTTCCAAAAGGAAGTTGTATACTTTGATTTAATTCATGTGGATAGTTGCATGGAATCAAATGTGGGAAGGATTTATCCCATTGATAATCTACGAGTTGTGAGGAGAGAAATATATATTCCAATGATTTTTTATTTGAGTAATTGATTTTCAAGTATAAAATAAAGAAATGGAGAAATATAATTAATTGGATTTGTAATATAGAAGAAAATGGTTTTATAGGTTTGTGAAATAGGCTAAAAATTAATGAAAGGATTGGTTGGGGTGAAAAATATGGTTGGGGTGAGTAAATAATAAGGGGGTAGGGTAATTAAATGAAGAAGGGTTGGGAGAAGTAGAATGTGATTAATGGATAGGATGATGACGATGGATATGGATATATATGATGGTATGGTTGAATGACATAAACCCATGAATGAGATTAACCCTCTTGAGTTAACCCATGGATGATATTATCCCATTTGAGATAACACTTGCATGATTTGATTAAATTGGGTGATGGATTGATTTCACCCAAGAAATGATATATGTAAAGAGCATATTGGGAATAATATATCTCTAGATAAGTTGCATGCTTTGATTTTCCCCAATCAATGATATATGCAGGAGGGTGGATTTGGGAATGATATATCCCATATAAAAGTAGCGATATTGGATTGGATGGATGATTATATTTAGTTTATTGATGCACAAGCATAACTCAATAAGTTAGCCAACTACACAAATTAATGATGATTAATCACATGATTAGATAGCTATATGTGATTAGATTTGATAAGTTGATGGTAAACATAGGTGATCACATGATGTATGGCTTAACATTATTATGGGATGATTTATGAAACACACTTAGTTACTTAGTGATTTAGTTATAGTTGGTTGGGATGAATATTAAGTTGGATAGTTAGTTTTTGAATGATTTGATTTGTATTGGGATATGGATATGATGTATGTTGAAGGAAAATGTAATGATGTGGGTTGGGTAATAGATACTTAGTCTTGCATGGAGTTTCAATACGTTTTTAAAAACCTTATTTTTATTTTGTGTTTCACAATATGCACAAATGATATTGAAAATCATGATGATGTATCGTCATAACATATAAGGATTAACATAGACACAGTTGCAAGATGCAGTGCACCATGATATGGATAAATCATGATAAAAGTCTTGTAATGAAATTAATGCCTTCACACAAAATAAATAATCAAATAACCAGTGCACACAACAAATAAACATGAAAATGTATGTAAGAAAGCAAACAAATGTAAAAACAACACACAAAAATAAGAATGCAAACAAACAAAAGTAAGAAAGCTTAAAGATAAATTATACAAATAAAAAGTGAAAAAACAAACACACAAAAGTAAACAATTTTTTTGTGTTTTTTTCTTTTGCTAGGTTAAAAACCTTTTATGTATTAGAGGTGTTGATAACAATAAAGATAACCTTGTTTTTTTTCAATCAATGATATATATAAGGGGGGTATATGTGGGAATGATAGAGCTAGAGAAAGATACAATGATCTACCTATGGTGTGAGAAGGGTTCTAACTGAATTAAGGACAAATTATTTTTGTGGAATTTTCTAAAAAAAATTGGATGTTTTGAAAATTTTGCATGTTTTTTAGATTTTATTTTTGATATTTTTTTATGTTCATAAAGTAAGGTAATTCTAGAAGTGGAAATTATGGTAGATTATTATGGATGGGAGGAACATAAGTCTAAATATTGAAAAAACTGGAAGTCATGAGTCTAAGATTCACAAGACCATGCTAAAAGGTGACAATGTGACCATGCACATGTGGATGTGGATTTGGACATACCAAGAATTATTTGAAACATGGTTCAAAACTTCATTAATATATTTATCAAGCATAAAACCAGGTGGGATGTAGGGTGATTTGATAAGGATGGGATGATCATAGTGAAGAGGGATTTGTACAAGTGGATAAATTATGGATTGGATGGTATGAATTAAGGATGAACCTAAGTAAAATGGATATTTATAGACAATATATGCTACACATGGCACCAAAAAACTAGTTTTCACCATGGTACTTTCCCAAAGTGCCATAAGAATGGTTTTCACTTTTGGATGATCTCTCTCACTCTTTCTTTGAATATTTTTGGGCCGACAACTAATTTTTTGTGCTAACAACTAGACTATGTACATAGATAGGCTAACAACAATAATTTAAGCATTATTTTATTTTATTTTTACATGATGGGAAATGATTGATGTTCATAGGATCATCAATCTCTTCACCCTTCTTAGTTGCCAATTTATAAGAACCTAATCCATACTTAGTTATGACAATGTAAGTGCCTATCCAATTAGGTTAAAATTTGAACTTTTCCCCATGATAAATGTTTATGTTCCTTTTATTCTCTTTTAAAACAAGATATACGATGTTAAAATCCCTAGATTTGATTTTTTTATTATAGTTATGATGAAGCTAGTTTTGATATGCATGGAGGTGATCAAGTGCTTGGAGTCTATCAGTGTAATTTGATCTCAATTGGTAAAATAGATTTATTGTCATATACAAGGGAGTAAGGGGTTTCCCTCATGGATGTATGGATACTAGTATGATAAGCCCATAAAGTAGGATAAAGTTATAAATTATAATAATGGATAATATCATTGATAATCTACTTGATTATTTTAAGGATATTCTTATTGGATGCCTCTGATTGGCCATTACCTTGTGGATAATATGGGGTGGACCATTTATGTTTGATATGAAATTTATGTCAAAGGTATTTTACATGTTTATTATTTAAGGGATTATCATTATCAATAATTATAGTGGATGGGAAGTCATAATGACAAGCAATCTGATTCAAGATAAACTTAGATATTTATTAGCCAATTACATAGGTAAGTGGGATGGCCTCCACCCATTTAGTGAAGTATTCATTGAAGGTTGTGATGTATTTATGGCCATAAAAATAATTAGGATTAGTTTTACTAATGAGATCAATCCCCCATGCAAAAAATTTCCATAGAGTGGAAATAGGTTGCAAAGCTTGTGATGGAGCATGAATAAGATCCCCATGTTTTTGACATGCTACACTCTTTTTCACATAGTGGCAAGAGTCAGTTTCCATTATAGGCCAATAATACCTTGTTTTCAGAATTTTATTATCAAGGACCATGCTTATAGTGTGTGCACCATAAATTCCATCATGGATTTATTTAATAACTAATGTAGTCATTTGAATTTAAATAATGCAACATAGTTCCATCATAACTTATATGATATAAGGTGTTACTGAGGATTGTGAAATGGGAAGTGCATTGGATAAATGATTTCTTATGGTTATGGGATAAGTTAGGAGGTATTATGTTTTCATTTAGGTAGGTGTATATGTCTTGGTACTAAGGTGAATTGAGATCAACAATCTCACAAACCATTTCAAAATCAAGGTTCTCATATGATGGAATCATTAACCATTCAGCCATGAAGTGACGGTGGTCGAATTCTAGATGCATGTCGAGAAGGGAATGATTATGGCCATTCCATTTGTTAAGTTTTTATTTGTAATTGGAACTTTTTCAAAATAAATATGCCTAAATGATTGTTCCAAACTGTCAACCATCCATTTTTAATGAGCACATTTTTCATCTTTGTCTTGATATTAATCACTGACTTGATTGATGATAAGTTGTGAGTCACCATATAATGATAGGTGAGAAATCACCCATTGGATAGCTAATTACAAACCATAAAGAAGGTATTCATACTCTATAATGTTATTAATGCAAGGAAATACTATTCAAAATGCTTTTGGGATGAGATCACATTGTGGAGTAATGATCAAGCTACGTACCTCTGAGCCATGATTTGTGAAGGAGTCATAAAAAGTATAATTGCAACATTTTGAATAATCCTCTCTATATAGAATAGAACCTTTAGTAAATTCCATGATCAATGGTTATTTATCTATTAAGGGAGTTTCCACTAATTGATATGAAAGAATTTAGCCTTTTATATCTTTTTGATTCACACACTCAATGTCAAATTCATTGAGCCACATAACCCATTTATCTATCCTTCCTATAAGGGCTGATTTGAAAGAAGGTATTTAAGTGCATCAATTCTAACAATGATCCGAGTTTTATTATTAATCATATAATGTCAATGTTTTAGGGAAGTAAAAAGAATTGTCAAACATGATTTTTCATTAATGGAGTAATTGAGTTCATAAGATACCAAAGTCCTGCTTAAGTAATAAAATTTCCTCTCAGTTCCTTTTTCATCATATTGTGCTAAGAGTGCACTAAAGTCATACCATGTAGCTGAAATATATAACAATAATAGATTCCTTGGAGTATACAACATAAAAAATAGAGGATTGGATAAATATTGTTTGAGATTAACAAATGCTCGTTGACATTATTCATTCCAATTAAAGGCAACAAATTTATTAATAAGATGTGAAAATGGATGAAATATATCAACAAGTTAGGATATGAGTCTTTGAATGGCTTGAATATTTACCTTAGAGACTATGAAGCTATTTGATATTAATTGGTGGATGTACATTTGATATAACTTTAGATGTTTATAGGTCAACTCCTATACCTCTTTATGATACAATGAAACCCAAGAGCTTTCTTGATGTGACTCAAAAAACACATTTATTTATAATTAGACAAACCTTATACTCCCTCAATATTTCAAAAATCATGTGTAGCACAACATGATGATCTTCCCTTGTTTTAAAATTTGCCAATATATCATCTACATAGCCCTCTAAAATATCACGAAGCATATCATGGAATATGATTATCATTGCATGATGATATGTGCTATGAAATTTTCGAGACCCAAAGGCATGACTTGATAAAAAAATGTGCCCTAAGATATAATGAATGTTATTTTATGTTGGTCTTTGGGTGAAATTTTGATTTTTGTCTAGCCAAGAAACCATCCATGAATGAAAAAATTTCATGACTTGTTGTAGAGTCTAGAATCATATCAATATTTGAGTGAAAATTCATCCTTTGGAAATGCTTTGCTGATATCCTAAAAGTCTATGTATACCCTGATTCTTATTGAGTGGTACTATATTAGAGATCCACTCTTAATAATCAATAGGTTTAATGAAGCCTACCTACAATTGCTTTTGTAATTCTTCTTTCACAAGTAATGATACCTTAGGATGCATTTTTATTAATTTTTGTTTAATAGGTTTAACATCTTCATGAATAATAAGGTGATGCAATACAAGTGTTATATCTAATCCAGGCATATTTGCATATGACCAAACATAAATATTTGAAAATTATTTGAGAAGGATGGTTAATATTAACCAATCTGGATGATTGAGAGAAGTTACAAGTTTCACAATTTTAGGCTATTCATCCATGACAATATTAAAATATATGGTTTCTTCAATCAATAATGTATAATCATATTTAAACTATGTCAAATGGGGAGGAAGATTAGGTTTCTCATCTATTGCTTCTTATTTTGGATTGTCTTCATTTTATAGTGCCTCAAATAAAATTTCATTAGGATATTGAATTTTATTGTTGTTATGATGATTAAATTGCTTATGATGGTGGAGTTTTGCATGTTCCCCTAAATATGTTGAATTATCCCAATTGATGGTAAAACTTTTTTTTGTGATCAATTGATGGAATATTATCCTTGATTCCCTAGAATTCAATAATTGATTCATCAATATAAATAGTCAAGTGAAGGTAACCTTGTTGGTGCCAGGATATGAATTGAGGGTGTTGAAGTTCAAGGGTTAAAACAAATGTGTCAAATAAAAATGTTTTTCAATGAAAGGTCCTTGTAGCGGCTATGTACAAAACTCATTTTGATGTCAGAATATGACTCCTCAAACATTGAGGAATCATCACTAATGTAATTATGTAGCTCCACACTAAGCATTTTATATCCAATGCCTTGATGCCTTGATGTGTTTCAGTTTCTTTGATAAATATTGGTTCTACAAGGCCTTGTTCTTGGAGACCAAGACCTATTACACATGATCTCTTTAGGTGTAGGATATATATTACTTTTAAATATATTGTATGATCAACATTATAAAGCCAAGAAGGATTATAATCTTTGATCTATATATTTGAAAGGAATCCACCGTTAACAAAATATATTTTTCAAAATCGATGAGTAATTGTTGTTTCTTTTCTATAGTGGGGTCTGCCATGGTTGTTGGGAGACACATAGATTTTTACTAAGTAGAAGGCATTTTGGATTTCATATTATCCCATGCCTTTGTCAACAATATTAAACTTAGATTTGGTTGATGGATTTTTGGATTTTGATGTAGATGGTTGGCTTTCATATGTATATGATAATTGGCTCTGCGGTATCTCATCTAATGGATATCATTTTTGAGCTTTGTAAATTCCTCATTTGTTTCATGCATATAATTTATAATGGGTAAATAATTGGCTCTGCGGTATCTTACTTCCAAAAAATTTCAATATTGAAAGGGTTGAGGATCACTGGGAATAGTAACTTCCATTCTAAAATGATAAAATTTGATACATTAATGGAGTGTAGAGGGAATGCCATTCATGGTATAGATCCATGGCTAGCCAAGGAGGAGGTTATATAGAAGTTCAATCCCAAAGACATGTATTAAGGTTTGTTGTATGACATGCTCCAACATAATGGCAAGATGCATAGTTCTTGGTAACTAACACTTCTAATTATCATAAACCTTGATATTTATGGTATTGGGTTCTAGTGCTATTGTCAAATAACAAATATGTTTGATCAAGCTTAATGTACACAAATTAAAACTAGACCCATTGTCTATAAATATATTTTTTAATTTGTGCTTTGAGATTATGATTTCAATATACAAGGGTAAATTTTGAGATGAAAAAATTGGGGATATATGAGTGTGATAAAAAACTAACCTAGTTGTTGGGAAACAAATTTCCTACAAGGGCTTCGAAACTAGATGGGTTGATATCCTTAGGAAATTTTGACTCTTGTGAGGTTTTATGGAAAATGTATTTATAGGCAATGGATGTTTTGAGAAGGTCCAAAATATATATCTGGGCTAATTTCTTCTCAAACTACTCAATGATATTGTACTTTCCCTCACAAGGAGGCAGAGGAGAACTAGGGAGAGTGATTTTTACATGTGTTATAGTGATTTCACAATCTTGGGATTTAATTTTGATAAAAGAAATATGGTTATCCATATGTTGGACATGGCTGAAATTAGAATAAAACGGATGGGTATGTTGGGTATTGTTAACATTATTGGTTTGATCTTGAGTTGTTTTGGAATGATCTTGGTCATGTTTAAAAAATGGGTCTTGGTGTATCCCTCAATTTCTATTATTAGACATAGATGTTATTCTCTATGTTGATATGACCACGATCAATAAGATATTGGATGTATATTTTTAGTTTTAGACATCTATTGGTGGCATGCACTTTGACTCTATGATACTCACATTATTGATCTTATTTATACCATGTAGGTTTAGGACCATTTTCATCAAAGGGTTTAGTATTTGGAAATACCATCATATTAAAAACTACTAACTTGTGTAAAATTACATCGATGGGGTCATTCAAATAAGTATAATTCCTTTATCTTTCCCCTTATCTACTTTGACCACTTGATAGAGTGAGGTTGGGTGTAGGCTATATGTTTTGAACATGCTTAATATCTATCACACCATCACCTACCTCATTCTTATTATTATTAAAAATCTTGGGTTTGTCAGTTTGAGTTTGGTTTTCCTCATTGAAAAGTTTGACAAGACCCTTGGTGATAAGTGACCTTTCTATTTGAAATCATTTTCAATGACTTCATCGAAGGAGTTCACACAAGGAAGTTAGAGGTGATAAGACATCTCAGAGTTGATATTACTTATGAAAATGGTACTCAATTTTTTTGGGAAGTGACCAAATAAAATAGTTGGCTAAGCCATGTCATATCTATAAAAAAGAGAATAAACTTTATCCATTTAGTTGTTTGGAATTGTATAGGTCTAACATGGTCAATTCATGTTTTGCGTTGTATGAGAAATGTTTAACAAAATTTTCAGAGAGATATATGAAGGCAGTGATTGCCCAATTGTGTAAACACATGAATCATTCTGGAGCTTGACCACTTATACTACATGGGAAGGGATAAAGTAAGTTTGTCACTATAGGCAACCTCTTGGCAAGCCATATAGAACTCCTTGATATGATACCTAGGGTCACCTTTCCCTTTGTATATATCTAAGTTTTTAGGTTTTAAATGAGATTGAAAAGGAAATTTCATCATGTTTATGTCAAATAGATATGGGCACAATTATATAAAATTAAATTATTTACTTGAAGATATATTCCCATCTTAAAATGCTTGGATCTGGTCCTTCATATTTTACCATTAATGAACAAATAATTTATCCTTGAGAGGAAAAGATGGGGATTAATTTTAATTATTTGATTTATTTTGATTGGTTTTGTCGACTTTTAGATTTGAGGTATTGATTTTATATTTAATATTAGATATTTGTTGACTCAATTATTAGACATGTTTGTTTATATCAAAAGGTTCATTTTTTTGGGTTTGGTTCTCTAGAACTACCTTCTATTTATCATCATGAATGTAGAAAATGTGTTTGGATTTTCATGAGAGGATCATAAGATTGTCTTTCCTTTATCTAAGGAAGTAATAGGTGGACCTTGATCATGTTTAGGCTAGATTGTATCCCTCTTGCTTATAAGGTGATGTAAGTCCCCATGATTAAAATCTAGAGGTAGTTTAGCACCTACCCATAGAATATGTAATAAGGCTTGATATTTGTGTGCTAAGAGGTAGCATTTCACTTGTTCAGGAGCCTCTTTATGTGGATCATCAGTTTTAGGACCATGCTCACTAGATTTAACAATACTATAATCATCATTCACCTCTACTTGCTCTTCTCAATTGTCAAAGTGAAAGGGGTATGTACTAAAAGGTTCTTACATATATTGATTACAATTCAAATTTTATGAGTCAACTAGATGGAGGCATGATGTGACTCTATGTATCTAACTTAGGATTGGGATTGGATCCAAGATAGATATGATTCAAGGTGGATTGTTAGATTTTGACTCAAAATAGATTGTGACCCAAGATAGTTAGGATTCATAATGAACTATTGGATTTGTGATCCAAGATAGTTAGGATATACAATGGATTAATGGACTTACAACCCAAGATAGTTAGAATACATGATGGATTGTTGGATTTGTGACCCAAGATAGTTCAAATACATAATGGATTGATCTAAGATAATTTGGATGGATTGTTTGATTTTGACTCAAAATAGTTAGGATACATAATGTATCGATGAAATTGTGACCCAAGATAGTTAGGATACACAATAGATTGATAGATTTGTAACCCAAGATAGTTATGATACATAATAGTTAGGATACATAACAGATTGATGGATTTGTAACCCAAGATAGTTAGGATACACAATGGATTGATCCAGGATATTTTGGACGGATTTGTAACCCAATATAGTTAGGATACATAATGGATTGATGGATTTGTGACCCATGATAGTTAAGACACATAATGGATTGATCTGAAATAGTTGGATGGATTGTTTGATTTTGACTCAAAATAGATTGTGACCCAAGATAGTTAGGAATCGCTATAAGTTTGACTCAAGATGGTTGATCTAAGATAGTTTGGATTGATAACACTTTTGATGTCTTGAAATTTAGACGGTTTGATTCAAATTGCTATGGATTAAGGATTTTGGATTTGACTTCAAAATAACCCTACTCAATATAGCTTGTGTTGATGGAAGGGTTTTTTAATTAGCCTTGTTATTAAATGTTTGATCATTATTTTTCACAAAAAGTGGATGAACTGAACACAAAGAAAAAATATTAAATAACTGGTATATCACAAGGAGGAAAACTGAAAGCATATAACATCGAACCTAAACTATTGCAAAATATGAACACAAAACAAGCAAACCATAATTCCATAAGATAAATCTAGGCAAGGCATTAAGTGATTCATGGGCATCTCATATATCTTACTTTATTTTTGGATACTGTTAGCTTAATATTTCATAGCACTGAATATAGAAGCTTCTGCACTTGAAGCTCACTAAAACCAGTCTAAAGGGTACGACGAGAGTAACTTCTCCAAGAGATATGCTCTTCTCAGATGCACCATGAATCAAATGACAAAATGGCTTCCTATGGCTTACGGTTTTCATAAGTTTAACTAGGATATGTCCTCTATATAATTTTCATCTTGATGAGTCCCAAGACCGTGGAAGAGGAAAATTAATGGACTACACAAAGGGTCTAGTCCCCATGTGCCCACTATATCCATAGGATTTCAATAGAGTGCCACTAGAAAATCTAACCTTGATTTATATACTTCATCGATACATAGGATTTGGCCTACTATTTGGTGATAAAATCCATGGTCGTTAAAGCCCTTAGAAATAATTTTAAAAAATCAAATTATTTCTTATTTCCAAGTTACCACCAATATGGTGCGAAGAAAAAGAATAATATAATCTAATTCTTGGACTAAAAAGTTATTAGGACTACTTTTGATTTTCAAGATCGCCATCTAGGTGGTGCAAGGAAAGAGCATACATAATTTACTAGTAACACATAGAAAAATTTATTTAAATTAAATTAAGTAAATACAATAAATTAAACAAGCAAGATTTGATTGAATATATTAAACAATAAATGTTAGAAAACTAAATTAAACAAACATAAATTAATTAAGCAAGTACAAACTTAAAAATAAAAAGCGTTAGCAAATTCAAGCTTTTATGATTTTAATCATTATGCCTTTGACAAGCAGGGTTGAACAAAAATTGTTAGTAGATTGTGAGAAGCATCTTTGGTAAATATTAAAGTTGTAAGTTAGTATGTTATTAGTAATAAAATAATTCTAAAAACTTAAAATTTAAAAAAAATAAAAAAATGTCACAAGAAATTAAATTTACTAATCACCCTTAAAGAAAATAAAATAATCACTATTTTGACGAATCTCCTAAACCAAAATTTAGATTTACATGAAAATCTAAGAGGTTATTTTTAGTATAAAACTAAAAAAATTATAAAAAATAAGAAAAACTCATATTGTAAATTATAATTTACCACAATTTAGGTTTATATGAAATTTAACAGGTTATTTTTAATATAAAACTAAACAAATTAATAAAAACTAAGAAAAACTCAAATTGTAAAGTAAAAGTTATATCCATTTTAATAGTTGGATATTTAAAATTCAAACTATAAATTAGAAGTTATAACAATTTTAACAATCAGATATTTAAAATTAATAAATAATTTGGCTTCAGAAAGGGAAAAAAAAAAAAAGTAAATTAGATCTAAATTAATCGAGTTAAATAAACCTTCAAAACAAACACTAAAAAAATTGAAAAATAAATGATTGGGAATAGGTCATACCAGGCGTGCCAGAATGTAATACGTAAAATCTAAGATTCTAATTTAAAAACAAACAATGAAACTATCTATTCTAAACTTACGTAGAACCTTGAATTGAGTTTTAATGAAATAAAAACAAATGCAATTTACCTTCACCTTACCAAACAAATAAATATCTTCTCCTTTGGTGACTTGATTGTACTCATATTATCTTGGTATGTGGTTATTCAATGCAAATCTCTTATGTAAGAGAAATTTAGGAACACTTCATTAGATGAAGTTGATTCAATAGAATTTTTGATAGTAATTTGATAATTTTATGAATTATTTTTTAACATGGAAGAAGTACATCAATTTATAGACTTTTTTTTGCATGGGAAATGGATGGTCAAATTTATTTTAGAATTATTAAATAATTCTAATTTTGCATGGTATTTGAGTCTTCATCCAAATGGAGAAGACCAATTCCTCAAGTGGTTGAGAAATGTGGGGGAAGTTGGTAGTTGAAATATTTTTAGGAATGAGTCAAGGTAGTTGGGGGAAGTTGGTAGTTGAAATAGTAGTTGAATGTTTCAATGAGTTGGTTGGATGACTCAACACTTAGTTGAGAGAACTAGAGAGATGGTTAAGTGACTCAACTTCTTAGTGGAGAGAATTGAGGATATGGTTTGGGGACTTAATAATTAGAACTGTTAATTATTTTAATGGAATTATGTCTGCATGATTAATTAACAATGGATTAGTTAATTGAAAGTAATTAACTAAATAGAATGGAAAATGACGTTTAAGATAAAATCTATAATTTAAATAGTGAATTTAGTAAAGTAATCAAATGATTAAGTCAATATTTAGTGAAGTTAATTGGGACACTAAATGTGATAGAATTTAGATGCTTACATTGAGCACTATAACACAAATAATTTTATTTATAATAATACATAAAACTTTTGTATCATTTTAGAAATAACACTATAACACAAATAATTTTATTTATAATAATCTTCACATAAAACTTTTGTATCATTTTAGAAATAACAAAAGACTAATCGTTGGACTAATCTAAACTGAAATGAAATGATTTTAATTACATCCATAGAACAACATCTCTAAGGCATTTTACCATGATTCCAAAAAATAATAATAATAAAAACAATATTTCAATTTAAAATGATATAAAAATGAGCCACAATGTGACCACATGGAACACTATATCCGTGTTGGAGTAGTATAAATATGATGGATTAACCTCTTCACTAAAACTTCATGTTACCAATATCATCTATAATACAAGAAAAGTGGACATTATGACATAAAGCCTCCACCATAAAATAAACTCCTCTCTTGTGCAACAAAAGCACGTGGAGTAAAGGCTGATTGTCATGAGAAAATATTACATCATAATTTCAAGCAAAAATTAATGAGATAAATTCTCTCATTATTTCAAGCAAAAATTAATGAGATAAATTCTCTCATTATTTCAAGTAAAAATTAATGAGATGGGTAAGCAAATAAAACCATCGAATTTAGTTTTAAAAAAACCATACTATTTCAAGTAGTATATAATGGTACCGACAATATTGTGTAAACCTCCCAAATTCGTTTTTGTTGTATACCATTTTGTTAAGGGCCAAGAAGAAGCACCTTTAAATCTTTTACCGATTATGCCGTCATCAATGGTATTATTCATAATTCCTACTCCATTTCTATTAGGTATTAATCTTTGGTATCGTTTATAAGAGAAATGATCTTTATGTTGATCTCAAGTGCCTCTTTGGTTTTGTGGTGTCATTGTTGTATATTTTTTTTATGGATGAGGTAATTTATAACTATCAATTTGTAAAATGAGGTAGTTATGAAACTTATATTTGAATGTTGGAATTTATGTTACAAGATTTTTATGTTGAATCATAAATGTATCGAGAGATATCCAAAAGATTCATGATGTCAATCGTCTAGTTATTCTCTCCACTCTATGATCAGTCTTCTCCTCTCTCCCCTTCCAACCAACCATAAACTCTATTTTATGGTTTGATTTCCCATTTTGTGCAGTAAAAATTTGTAAAGGAACAACTTTATTTTTTTGGAGACTCTTAGCAGGAAAAATTCAAAGTTTGTAGGTGTCCAAATTAGATTATTTGCAAAGTTTCAAACTGATTTAACCTCCTACCATGTGAAATGATTTATTCACTACATTTTCAAGCCATCCATTCAGACACACCTCCTAGAAGTAGTTTTTCAATCGATTGGCAGGTTGTAAATTAATTTTACTCGACAAAATTCTTTATTCCCAAAACAAAAATCAAATCCTTAATAATTTAGAGTAACCTACATCTTATAAAGCCTATAACAACCTAACAAGGTGAAATAAGGCGAGCAACTCCTTACTTCAATTACCATCCATATGTTATTGAAAAATTTGAAGTCATCATTAAACAATAATGATTGCTTATTACCTGTAGCCCAAGTTTAAAATTGTGGAAGGAAAAGAAACCAATGTTATATTTAAACTACTCTAGCCCATGCAATACCATAACTCAAGGAAAGACAAAAGTAATTAGATGTTATCCTTCAAAAATATATGATCTTTAAATAATACATATTTAACAAGGTGTAATAACATCTATGAATAATAAAAATAGACATAATATAAGGTACTTATAACTCCTTGAATTAGTCCAATTTGATTGTTTCTTTGACAATATTTAGATTTAGATCCTGGTTACCGTTATTTTCCATTTATGATATGTCAAAATGATCTATTGTTTAAATTTATCAGTCCAAACAAGTCAAACCTGAGGACACCACTTATGATGATCAACTAATTAACATGCATAAATCACATGCAAAAACAAAACAACAAGGTATGAGCTGTAAAGATAGATAATGATTGATGAGGGGACATGACACTAAAAGGGGGGTGTTATACATCTAATAAAAATCTCCTCAAAATATTTAAGCAATTTGTTAATGATGCTAGTCGCAACTGATATTTAAAACTTTATCCTACTTTGAGGGCTTAATGCATAAGAATCCATACTCTCATAAGGGCAACCCTATATTCACTTATCTATGGAACTGAAGCTATTTTTCCAATAGTGATCGATTAAATCCTTGCACATATCCTTACATGACCTAATTGATGATGACGAGTAGTGAATTTCACGACTACATGAGCTAGAGCTTCTAGATGAGAAAAAGACTCAATGCAATTAATCATCTATAAGCATATCATAATAGATGACATCAAAATTAGAAGAAGAATATCAAAGCTAGAGAGTTTTAAATTGGAAATTTTGTCTTGAAAGAAAATTAGAAGAATACCAATGTAGACTATGAAAATAAATTAAAAATTTAGCCTAATTGGTTAGGCCCATATGTTGTCATAGCAAAATATGGATCAAGTGCCTACAAATTGGCCACTGAAGATGGAGAAGAAATTGATGAACCCATGAACATCATGCATTTCAAGCAATTCTATGCTTAAAGACTCTAATATTGTTGTCTAAAATAAAAGTAAAAAAATAAAATAAAAAATAAAAAAATAAGAAAATCCAAGAGAGAAAAATAAATAATCATCCAAAATAGAAAACCATTCTTATGGTACTTTGGACAAGTACCATGGTGAAAATCAGTTTCTAACACCTATGTAGTGTTTACTGTCTATAAGTACCCTTTTACTTAGGAACATCCTCATTCTATCTCATCCTACATTATCTGCATCCATATATGCTTAAACTCATTTAAGTTATCATATCCTTATGATTAACCTTAAAATTATATGAATGAGGTCTCGAATCATGTTTCAAAAAAAAATTGATGCACTCGCACTTTTAGAAGGCACATATTGCAACATGTGCTAGTTTGGTATTACAAAGATAGGGTATATTAATTCCTAATCAAATTAATCCTTGTAATTCCATCCCTTCATATCTCACATAGTTCATAACTTCATCCCACATGTATTATATCCCTCCATCAAGCTAAATTTTACTATCATCCCCGATTCTAGTACTAAAATTGTTTTTCCCTTTGTTTAATAACTTAAAAAATCCAAGAAGAATAAAGATCTCATAAAATCCAAAAAACATTATAAATCCCATAAAAATACAAAAAACATAAGAAAATCCAAAATCTGGAATTAAATGCCATTTTGTCATGTCCATAGTCTAGCTAAAAATATTTATCCCACCTTAGATTATTATAGCCTCTTCAAGATATATCATTCCTAAATATATCCCCCTTGTATATATCATTACTTGGAACAAAACAAGCTATCATTATCGTCATCTCTACAAAAATTTAAGGTTTAGCTTAACAAAGGACATTAATAGAAAAACAATTTGCTTACTTACTTTTGTGCATTTGAGTATTTACTTATTGTCAATATGTCTATTTTTTATTGTTTGTTTATATTTTTTAATATTTATTTTATCTTTTAATGCATTGAGTCAGTCCATATGTGTATTACAAAAGAGTCATCATGATCTTCTATATCATGATGCATCTTGTTGTATGTAATATAAAAATAAGGTTGCTCAAACCATTTGGTAATCCTATGAATTCTTAGTGAAAAATCGTTCATACACATCTACATCATTACATTTTCCTACCATCATTCATTTCCTAAAAAAATTATCCATAACATAAAATAAATAAATCAAATCCTTCTAACATTAATACTAATTATTCATATCCAAACTAACCAACCATCCATCTAAATGACTAAGTGTGTATAAAAAAAAAATAACAAGAGTGATAACCATACACACATAAAAACATCCATAAAATATCCATAATCACAATAAATACATGAAACATATGCTATAACCCAAAAATGAGTGTATGTATATATATATATATCTTATCTCATCAATACATCATCATGTATATCATAAATTTATGTCAAAACTATGAGGTGAGATCTCATTGTGATCCTTTGCAAGAAGCCTTCGAGGAGGTGATCTATGAGGTGTGCTCCGTAGTGGATCCATAGTATGATGTGAAAATTTTCCCACTGACCACTGTGATGCCTTTATCCTCATAGTGCTTGTTGATTATCCCACCCCATAGTTAGATTAATTCATATAGGAAGGCACCCTTTGATGTGCTGACACAACCTACTCATATAAAATCATGTAATACTTGACCTCTATCATTTCCCTAAGTGACTCTGAATACACCTCACCTAACCCCTAGGTAGTCTCAACCAATTATGTAATATCTCTCTTACTATGGAGTCTCTGCACCTCTACATCAGTGTCCCATATCTCCTCTATAGCTCTGCCATCAATTGATCTACCTTGGCCTATAGTCAAACTATCTCTATTGATCTCGTGGATAATTGTTTACCCTAAATTTCTCCATCACCACTCAAACCAACTACCTCAATGTCTTTGTCTATGATCTCTCACTATAGAATATCAATCAGATCATCATCCTCCACTAATATCCCTAGCCCTGACAACCCTGCTCCATCCCCTCTTGTAATAGTAACAACTAGTGTCCTAATACCACCCCCTCCACCCCCTCCATCTCGACGACCTATAGGTAATGGTCCTAATACCACCAAAGACACATATCTATCTCTTCCATGTCTATATACTCTCTCTCCCTCTCCATTAATGTCAATATCTATGATTGACACATCTCCACCATATCCTTTGTTGCCTCATACTCCTACATCTTCACCATCACCTCTGTAACTTCTAACTAGTCTAGCCACTTTCCTCCTCATCCTCTGCTACTCTCCCTTCCATGGATGTATGCTAAAAATACTATAAATCTACTCACATGAAGTCCTATGCCTTTGATGTAGAACGGTTAGCCTCGATGGACACATCTGATCCCATCACATTTTGTATGTAGTTATGGTTCTTTCATTAATGAAATCTTATCTCCTATGAAATGGCACAATCTTTAGATGAATCCAACTAGCCTCTAAAACCCTTGGATCTATCACTAGCCCCCATTATCTTCACTCCCTATCTAACCATGCAAAAATGTGTGGATCTACCATAATATCTTATTGAATCCCAAATTGTCTCAATACCCTATCTGGTCTTTACCTCTCAAAGATATAATCATGTATTACCATAATGTAACATTATGTCGTAACATAAGACAAATACATAGGGTCATTCATCCATAATGGGTTAGCTTCCAAATGGGGTTTCCATGTGATATCCTATGGATTCAAGTCATCCACTACCCTCCTATAAAATTCCATATCCCATAATTGCCATTGTTGGTCATCCACTATCAAAAGCTATAATCAAATGACTACTCATCCATCCTCACAACTATCTAACTGGTCACTTGAGAGTTATGTACTCCCAATCCCATATCTATAATAATGTAGAAGGCCCAATATTCTTCCCCTCCTTGTATGCCATTGCATGAAACTATTTGTACAAGTGTGCCAACATGCATGGACACCAATAAAAATCCATAGAAAACTATAACATATCACCCAAAACATCATCCAAACCAATAAGAAATAGTCTCCCACTCTTGTCAGGCAATAATATGCCACTGATAAGAGCCGTCGAAATGCAATTTAGTGGATCCATCTCCCCTCCATCCATATATGTATCTAAATCAATCCCTATACTTATCATCGAGATGATCTCATCATTAAATAATCTTGCTAGCGATACTGCTTGTGTCATTTCCTTCCAATAAACCACCACACCCCATATCAAGATATGTAAGACCCTCCAAACATCCTCTAAGGTGATTATCATCTCCCATGTCGAGAGATGAAAGATAATCATATATGAGTGCCATTGCTCCACTAATTCTATTATAAACCCCCTACCAATGTGGATCTCTAGTATTTAAGTTATGTATGAAAATCTAACAGCCTCTAGTATACTAACCTCATAATCTGTGAAAGTATTGATCAATCGCAATACTATAGAATGCCTCTCTTGTGCAACAAGGATCAGAAATATCTCCTACAAAAACACCAAATGTCACATACTTAGTCTACCAATCAATCAAAATCCACACAAATACTCACTAATTTTCCCTCAACCAGTCTAAAAACCATCAATTACCATAAAATAATCTTCAAAATCCCACTAACAACATGAATTCACCACCCAAATGACAAATTCCCTACCCAAATGATGAATTCAACACCCCAAATGATGAATTTTCTATTGGTTAGGAAAAATACTATTTCCCCTAATGATTTCATCATTTTCCATGACAAATTTATCATTTTCGAAGACACTCACCTCTCAAGAAATAAATAAATCATTCCCCCATATCCCATGCATTTATGACACCCAAATTATAAATTTCATAAATTCAAAACACTATTTATTGATGCTTGCTCTCCTTTGGTCTTTAATGCTCCCTCATTCACTCACTCACTCACTACAATGCTTATCATTTTGGGATACAATTCATTTCTCCTTAAAGTCTTTTCTAAATCTAGAGAATAAAACATCAATCCTAGGTGGAAAATAGTGAAATGTGAAAATGACCCCTACATCTTATTTATCTAACCCGCTTAATTTTCACCCCAAAAATCATTTATTTCATCCATTCTATCCCCATCCTCTCCGTTCACGAGAATTACCATATCTTTTTATCTTATCCAACCAATAATGAAGCAATGAATTCCTTATTTTATACTTGCATATCAATAGATTTTATCTACTCACACTCTTCGAGATGCATCCTTCCCAACCTACCCACTCTTCCCCTTTTCATATATATTTGCTAGAGACAAATCAATATAAATCAAAACATGAAAATATTCAATCAAGTAGAGTAATCCCATTTCTCTTCTCAATCCATTCAACAAATGCATGATTTTTCATCATTTTCACTTTTTGAGAGTCCATCTGCAACCCTTCTCCTCGCACATCCTCTCAAGGGGGCATAATAAAAAAGAACAACCCGAAAAAAATAAAAATAAAAATAAAAAATAAAATAAAATGAATTGTTTTATCCCCTCGGTGAGCCTCTAGGGGGGGCCTCCATCCATACTTTTGGCGCTTTTAAGTTATAAAAAGTTTTACCTTTTAATTTTCCGTAACGGGATAATAGAAGTATTCCCATTCCCATTCCCATTCCCATAAAAAGTTTTATGTTAGTCCAGCCCGAGATGATGATGCTAAAAAGATACTTCCGCATCTCTGAAGTAGTGGGACCCACTAGTGCTGATACGAGTCAGCGCCACTCAATGGGGACCACAGCAATCCCGTTGACACTATATTCCAATAGCCAATCACCAGCATCCTTGACTGGCCACGTAAGCACCGCTCCCGACCCCACTAAACTGCTCAGCAAAGCACCCGGATAGGGCGACGTTGACAGCTACTTCTCATCCAAAGCAGTTACGGTTTTCAAAAACCATTTCATTCTTAAAACCTATAAATCTGCTGGCGGTTTTGAAATTGAACAGAGAACTAGAATTTATTCATTCTTTTTATTCCATTCTTCACGCCGAGCGGGGGTTTTGTGAATGTCAGCTCCGGATTTGCCTCGTACAGATTGTTATTCCGAAAAAATATACTGAAGAATTTTGTGTAGATTATTGGCTAGGCGCATTTATGAAAAATAAATTCGTAGCAGCAAATGAGAATTGAACAGATTGTGTAATAAATACGGGTAGGAGGAAGGATGACAATGGAGCTGCAGATTCAGGTGGCGCAGGCGGTTCATGTCCTAAATCACGATATCCATTCATGTAACAGAGTGGCTGCGAATCAGTGGCTCGTAGAATTTCAACAGACGGATGCGGCGTGGGAAGTGGCCACCACTATTCTTGCTTCCAATTCGCCTTACTTGCAAGATTTTGAAGTCGGGCTGTTTGCTGCGCAGATTCTCAAAAGAAAGGTAGGGGCATTTTTTCTTTTTTTGTTCCTTAATTTTTGTTTTCCGGTAAACTAGATTAATGCGGCGAGATAATTGAATCATCTGCCACATATTTGAAGGCGAGTTTGCCTATAGTTAGACTGTTTTTGGGTTGACTTAAGATATGGTGGAGGGATTGGAGATTTTTTTGGGTAAGTGCGTTTACTGTTTAATGGCGTATAATACATTGTGTTTACGACCTCTTTTTTCTTTAAGTTTTGTGGCGGAGGGTTTTTTTAGGTAAAATGTGGTTATGGCACACTAGTTGGAAATTTGCCACAAATTTAAAGAGAGTTTAGAGTCTAGATAGTTTTAGGGCAATGAATAATGGAAATATTACAGAACGTTAATAATAAGTGTGTGTACTATCTAAAAAGGCCAGAATCGTGCCAGTGTGAGATTTGCCACAATTTTAACGAGAGCTTAGAGTTTAGACAGTTTTAGGGCATATAACAGTGGAACTACAAAAGAATTTTAAGTAAGTGTATTTATTATCTAAGTTCTTTAATTAATTATCTGAAAACACAAGAATATAGTTGTTTTTAGGTAAATTATAGCACTGTGTAATTATAATTGAAAATATACCACACATTTTAAATAGATTTTAGAATTTAGATAGTTTTAGGGCAAAGAATAATGGAATTAGGACAAACGTTTTATAATAAGTGTGTTTGCTCTCTAAGTTCTCTAAATTTTTCTCTGAAAACACAAGAATTTGGTTTAAAGATCCAAGGCTTTAACAGTCCATACTATGAGAAAATAGACTTTTGGAAAAAACTGTGCGCAAATTTTATTGATCAAACATTTTGAATCACCTCCTGTGATCCATCATTAGGAAAATCGTATAAATTATGGGCATGTTAAATGATAATGGAGAGTTTGTCACACACTTAAAGGGAGTTTAGAGTTGAGAAGATGGTTTTAGGCCAAAGAATAGTGGAATTTTTACAGAATTTTAGAATAAGTGTTTACTCTATTTAAGTTCCTTAAATAACTATCTGAAAATGCAAGGATCTGGTCAGTGCGATCTGTTTATTCAAAAGGTTCTAAAGAGAAAAGGCAGGGAATTTTTCTTTTTCTTTTTGTTGTTGCCTTTAATTTTTGTGTTTGATGTATGTTTTTAGGTAAATTATAGTAGTGGTGCACAGTAATTGGATTATTTGAATGTTTTTTATTATCTGACAAAAAAAATGGAGAGTTAGGGTAAGAGTTGTTACAGCAATTCTACAACAAGCGTGATTACCATTTAAGCTCTTTAAAAATTATGATGAAAAGCACAAGAAATCAAGATATAGTCAATGTCTGAGCTTGTTTGCATCGGTCTCTGTCTCTAGCTGAATTGAGGAAATAATGCCGTCTGGGAAAATATATTGAATAAGTAAATGAATGAAAGATTTTAATTATGTCCAGGAGACCAAAAGGCCTATGGGACCACCATGCAACATAGAACATCAGGAAAGAAGTGTTAACCATACATTCCATGACTTCTAGGCAATAAATAAATAATGAAAGATTTTAATAATATCCAGGAGACCAAAAGGTCTATGGGACCACCATACAACATCAGGAAAGAAGTGTGGACCATACAGTCCACGACTTCTAGGCAAATTATTGCAGATTTTTTTATAGTAAGTGTGCCTGCCATTTAGGTTCTAAAACATCCCCGACTGAAAGCATATGAATTCAATCAGTGCACGAGTTTGTTTGCATTGGCCTCAGTTTGCAACTAAATGATGGAAACAATGATTTCTGGGAGACTAAATTATAGCATTGGCCTCTTTTTGTGGCAGATGGTTGATTTGACATAATTTAAAGGAATGGTGCACAAGAATTGAAAATCTGCCACAAATTCAAAGACAGATTAGACATTAGATAGTTTTAAGGCAAATACTAGTGGAATTATAAAGAAAGTTTAATGATAATTTAGTTTACTAAAGAACTATCTGAAAATGTTGGAATCTGGTTGTGTTTACATATAAAATGGTAATGTCAAATGCTAATTGAAAAATTACCACAAATTTAAGGAAGCTATAGAGTTTAGATAGTTTAGGGCAAAGCATAGTCAAACTATGACAGAATTTTATAGTAAGCATGTTTGCCATCTAAGTTCATTAAATAACTATCTGAAAACACACGAATGTTTGCTTTAAGGTAAATTATAGCTATGTGAAAAGATAGTTTGATAATTTGCCTTAGAATTTTAAGAGAGTTTAGAGTTCAGGTTGTTTTAGGGCGAAGAATAGTGGACAAATTGTTGATGCCTGCAAGAAAGCATATGTGCATCAAAATGAAGGGGAAGAAGGAAGAGACTCATAAATATAATGGTACTTCCTGAACACCCAAGGAAGACTTCTCAAAGAATAAGTAGAAGAAAGGAAAAGTGAAGAGGAGTGCAACTTAGCTATTCTCCCTAAAGTATTCTCCTTGATGATGAGTCCAATGGTGGACTTGAAACTTTGGAACAAATTTTTTTACACAATTGAATCCAGAAATACTTCTACGACACCACTTCTGTATAGAAGAATAATGACTTCTCAAAGAACCACCACAATTATTGTATTGTTGGAAGTTGCATCCTTAACTCCATCCTCAAAATAAAAAGCAAACACAATAAAAGAAGAGTGACATGTAATTTAGGTGGGAAGGAAATAGAATACAATTCAAAATTAGATGAGAAATTGGTGTGTACCATGATGCATTAGGGCCCAACAATAGAACAACAAAAAGTGGAAGAGGAACGATAAAGGCTTCCATATCAAAATTCAAATAAAGATGTATAAAGGAAGTCCTTTTTTTTGGTTTAGGCTCTCGAAAGTGTTTGATATCTAAAGGTGTTGGTGCAGAAACTTGGGCTCAAGACCAGAATTATCCAAAGCCATACTTGTTGGGTTGGCTACATAGAGAAAGCGAGATGTAGGTGGCTAGGAAATGCAAATTTCAGTTTGCTATAACAACCAATTACATGGATGAAGTGCTAGGAATATAGTATTAAGCATAGTACTGGTGAAACAAAGGGACAGGTTTAAATAATAATTATCTAAACTTATAGGTTAGTTTGTTGGGTGGTTACAATGCGTGAGAAATAGGTGGTAGGAGACAAGATTGTTTATCCTACATACATACATACATACATACATACATATATACATATATATATATATATATATATATATGCTTTTTGATTGGTTAAACGAGGGGATCATATTTGGTGCCCTCACCCCTGATAAGCAAGTTTTTTTTTTGTTTTGAAACAATATGCTGAAGAAGAGAAGAAAGTTCCACGGAAAGAAGAATACAAAAAATGAGAGAAAGAGAAGAAACATATCATAGGAAATAAAAAGGAGGCAAGTCCTTTCTTGATCTGAGAATCATTTGGTTGGAGGAAGTCAACTTCCTTGAATCCTTTCTTTTCTTGATCTCTGTCCAACCAGGAACTGTAGAAACCACTGCAGGCACCCAAGAAGACAAGGAGCAGGGGAGAAGCAAAATCCGGAGAAACAACAAAAACAATGGCTGGCTGCTCCGGCAAGGCCCCAGTAATCCCCACCTGAAGGAGAGGAGAGAATTGTGTATCCTAAATGTTAGGATCACAACAATCTTTGAAATTGTAAAAGTAACTCTTGAATCAATGAATAAAATATCCCAATGCAGGCTTAATGTTACCAACTTTTTTAATCAGCGCAAATGTGAGCAGAGCCGAGAGCCTGTGAGAGTGAAGCACTGGGAAGTTGTGGATTGTTAGTGAGTAGTTCTTTATTGGCGTAGCCCAAATCAGAAATAAAATCTGCTGTAAGAATTTGAGGAAGCTAGAGCCTAGAAAATTAGTTGAATTTATTGAGGAAGAAGGTGTGCTTCAGGCAAAGGCGCCTGAGAGGCATTACTGTATTTCTGAAGAAGTGTGGGCTGTCCAAACCAGCAGAAGATTTGGCATAAAAGAGGAACAAGCAAGTAGCTGTGATGGTGCTTTGAGGATGTGAAAGGAGGATTGATAGCAGATGGGAGCACAGCCTGATCAAGACACAGTAGCAAAGAAACAGTAAATAAAATACAAAACAAATTGACAATCTAAGAAAGGCGTTTGAAGGCACAAAAGCACAGCATTGAGGAAGAAAGCATTCATTTGAGTTTTTTTTTGGTTGGAATGGGCGTTTTGAGTAGGGAGGTGTCCAAATATGTTTTTGCAGTACTGTGGTGGTTTTGAGATGTGTGTGGCAAGTGTTATCAGCAGCTGAAGTTGTTTAAAACAGCCTGGAAAAGGCGTCTTGAAGGACATACAGATGTTGGCATCCTTACGTAATGCTGAAAGTTTGAGATTGACTGTGAATGGTGTTCAAATGTTGAAAGATTTAGTGCTGCAAAGAAGAGTTTTAGGTGAGAATCATAGCACAGCCTGAGATACCTTCGTAAAGATGAATGAGGCGCAGCAAAAGTAGCAGCCCTTTCAGCAGAAGGGCACAGCAAGGCAGTAGCGCCTAACAAAGCTTCATCATAAAGATTTATTTCTTCATGAAAATTTAGGGTTTGAATTTAGCTTTATGAAGTTTTATATATTTTTAAAACATTAATTTTAAAAAAAAGTATATAGTTAAACTGCAATAGTTTACCCAAATATATAATAGTAAGCCGAATATTGGTGTTAATTTTATATCTTTTGATCCTGTGGGCGATTTCAGTCAAAATTCTGTGCACACGAGCAGAATACCATTGTAAAACATCGACTAGAAGGGTTTCACTTCAGCTCATACGGTGTGTTAGATTTATTTTTTTTGCAGGCTAGGTGGTCTTTGTGTATGCAAGTTGTGTCAGTCAAATTAATCCAATATCTTTCTATCGATTTTGAGCTAGAAGATGAAAATTTTCCAGAGTGTTCATGATAATGTGTCAAAGTCATTTGTGGTCGTATTTTGGTCTTTGCATTGTCAGTTTGTACAAATTAATCATTTTTGGATTAAGGGGTTGCAAATCAAGTTATTTCAATAACTTTTGATTCGGATGGAGTTTTAAGCTGAAACTTTACTTGCATGAGAAAAATAACATTCATAAAACATTTGGTATTTGGGTTTGGCTATAGATCTTATAATAGTGATATTCAATTGTTTTTTCTTTTTTTCATTAAAAAGTCATCTTTCTCAACCCAGAAGGCAAGTTTTGCAAATGGGTGCATTATCAGTGGTACCCGACACCTTTGCAAACATATTTTTTGATTGAGGGGGGGAACCCATTCTCATGGAGAAGAAAATTGTTAAGAAAGATGGCAGAGTTTTCAACATTTGGCAGGCCACCAATTTGAAGGAGATTATAAAGCAGAAGTTGGTTGGATGAAAGCCGAAGACGGTGATCCCAAATGAAGGTTGCGATGAAGATCATGCTCCTGCTACACACGAGATGTTCAGTGGGGCCCGACTCCCACTGAAGTTAAGATGTTGTTTATTAGTGAGGCTCATTTTCCACCATGGAAGCATAGCGAGGCCTAGATGCATTGTTTTTTTTTAAAAAGTGTTGTGAGGCCAATTCCCACAACTGTTTTTGGAAAATAGTAGCATGTTCATATTCGCATATATTCCTTAGTGAGGCTGAATCCTGCCAAGGATGTGTGGTGTAGAGTGTGTCCCTTTTTGCACATGTTTTGATGTGTATAGTACAGTGTGTTATTGTTCACATAAGTATGTGTATTGAGACCCAATTCCCACTATTGTGCATGACGAATAGTTGAGTGTCCCTATTCGTGTATGGTGTTTTGTTTTGAAGAGTTGAGTGTGTTGATGTTCATATAAGTGTGAGGCCTAGTGCCCACATATTTCTTTGTTGTAGATAATTGAATATGTCCTTGTTTACGTAAGTAGGTGTGTCTATGGACTGTAGATTATGCCCTAGTCTATATGTTTTGATATTTTTCAATGAATTGATGAGTATGTCCTTGTTCATCGACTGATTTTAAGTGTATTGGATTGTGTGTATGTTTCAGTCTGCATGCAAAGACTATCTCTCCCACTCTTGGGATGATAGTGTAATAAGGGGGAAAGTTAGGAATTTAGAATTACACCACAATATTGGTGAAATAAATAATTTTAGTCTAGGGTTTGTCAAATGGATATGTTTAAATAATATTTGTATAAACCTATAGGTTAGCTTGTTGGGTGGTTACAATAAAATAGAAATAACGCGAGGAATAGGTCGTAGGAGATAAGTTTGTGTATCCTAGGATCACAACAATCTTTGAAATTGTATAAGTAACCCTTGAATCAATGAATAATATATCTTGATAGGGATTAATGTTATTGACTTGAAGTGGAATATGATGTGGTGCCACTTGATATATGCAGGGTTATTTTTGGGAGGCTCTATTTATGAGATACAAATGCCATTTTTCTTTGAAGGGCGCACAAGTGGTTAAGGATGGCAAGCAATTTTTTTTTTGTCGTGTCCACCATTTAGGGGAAAATGTAGACTAGATAATTGCTATCACAGAGTCTCTTTTGTTGACATTATGATCCATTCCCAAAACTTGGGGGGTGGCACGGAGGGTAACTTGCAGACTAGCTAACAGATGGATCTATCTAACTTATGAGTTACAATCCAACATTCAATGTAAATATAAACGGAAACAAGAGATAGCAACAATAACTCATATGTTCTCCTTTAACAAGTTATAATACATATGTTCACAATGCTGGACATAAGATGCAAAAGTGGGTATCATTGTGGGCCTAGTTCAGGGTTGAACCACATGGTGTGAGGATGTGGATACTGGGTTCCAAATAGCTATATGAACAATAAGGAGGAAATAATTCTTCAGAAGGTATTAACAATGGTGACATGGTGCTGACATGATGGGAATCAAGTTATGATTACAGGTTCCTATATCTAGTTGAATCAATCTACTGAATTGTTTCCTGATCTAATAATTTAGTTTGTCAAACTGATTATTGATCTGTTTTGTGAAATGTAAGATGGCCTCCAAGTGCTATAGATGCTTCTTGAACAATTTCTTGGGGTGTGTGACTACTCAACTTCCTTGTTATCTTGTACAGGACACATGTAACCAATGGCTTATGACATAGGGTTTGCAATGGATTGCAAATTGCCTTGGAGATACGATTTGAATGTGCTTGGATTGCATTCAATCCTAAAGATGGAGTGAGTATAGAAGTAAATACTTATAATGCAAGTTTCACCAGGGAATAGAGGAAGCAACTAGAAGAGTTGTTAATTCAGTTTAAAAAGGTTTTCAAAGACCTAAAAGATTTGCCTCTAGAGCGAGAAGTGAAACCTTAGATCTTATTTTTGCTTGATTCTCCATTGCCAACCATTGGATTGTATGGGCAGTCATTTTCGGAATCATACAAAGTCATGGAGCAATTGCACGAGATTTTGGAACAATGAGTGATAAGGCCCAACAAATTTCCTTGTGGATTGCCTATAATGATGCTATCCAGTAAATATGGCACACAAAAATGTGTATTGATTACATGACTCTTAACAAGATTACCATCAAGAACAAATATTCTTTACCTTAGATTGAAATCTCCTAGATCAGTCGTAGCATGCAGAATACTTAATCATGTTGGATTTGAAATCTAGATATCAAGTTTAGATGAGGGAAGATGATGTATGAAAGACTTCCTCCAGGCCTAAACTAGGTTCGTATGAATGGTTGCTACCTTTTGGTGTGTGTGATGCATTAATAACATTCATGGGGTTGATGAATGGAGTCATACCTTCCATTTTGGACTTGTTTGTAGTCATCTATGTGGATGATGTAGGCATCATCTATGTGGATGATATATTCATTTTTAGCCATTGATGGGAGCAACACTTGCAACAAGCACTAGAGACTTTGAGATAAAATAAATTACATCTCAATTTAAAGAAGTATTGACTTTCTTCGACAATTATCCATATATCTAGGTTTTGTGGTTGGTGGAAGAGAATTGAGAATTGATCCAACCAAGATAGAGGCCACAACAAAGTGGCCAACACCCACATATGTTATAAAATTTAGGGAGTTTTATAGGCATTACTTAGTATTGGCATACATTCACAGCTTATTTGTCCAAGACCGTGGCATTGTGACTTGCCTTGACATCAAGCAATGAGTCTTTTGTTTGGGTTAAGCCTCAAGAAGATTTTGAAAAATTGAATAGGAATATTTGCAATGAATGCACCCATATAAGCACTACGCAATTTGCAAATTACATTTGAGATTCATATAGATGCATGTAATATCTCGAAATACAAAGGAGACCATAAACATGAACTGCATTAATGTAAATAAATCACCAATGGAATCGCCTAAACCAACAACAATTCAATTAATTATGACAACTAAATTAAATAAAGTGTTCATATGGGAAGGAGCGCCACATTTAATGCAAGGAATAAAAGTTATATTAATGCAAGTCCCCATTTGATGAAAAGACATCACTTTGGAAAGGAGACACATCATTTGATGCAAAGCTATGAAGGGTATTTATAAGAACTTGGTGAAGGAAAATGATATATATTGAGATTTGACATTCATTCCCTTATTTGAAGTTTAGGCAGCAGCCTCTTCTTTTATAATTGAGGACAAAACCCCTCATTTATTAGTTACAAGGACGAAACCCCTTGATATCAACCCCTCAAGGACGAAACCCTTTGAGAGTTCTCTATTAGAATATTTATAACCAGAATTCTGCATTGCATATTTGATCATTATACAACATTGTTTGTTATATAAATTTATTATCTTGATAATAAGAACATAATTCTATATTCATTGAATATTATTATTTCGAACTTTAAAAATGAATTCCGAGAAATCCAAATTAACGTATAATATTTTGATTTGGGATATTACAATGGTATCAAAGCTTTTCATCCTACCAGCTTGAGGGTTTCGATAAGCTTTATGCATTCAAATCCTAAGGTCAACATAAACAACATAAATGATGCACAGTTTCACTGGTGGGCCCAAGGGCAAATTCAAGTATATATGTTAATGTCACAATTAGTTCAACAAATGCAGTAGTTGAATAACTCATTAACTCAAAATTCTAATGGTGAGGGAAGATCATCACAAACACAACAGAGTTATACATTTAATAACAATCGTCAAACACTCCCATCAAGGACTTATGTACACCCAACCATGCCTACATTCCTTCAACGAGAGGATCCACTATAGGAAGAAGTGGTGGCCGAGTTGATTTTCAATGATATTAATGCATGTCACAATAAATATTTGAATCTTGATCCTATGATAAGGGATGAATTGCATTCATAGATTTTTGCCATTTATATGGAAAATGTGTACCAGAGGAAGATGAATGGCAGCCAAATTCGATCAAACAAGTCATCACGAAGCAGATACCGAAGGAGCATAAAATTTGGATGGTTGACAATGATTTAGGCAACAACCTTGAGTTGCGGGAGTAGTCGGTGGAAGTAAACTATTCAGGGTTGAAAAACATCCCAACAACATCACTCAAGGGATTCTCCGAGCTCGAGTTGGAGGCGATGGTTCTTGAACTTGAACAACCAAATAAACGTTGGAATCATCTTATGACAAACATAAATTCGTCCTTTTATCGCAATGAAAACGTGTATGAATCTTTTATCAAAGATGAACCATTGCTTGGTCTCCATAATAACACAAAGAAAAGATTTGTCTTCATGGACAATGGAGGTGAGTCATTAATGGAGATTGTAAGGCAGATTTGGTGACAAATGAGCTTCAACAGGTCATTAACAGCTCAAGAAATGATCAATTTGGAGTATGTAAAGGTCCCAGGATCCTTATGCTCAGCCAAGCGCTCATTAATAATTACAACAATGGTTATAATGGCAGAAGGCTGCGGGATCTCGGAAAGAATAGTTGTAATAAAACCTTGCAAGAGAGAACTAATAATAATGGAATCAGTTCTACAAGGATGGGAAAATAAACATCTAAGCTTGGAGATTGTAGTTTGTTGTGGAGTGTACTATCGGGTTTAAAATTGCATGAGGACAAGCAATCTGAAGAAGGGAGGTCTGTGATATCCTCAAATACAAAGGAGACCATGAACATGAACTACATTAATGTAAATAAATCACCAATGGAATCACCTAAACCAACAACAATTAAATTAACTACAACAACTAAATTAAATTAATTGTCCATATGGGAAGGAGTGCCACATTTAATGCAAGAAATAAAAGTTATATTAATGCAAGTCATCCCATTTGATGAAAAGACATCACTTTGGAAAGGAGACGCATCATTTGATACAAAGCTATGAAGGGTATTTATAAGAAGAACTTGGTGAAGGAAAATGATATATATTGAGATTTGACATTCATTCCCTTATCTGAAGTTTAGGTAGCAGCCTCTTCTTTTATAATTGAGGACGAAACCCCTCATTTATTAGATATAAGGATGAAACCCCTTGATATCAACCCCGCAAGGACGAAACTCTTTGAGAGTTCTCTATTATAATATTTATAATCAAAATTCCGCATTGCACATTTGATCATTATACAACATTATTTGTGATATAAAATTATTATCTTGTTAATAAGAACATAATTCTATATTCATTGAATATTATTATTTCGAACTTTAAAAAGGAATTCCAAAGAAATTTAAATTAACGTATAATATTTTGATTTGGGATATTACAATGGTATCAGAGCTTTTCATTCTGCCAGCTTGAGGGTTTCGATAAGCTTTATGCATTCAAATCATAAGGTCAACTTGATGTTCAAAACAGAGATACCTAGGAAGGAAACTATTCTGGTTATGATGGTACAAAGGATGAAATTCAGTGTTCCTCACTTGTTTCAAAGCAAGGAAGTGATTCCAATGGAATAAACAACTGTCATTGATATTCAGGTTGTAGCTCCAAAGCTTACCTTCTATGATAGCACGAAATGGTTTTAGAGGATATTGTGACAAGAGAGAAGTTGTTCAATGCTCAAATGGATTTTAATTTAATGTATGTTGTAAAGGAAAATGATAGGTGGGTTTGTGGACTTGTTAAAGGGCTTAAATTAGAAATGGTTCGGATCTTGGCATGCTTGATCCAGTGGATATATCGGGCGGATATTCTTGTGTTCAAGATAAGATTACTATTTCAATCACTACAACAGATATCTACATTCATCTTTCCTTTAGTGTTTTATGCTTGTTGCTTTGGTTGCAAGATGAGGTTGTGACAACATTACAATTTGGAAGTGCAAATGTCATATCACGTTGCAGTCATTTTGGTAGAGTATGGGTGGATAAAAAAGGAAATGGTTCTAATTAACAAATTGCTATTTGGAGATCCCGCGCTTCTTCGAATTATGTTATTCTAGGTGATTGCATCACATAAGGATCTGTGCCTCCATCTCAAGTTGTGATGGCAATCAACAATACCTATGCCTCTTTGACAAAGCCTTGATTTTATGGGGAAGGAGCAGTAATTCTTGAACATCCCCATTTACAATTGCTTGAGGACAAGCAATTTGAGGAAGGGAGGTCTGTAATATCCCGAATTAAATCGCTGGAAATCACAACATTAAGGAAATCGCACATAAAGAGGAGCGCCACAAACAACATTTATTAATTATTAGAGGAGCACCACACTAGAACGAAGTCAATGTTTAGTTAATTAAGTAATAAAACAACATTCATTAAATGTAAGTATCAAGGGACGCCACCCTTGGGAAGACATACTCCTTGGGAAAAGACATTTGGGGGAGACATATCTTTTGATGGAAGGCCATGTAGGTATTAATAATCAGCGAATGGCAGGGAGAGAATCATTCAATCGTATATTTAAATATATAACCATGTACAAGCAACAACTTTACATTACTTTTAAGGATGAAACCCCATAATTTTAGAATCGGATTTCAAGGACGAAAATCCTTGTCATCTCTTTAATCAAGGACGAAACCCCTTGAGGATTTACATTCCATTATTTTAAATCTGAAACTCTGAAGTAAACCATTAATCAATTACATTTTATTATTTAAATCATTATTTTAAGTGCAAATCTATATTTATAAAATATTATCTCAAAAGGAATTCCGAGGAATCCAAACTATCATATAATATTCCAATTAGGGATATAACAATGCATCAAGATATGCAAAGAGAATGTGTTGGTGCAAGAAGGACCAGTATCTTATCACTCATAGCTATTCTCTGGAGCAATAGAAAACTATTCCACTTATGACAAGGAGTTCTATACACTAGTTGAAGCTATGAAAAAATGGAAGCACTATACTATCACATGGCAACAAACACAAGGTTAATGACGTGTGGTTTTTTCTTGTGCTTTTTCTTTTGGTTGTCTTCTTACCCTGACATCTTTCTAGTTTTAGAGAAGTTCTTGGTCGTCTTTATTGGCATTATTTTATGTAATAACCACCCCCTATTTTTTTTTGTGTCGGTTTATAGAATAAGACGGAAATTGCAGAATGTGTTTGTTTTCAAGTTCCATTCAACATGTGTGGCATACATAGAAATATTTGCATAGAAAGGAAATGAACATGTATTTGCATCATTTCATAATAAAGCCACCATGAATCATGTTGGCATTGAACAATAATTGAAACAGACTTTAGGAAATGTATAGCAGACCTCAACCTTCTCCTTCGCATTGATCATCATTGCATTGTGACTTGACACCATCAACAGCATGTTGCAGACCCAAACACTGCAAATGAGGGCTCAAAATGAGGCGCCCAACAGCAAGGGATCCATAGGATCATCACCCAGAATGATACTCTTCACACACATGGAGTTACAATCAATTTGTATTTCCAGCTACTCAGAAAATGTGTTTTTTCCAGAACTCAAGAAAGGGTATATCAGACCCTTGAAAGTAAATCAAAACAGCTCCAAACACACTCCAAAAAGGATGCAAATCATCTACCAAACCAAAGTCTCCAAACCCACTCAGAATACAGAAATTATCCTCCTTATATCAGCGCCAAAATGCTTAATCAACAAGCTCAAACCGCTGTTGATCTTCAATCCAAATGCCAACCAGCTAGGGTGGGTTCTCTCCACCGAAACCAGCAACTAGAGGAGGGTTTATGTCCTCAACCAGCAGAAAAAGGTAACCTAGAATCAATCCAGCAGCATCACATTATGTTGTCAATCCCATCTCTCTTAATGAAGGCCCGAAGTGTGAATATAAAGAAGGTGAGGAGGAATTAGGGCAACACATTTTCAATTCCAACTTTTCCCTCCAAAATGCTACGCCCCTCTCATGACCCCTTTAAATTTACTTTTTTAAAAAACTAAAAACAACTTGAAGTCACCTTTTTGCTAGGCATGAGTCAAGGGGGTCTATTATGAACACACCATCCTCACTTAAGTTATAAAGCAACTTTATAACATAACTTAAGTGACAAATAATAAATATTAATGTGATCACCTTTAGAACTCACCAAAGCCATGACGGGAAATATTGCACTGAACTGTTGGAGAAACAGAGGCCAAGACTGGCTGCTAAAAATAGCACTTACTAAAAATAGCGAATTGCTAAAAATAGTGTGTCCAAACACCAAACTGGCTCACTCTGAGAAGCACTGAAGCGTATTAAAAATAGTAAGTTCTAAAAATAGCCACTACAAAAAGTAGTAACCCCGGCCGGAAAAATCAGAAAAACCTCAACAAAGCCCACACAGGGCCTGAGTCCCCTAACCATACCCAATTAGCCTACGGGAATCTTGGAATAGGCTAATGGAAAGCTCATACTGATCAGGGGCGTGAAGGGGACATTACATTTTACCTTCTAAAATAACCAAGTATCAACCAAATTCTTTATTAGCTTCTCACTGGTCATATAGCTTTGAATTCTAAAGCATATTCTAGTACTTGTGTACTTTCATGTCCTTCAATATTTCAAGGTAAAGTTGTAAAAATCATTAGTTGAACTAATTTCAAGTTGTAAAAATTGTTAGTTGAACTAATTTCATTTAGTTTTTTTGTTCTTTTCAACTTAAAATAAACACATCATAATTTTCGACATAAGACCTATTTATCCTTCAAACTTTTGCTTCATAGGTTCTAGTTCAAGACTAGTTTCATGCTCTATTGTTTCCAATTTGTACTTCTAAATTGTGATACATTGATCTAACCTATGTTCTCTATTCTTTTAACAATTACATTGATAATCAAACTATGTAATCTATCACTCTAGTTGCTCATCCCAAATTCCCATCATTTGTGTACAAAATTATAAACACTTATTGACATATAAGGAATCCTACAAAACAACCATGTTCTCATATTCACTTATTTAGACAAGATTGCAAAATACCAAGTAAAAGGCTTGAAGTGATGTATGTAATTGCAAAATTCAAGACTTACATCATACCTTGCTTTGTGGGCAATTATTGCATATCATATAACTATGTAACTTAATAAAGCATGAAAAATTACAGCCATTTCTGATTGGATGCATTTTAAACTGGCCATAAACTCATGTGAAATATGTTATAAATCTGTAATACACTTCCCATTCCATATCAAGCAATGAACAATGGAAATGATGCACACAAGTGCAACTAATCTGTACATAAATGCAATAGTACAAATAGACATGATGACAATTTTTTTGAAATGATACAAGGTAAGAGTGCGACAAATGGGTCATCACTTCCCATGGTTGCTTTTCATGCCATGCACTGTTCTCTCTCCTTTGTTTTATGAAATCCAAAGGGAGACCATGGGCAAAGTAGCTTTGACGGCTGTCGATCCCTTCCCTACCCTTCTTATCAGAGGTGGATAAACAAAGATCACCAGCATCCCACAATGGAGGATGATCCAAAGTATGCAGAAGTGATTATATGGTGCACAAGTCTAGTGTAATATCATTTTTAAATACATGATTTATGCCAATATCATTACTGTCATACTTCCTTCAACAACATGTACTGATGATTGTTTACCAACAGTCCAATATCACTGAGCCAATACTGGTAATAACACCTAAACTGTTCCAATCATGATAATAGTTGAGTCATTTTATGCCTGATGTTAAGCCAACTAACGACTAACAGTACAATGCCAAGTGACGAGTCAAAAAGTGGCTTGCAACAACAATATCAGAATATTAGCTGCTGATCCAAAAAGATTCATAGGATAATCGTTCAGTGACTGCTGAGATCAGCTGTTTAAAGCTAAATTATGATGCTATATGATAATTCAGAAGGGAGTATTACGCTTGTTCCATCATATTACCTTTCTGCTGAGCCATAGTGACAAATGTTGAGCCATTTGTAGTATGCAAACTGTACAATACTGTGCCAATGTCACACTCAAGTAGTGTCATCATGCAAATAGTTCATCCTTTCTCCACTTAAGAAAATATAAAATGATCTCCGATACATATCTATGTACCAAGTAAATCACTTTAAGATATTCGCCTTTTTATCAAATACATATTTATAGAATAGAGATCTATGGACTAAACAAGGAATGGGGCGGGGGGAGGGCATATATACAAAACTTAGAAAATGGTAACCAAGTATTGACTATCTAATAATTGTTGTCATGTGAGGCTAGGGTAGGGGCCTCAAATCATGGACTCTATTCCCTAGGAACTCTTAACGGAAGATAAGAAACTTGTTTCCTGTTGTTGAGGAGTGGGACTCTTTTCCCCAAAAGTATAAGATATTATGGGACACTTTCCCTAGATGTGAGCTTAATGGTTTGGTGAGGCATTTCCCTGTTGAGGGGATAACTTGCCCGAAACCCAAGCACCCTAAGACAAGCAGTAAAGTCAAGTGATATGTTTTACATGAGTCACTACATTGCCCAAATCCCCACATGGTTAAGTTTGAAGAGAAGCATCTTGGGCCACCAACAAATGGTTTATTTCCTATGTTACGATTGGGGCCTCTCCACATACCCGGTGCCAATTTGGTATGTACTTGGTTTGGGTCTTAGCGCAATAGCTTGCGAGTTTGCCTTGGTTATGTTCGGATTCTACTGCTGAAGAACCTAGGTGTACCGAGGCTGAACCCACAGGGATTTGCCTATTTTTTTATTTTTTTCACAATTAGACTTAAAGTAATGAAAAAAAACATACTTTTACAAAACCTAAAAATTGTAAAAAATTCAAAAATATAACATAAAACAACACTTGCCTCCCATTATATCAAAAGCAAAACAGAAAAAAACACACTTACCTCTCATTGCATACTTACCTCTGACTGCTCATTTAGGTTTGAAACTTCATCAAACAAAGTTCCAAATACATTATTATCATATTCCTATGCTAGTACAAGTGCCCATTTGCTGCCAAGGTGATTTGAGGAGCTTGATAGGAGAATTCTTCGATCAAAGGTAAGGTTTTAACTGCTATTGTTTTCTTTGGTTTTCAATCTTCACACCTTTTCTTGTTTTATTTTTATTTATTTTTGGTTATTAATTTAATAAGTTGGCAAGTACATGTCAGCTATATCCTAGGGTTTTCTAATTCATAAGGTTAATATTGTGTTGGTTTTAAAACTTAATGGCAACAAATGCTAACTCTATGGGCCAACCCTAATTCAAAATCAATTTGCATTTGCTGTTTTGGAAGTATGTCACAATGCTAAAGCATGTTCCAAGTGATGGGGGTTATATTTGGGTTTGCAATAGTTGTAATGTCAAATACTGCTCACTTGTGTGTGCAATACCTAGGCAGGGCATCAAAGCTTGCCTGGAGATGAAGGATGCACCAGTGCCAACATCAACAATCTTCAGTATATCAAAGAGTGAGCATAAGTAGATGCAATGATTGCCTTGATATCAAGTCATCCTTTGGCAATGAAAGGATCTCAATTGAGGAAGTTCCCATCTCTTATTGGTTCCCCAATTGTGCCTGTGACATCCTTTTTGGCGACACCACCTGCACATGAAGAGGATTCTCCTCTTTTATGCAAGAGAACAAAAGGACCATTGCACAAGTTGTTTCAAAGTGAGTCCAAGGATATCGTTGATGAGCTCATCATGTAATGTGTGTATGCACAATATTTTTAAACTTTATCATTTACAGACGCTTTCTCTCTTGCAACAACTTGTTGAGTTTCAATTTCTCTGAGTGCATGTCTTAAAGGGTGCATTGTTAAAGGGGTGGGTAGACCATTGGTGCAAGAGAGATTGTTGTCTAAATTTATCAAGCCTATATTTACTAAAAATCCTACTTGATCTCTTAAGCAATTCTCTTAAATAGCCCCTAACTAAGCCAAGACCTATCTTTTCCGACTATATTGGCTTGGATTGATGTAGTATTTCCGCTTCCCTCCAAAATTTAAACTTTGTCAGCTTGGGTCGACGTAGTTCTGAAAGTCACGACGCATGCTTCACAACTAGGTTGGTGCAGACTAGCCTAGTTTGAGAGTAAACATTCACTTTCTAACTATGTCAAGGCGGGTCAATATTGTCGGCTAAAATTTTGAAAGGGTTTAGGGTCAACTCACCTTTATAAATACAAGTCTCATTTCAATCCAATAGAGAGGAACATTCTTTTTCACACTATTAATGCTCGCAATTCTGCTTTTAATCTACATTTGGGAAAAATCATTGTTTAGATCTTGTCTTGGAGGGAAATAACTTGTTTTGTAGAGCCTTGTATGCAAATAGACGAAGTCTTATAGCCTAGATTTGATTTCAACCATTGTGGTCTTTACAACCACAACAACCTCTTGTAAAGCACCATTGCCCAAGGGAGAGATTGAGGCTCGATAGGTTCTATTCAAGGTAAGTATGTCTAACCTTAATTGTTTCATTTAGTAGATAGATATTGCATAATCAATAGTTTTGAATGTATAACTCCTTGTTTGGGTCTCCTCTACACTTAAACTTAGTGTGGCTGTAAGGTTATCCAAACTTGCCATTTTCCACCCTAGGTAACCTAAGTCTCCATTTGCCTACCATGGTTCCTTATCTCTTTTAGTTGTGTTTTAACTATCCTCCTTATTTGTGTTGCAAGCTTTGGCAAAAACTAGTTTAGATTAATCCCATTATTCTCAAGGGACCTAGTTAGGGTTATTACATCATATTGATTGTTTAGAGGCTTTGGAACCCTCTCCATTCTTGTTGTGTGATAAGTGTTCCTTTAGTTAGGTTTAGCGGATCTAAATTGGTTATGCCCCTATATAACTTAGTATTCAATGTGTTTTAGTTGATTTACCTTTTCCAGGTTTGGATCTATTAAGTATGATAAGTTTGAGGTCTATCTCAATTCATTGCATACATTTTGGTGAACCCAACATGAACTAACTATTACTTTTTTTTCATTCAGTAAACTATATTGGCGTGAATCGATACAATTTTTTTTTTCTATGTTCTTCTAGTAGACTACATGTATGCAGGTCGATCCAGTCTAACTTATGTCTATCCGCATAAAAAACTACATCGCCGCAAGTTGATATAGTTTTATTTTTCTGTGTATTTCTCAATAGGCTACATCTACATAGGTCGATCTTGTTTAATTTTCTACATTTCTTTGTTAACCAACTATATTGGCCAGGTCTGATCTAGTTATATCCTTCTGATTTATTTTTTTGTATCTTCTGAATTTTCTACAAACTACATCGACTTAGGTTGATTTAGTCTAAATTTTTGTGCTTTCCATGAAACTACATTGACCCAGGTTGATCCAATTTGATTAATTTTATGCTTTCCAGGGAACTATATCAACACGAGTCAATATAGTGTTCATTTTGAGCTTTCCCAACAGGGTATCTTGACATAGGATGATTTAGTTTTCGCATTCAAATTTGCATCATCTCTAGTCATCCAACTACATCGGCCTAGACCGATCTAGCTCTATCTTTCAAATATTTTTCCACCAATTATATCGACCCAAACCGATATAGTTTTATTTATCTTTACAGTCAATTTCATTGATCAAATTAGTTCAGATTTGTACTTCAAAACTTTACATTTTGTCAAAATAAAAGTTTTGTTTCATAGAAAACTATATCGACCCGGGTCGATATAGCTATTAAATTTTATTTTCTTTATTGTTAAAACTACATCGATCCAAGTCGATATTGTCTTGTTTCTGTATTTCCTATCAGTAAACTACATCGGCTTAGTCTAATCTAGTTTACTCTCCCTGTTTTTAGCTCTTTTTGTAGAGACTGCGTTGACATGCATCGATATCGTTCTGTACTATCTGAACAACTACATCGGTCTGTGTCGGTGTAGTTTTGTATGTTTTCATTTTTTTAATAAGGCAAATTGACTTTCCTTTTTAGCAATTAATCAAACATGTATTTTCAAGTTGACTGCTTGTTTATTTCCATTCAATAAAAGCTGCAAATTGATTTTCGACATTGATTTTCTCTTTGATTGGCTTTCCTTAGAAACTGTGTTCCAATAATTATCAAACTACTTAGCTACTGTTGTGAAGGGCTATGCAGTGTTTTGTTTACAATCCTTGTCTATTGCTTATAGACGTTGCAGCGTGAGTGGCTTGCTTCAATACTCAACCATAGTACAGAGTTAAACATGGATTTTAGTTTCCATATACCTCACGATATTTAGGAAAATACCTAGGATTCATATTTTTCATTGAACTTTAAGAAGCCAACCATCTGTCTAACTCTGTCGTCCACTAGTTAGCGGTTAGTGTTGGGAAGTTACGCTCAACTTACTTTTTAAATCGGGTTTAGTGGGCTATGAAAACGGTACTTCCTCCATAGTCAATGCTCTGAAATATTGGGCCAACCCTATCCAACGGACAAACAATTATATTTGAGAGCCTACAAATCAATCATATCCTTTTAACACATTTATTCGATCTTCATTTCAAATAAATGGTTAGCAAAAATAGTCAAAATTAAAATTTGTTGCTTGTTATTGTATTGTGTATTGTAGACTACATCGACACTTGCCGATACAGTTTGTGTTGTGTGTTCCAACTACATCGGCTAGTGCTGATATACTTGTCTATGTGTGAATAGACTACATCGACCAGGTTCACTATAGTTTTTTGAATTTTGCTTTCTCTCTGCTTATCAAACTTCATCGATTAGGCTTGATATGGTCTATTCTTTTTCCCCTTTGCGTGTGTAACTATATCGACCAGGTTCAATATAGTACATTTATTGTTTCTATTAAATTTGTCAGCCTGACTACATTGACCCGACTCGATACAATTTTTTTTTCCACTATTTCTGTTAATATAACTACATCAACCAGGGACGATATAGTTTTATCCCAAGTTTCTCTATTTGTGTAGCTACATCGGCCCTGGTTGACCTATTCTATTTTTCCAACCGCCATTTGCATTGTCTTTTCCTTATACTCCATCGACCCGACCCGATATAGTTCATTAACATTTTGCTGTCCAAAACTACTATTGTGTCAGAGTCATAGCATTCATTTGCTGTAATTAATCACATATTTTATCAATTCTCCAATTTAATCAGCATCATGAAAACACCTACTAGAATTTTCCATGATAGTCTTAACCCATTCAGATTTTACATGGGTTGCTCATGGTGCAACTATTTCCAACAACCATCTAGGTCTATTGACTGTAACATGAAGCAAATCACTCAAAGATTAGATGACTCATATCTTCAAAAATCTAGATGATAATACCATTTATACCCCTAATATGAATCATGCTTTATCTAAACTTTCTTACTTCACCATTGGAGCAATTGATACTAATTTTGGAAACCCCCTTCTAGGGAATCCTCCTCTCACCAATTGGGGAATGCTCCTCCTGCTAATACTGGGACTTTGCCTTCTCCTAATAATCAATATCCTCCTATTGATACAACACAAATTCATGCACAAATAATTCAACAAATGAATTGTTGGCCCAATTAATAGCAAGAATGATAAACAAATTACATCTTGAACAAAGCTTTGCATGCAAAAATATTAAAATGTAGTTATTCGAGATAATATTTACAAACAGGGTATAAAGCTTTTAAGGGTGGTTACGGGATGTAACCAATTCTCATGAACCAACCAAGACATAAATTAAAATAAATTAATAAACTTTGGATCATAATTAATCCAACAAACTTCCCCTTGATTCAAAGGGGTATAGCAGATGAATGAACTAGAGCAATGACTTTGAAGTCATCAAAGGATCTCTGTCGCAACTGCAAGTGGTGTATTATATCTCTGACACTGACCAAAAACTATGTCGTTGCATAAAGAAGCCCGCCCTTACGAGTTGTGACAAAAAATCGCTGATGAACACGATTAAGCCCTGCTCATCCTCAATGATCAACATACCATACTATAGTAGAACACGATCTGGCATGTCCAACTACATCGACCCACATAAGGCCCACACAAAAACCCATCCAAGTGACAACCTCGTACTATGGCACATCTCCTAATGCCCAACAAACGTTGACGACTTTTACTCAACATTGTTGGTGTTAGCAACCCCTATCAACTCGTACTGTCACTGACGATTGATCGAAGTCCAATCAATGCCTAAATCTTCTCCCCCTATCAGGCGAGAGGTGAGAAGCTGTGCATTGAGAGAAACAAAAACAACCAACTCTGTCTACTCCAAGTCATGAATATCAGATATAAAAAGCCAAAAATGGAATTGAAAGCAAGAACACAAGCCAAAATTTGCCATTCAAGCATTGAACCTATACTCTGAGCGAATAGATAACTAGAGAGGGTAATTGTCCTCTAGCCCCTAACAGATCCTTCAACCTCCCATTGTCCCTTAGATGGTGTCAATCAAAAGGATCTTGGGACATGTAATGGATGGTATTGTTTCTGAGAACACAAGCATGAAATTATATTGTGAAACGTTTTATGAGGAAGGTGTCGGTTTCCATCGAAAACACACTTTTATACATTATTGAATAGGATTGTTACAAAAATTATATAAAGACACTTCAAATTACAAAATTAACCATTCCAATGTCTCCAAAACATCCAAAAACCTATAAATCGCCTTGTCATACGACTATCTTCAAGCAAAATAATGATTTGTTAAAAATTTGTCTCAAAAAATCATAAATACACCCTTATATCGTCGATTTGACCCAAAAAAATTAATTGGAGGGATTTTGAACCTTGGACCTCTTCTATTGGAAGAGACTAACAAAATCACTTTATCCACCTTCCCATCAACCGATTTAATAACAGGTGGGCAAAATATTTCACATATCCTTAATTTTCAAGATGGGAAATAATTATAAACAAATTACATTGAAATCTTTTTCCACGTTTATATTGTTACTTGCATGTGAGAAAATAATTTTCTAGCTTTTCAAATGGTTAAATAAAGATAAATTTTCTTGGCTTTCTTATGGACCCCACAAAAAATCAAATTTTTAATTACAAACCCTTGCTCATTCCATATGTATAGAACAAATGCTTGCCACCGTGCAACTGTGTAGATATGCAAGTGAATGGATTTTCTCTTTTCAGTTACCGTACATAATTGTTTTGAAGTGCCGTTTACAAAAAAAAAAACCTTATTGCACCATTAATAATCTTTTGCCTGGTTTGATTCCTCTATGATTTGCGCTGATTAAGGATTGTAGCAACAATTTTATATCAGCATTAAAAAACTCTTGACCTTCATTGACATTGATAACTTCTGAGTCATTCAAAATTAATAATTGCGATGCCAAAAAGACTGCGATGCTATGACTGCATGGTTGAATCACTTTGGCATAATGATAACCTTTCTAGACTACCGTACAGGTTTGTTTATGTTTGATTTGACATAGACCATTGTGTCAGGGAATTTTAAATAGTAAACTCTATTGCGAGTGTGAAAGAACCATATCACTGATGGCCCACAAACAATGGAATGTTTTGTTTCAAGCAAGTCAAATATTCATACCAAGGTAGTGTTTAACCAGGAATTAAAAAAAATATTCATTAAAAAACTGAATATGACAATGGTGTCATTCATAGTCCGCATCACTCATAGTCCGCTATATAATCTTCCTTTAATGTATGTAGATTTGCCAGGTAAAAATAATAGTGCCGTACATCTTGAATTCACGACATATATTTTAAAAAAAAATCAATCTCCGCTGTTCTGGACAGGGACAAAGGGCTGCTAAAGCCGTGAAAGTTGGAGCAGGTACATTAAAGAAAAGAACCAACAAAATTTTCATTGCCGTAACTTTTCACCGCCGAACAAGTCAATCATGAATCGCTTTTAATCCAGTTCAGGTACAAGTCAACACACATTCTGAGAACACTCAACTTTCTTTGCAAACTAGATAAATGTTAAGATTTCTCAATGTTTTTAAGCATATCTACTAGCTATACAACTACAAAAAAATCAGTCTTCAATTTTTCCTCTTCCATTCAATTCTCCATAACTTCCTTGTGCTCTGATATCACTGTTGGCCCAGTTAACACCAAGAATGATAAACAAATTACATCTTGAACAAAGATTTGCACCCAAAAATATTAAAATGTATTTATTTGAGATAATATTTACAAACAGGTTAAAAACTTATAAAGCTTTTACAGGTGGTTACGCGATGTAACCAATTCTCATGAACCAACCAAGACATAAATTAAAATAAACTAATAAACTTTGGATCATAATTAATCCAACATGAATGTTATGCAAACAATTAACAACTCCCAAATACTCCAAATGCAAAATGATATCTTACAAATGGCAAGTCAACCTCCCATCATCTTGCCTCAACATAATCATAATTTTGTTCCCCCTCCTCTTCGAGATGCCAATGGGAACATCATTCCTCAACCTCTTACGCATAACAAAACGCTTCAACACCTTCAAAACGAACCTTTAACTACCTTTATTGTATTTATAAGCAATGGAAACTTCTCCAACTATTACATATGATGGGACTAAGGATCCGACTATCTTCCTTGAATCTTTTAGTAATATTTATAAGGAATGGGTCCAAACTAATACCTTTGCTACTACTAAACATTTTGAAACATTTACTGGAGATGGTCTGGAATGGTATAACCAACTCCTAGACATTCCATTACACAACTAGAGGATTTAGTCAATGCTCTAGTGAAGGAATTCCAACATAATAACGAATCCGCTCATACCTATGGAAATCGTTAGCTCATAAAATAGATCATAACATGAGTGATGATAATCTATTCAAACTATTTATCACTGCTTTAAAACCTTCTCTTCAATACAAGGTTCGAATTTTCTCTTCCCAAACTTTAGAAGATGCTTTTGATCAAGCCAAATGACAAAATTTTCTCATGACTCAGTTTGAACCTTCTCACAGTATCATCAAGGATTCTTTCTAAACTTCAACTAATGCAATAACCATTACCAATTCAAACTCTAAGCCTCCTTAAACCAAAACAGGGGCAGAGCAATCAGATATTCAAACTCCCTCCCACTCTCCCTTGAATGTGTTGGAAATGAGGAAGTTATTACCTCCATCCAAACCTTTCACTCCCACTACCACTGCACCTCCCTCATGGTATGATTCTAACAAATCAGTTGGTTCCATGCCAATATTGGCCACTCTCATGAAACATGTGCTCTTACAAAATTTGCAGTTTCCTTCATGTTAGGAGATGCTTTTGACCATGATACTATGATCAATGCTCGTCATGCTGAATACATTAAAGCTTCTCAATTTTTTTTCCCCTAAATCTACCAAGCAACAACTTCAAAATTTTTCTTTTGATCCCAATACACATCCTAATGAAAACATTTGTGTTATTGATGCTAACTACGACAATATTGTACTAGTTCTCAGTATGTGAATGCGACTAAAGTCAGTTATCATTGTAAACCCACTCACAAAGATCATGTCACCAAACCCAAGAAGTCCTCCACAGAGTAACAACTTCTAAAAGATACTACAACTCCTTTGTCATCTTCAGAACCACCCACTATTGATGAGCCGCCCCCTATTCCACTATTCCTACAAAGAACACCATTTCTAATCAACCTAAGTCTCGTGCTAATTCCTTTTCAAAACCTCATTGGAATTTCTTGGATGAACTTAATCCATGCCTTGCAAAATTTCATTCATGGAATTAGTTAGAACCACTCCTTATCATCGTAAGTTTCTCATGCAACAACTCCAAGACATTGAAGAATCCCCATCGACTGATCCTGAGGTACCTATATTACCTTCTGAAGGTCCACCCACAAATGTTCACACTATTGAAATAAACTCTTCTTCTACAAAACCCACCATAAAAATCCTTGAAGATTATATGATTAATGATGAAATTCTTTTTTGAGCTAATGATCCACCACTCTATTAAAATCAGCATCAATAATACCTTAATTTGAAAAGTCGTGGTAGATGAAGGTCAGACGTTAATGTTACCTCTCTTTGGCTTATCCAACAAATCATATACTTTAAAGAAAACTTTAAACAAACTCGCATTGTCGTGGATTTGATAAAACCAACCAAAAACCACTTGGTTGTATTTGGCTTCCCCTCACAATTGGACCCAAAACAATTCAAACCATACTCATGGTCCTTGATCTTCCTTTATCTTATAATATGCTTTTGGGACATCCATGGACTCATCGTATGAGAGCTATTTCATCCTCCGGTTGCCAATGTATCAAATTTATCCATAATGGCAAACATTATAAACATGAAGTAGATCCAAACCCTTGGAGCATCCAACTTGTAAATCCTAAATCTCAATACCGCATTCCTATGATCACTCATATTAATAGTCCTATGCTTGAATTCATCAACATGCATTACGATTTACATGTCACTCTTGCAGACTCTAACGATGATGAACCTAATGACCATTTGCAATACCACTTGATTACCTCCCTATATAGTGGAATTGCTCCCTTTTTCTTTGCTTCCATGAGATCGCACCATTCCTTTAATTGATGATATTTTTGATAGTTCTCTCCCATGCAATGCAATATGAAGCCTCTTATACAAAAGATGACTTCACTTGTAATGAATATGGGGTAGTCAAACTTTTTCAAGAACCTTTAGACATGTCTCTTCGTACTTTCAATAACATAGGTGTATCTACTACCGATATCCCTACTTAAATTGATACATGTACTATTTCTCCTTCTTATGATGATGCCTACTTCATGGCCCAAGCCCAATCACGAGCCCTGAATGTAATGCATTATCAAAAGACGTTAGCGAAAATATTTGCCTTCAACTATGTGCATGTCATTCATATATCATCCAATATTCAATTAGACCTTGAAGGTTATGTACGTCTTGCCAATCCACCTTTAAAAGATACCCCATGGGTTATCAAAGAAATTTTTAAACCTACAACTTCTAATAGTATTGATCAACTCAAAATTATTCAAGTCCCCTTCTTCAGATATCAACACTATTCACCAAATCGATAGTGTTCACACTGTTCCTCATCTCTTTGACTGTGTTGACCACTTTGACAAAGTTCAATCGTTCGTCTCCAATTGCATCAACCACGACCAACACTTGACTGATACAATTCTTTTCGATTCATCAATCCCAGTAGCCTCTATCAAGCCAGATATAATCAATCATATTATGGTTATTTCTCAACATGCGGAAGTTTTGCCTAAAACACTTGTACCTGATTGTAACGATCAACCTGATATAACCAAAACATAATATCTATCTTCTAATCAACATTCTAACATTAGCTTAGATGTTGAGGCTACTGATGTAAGACAAATACAATTCTGAGTTCAATAACCAAGGTAATCAAATCATTGATCTTGAAATAGATGTCAAATACTATGGACCTTTACCAATGCTTCCTGGTGATGAAGCTATACTAGAATTACTCAATGCTCGTGAGCCTCAACTTCCTTGCCAACATCAAAAGCTTGGCCATTTTTAGAAAAAGCTCCTTGCTTCAATAATTTTGTCGTTAGTATTGATCCCAAAACGCAACCTGTATCTAAGCTTCCTCTAGTTCCATACCACTTCCAAGATGGAAATGCCATGCTCATTGAATAAACTATTGCAACCAATTATGGTACCCCAGACACTACTCGACCTATTCTTGTTTTTAAAGAACTTCATCCTAAAGAATGTGATAATTACAGCCTCTTCTTCAACAAATACCACAAAGATTTAGCTTGGTCGTATGAAGACATGCTTGGTATTGATCCGTATTGTGGTTCATAACATCATCACCTATCTTGATGCCAAACCCGTGCGTCAAAAGCAACGTAAATTTCCTCTTGAGTTTTCTACCCTATCACAAAGAAATCAAGTTTAAGGATGCAAAGTTCATTAAATCCATAGATTACTCGGAATGCGTTTCCAACATTGTCCCTATTTGCAAGAAAGTTAGTATGGTAATTCGCATATGTATAGATTTTCGTAATCTTAAGTTAGCATGTCTCAAAGATAACTTACCTTTACCATCAATTGATGCCATTATTGATTCTATAGCTGGCTAGGACATGTCTCTTATGGATGATTTTCGGGCTATAATTAGATTCAGATCGCTCTCGAGGATCAACATAAAACTACTTTCACCACTGAATAGAGAACTTATTGTTACATTGAAATGCCCTTTGGCCTCAAAAATGTTGGAACTACCTATCAATGTGCAATGACCCATATTTTTCATGTCCTCATTCATAAAATAGTTGAAACCTATGTGGATGATCTTATTGCAAATCCAAGCATCATGAAAATCATCTTCATGATCTTGCTATTATCTTTGATCAACTCATCAAATACAAAGTTAGACTTAATCCTCACAAATGTGTTTTTGGTGTTACTTCTGACAAACTCTTAGGATTTTTAGTCTCCCTCAAAGGAATTGATGTAGATCTCGTTAAAATCAAAGCTATAATCAACATGTTTATCCCTCGTTCCGTTGCAAACATACAAACGTATGTTGTAAACTCAGGGCAATCTAGCGATTTGTCCCCGAAATGGCTTAACACATCTATTTGGTAAATTCACTCCTTAAGAAAGGTATTTCTATTGAATAGACTGATGCATGCAAAAAGTCTTTTGATTACATGAAGGAATCATTACTTCATCCTACTCTTCGACCACCTTCTAACAATCGCCCCCTGATCTTGTATACCCCATCTACCCCCATATCAGTTGGGGCAATGCTTGCACAACAAGATGATACAAGTCTAGAATATGCCATATATTACATCAACAGTAAAATCGGATGCGATTGCATTGCTCTCTATTTTGCCATTGAAAAGCTTTGACATTATATGCTATACCAAACTACTTATGTCATTGTACATTCGAATCCACTTCGCCATTTCTTTTCCAAAGCTTTCTTACCTGAAGATAGAATTGACAAATTAATTTGTTTTCTTAATGGAATTTGACTTAAGAATTGTTATGCAAAAATCAGTTTTAAAGCCAAGTGATTGATGATCAACTTGCTGCCACTCCTATCCCAGCTACTAATCACCTTTAGGACACTCTTCTTGATGAAGAGATCCTTTATATTGAAGGTCTCAATCAAGTTATTCCTCTCAAAGACTATTTTCATAATTTTACTACTGATCTTGAGGCACAAAACTTGGAAGGCCCTGATACTTCTATTTCTAAACCTAAATCCAAAGTAATCATTGAAGAATCACCCGAAGTTACAATTGATTTGCATGAAGCAACTTGGACACTTCATTTTGATGGTGCCAAATGTCTTTAGGGAGCTAGGGCAGGTTGTGTCTTAGCCGACCCTCACAGTAAAATCAGACCTTTAGCTTTTCGATTAAACTTTGAAGTCACTAACAACATGGCTGAATATGAATTTCTCATCTTAGGGATGCAAGCAGCCATTGATTAGGCATCCCATATTTATATGCTCTAGGAGATTCACAACTCATATGTCGTCAAGTTAGTGGTGATTATCAATGCAAACGTGAAAATCTTATTGCATATCATCAACTTGTTACCAATCTTTTCAAAGAATTCACGTCATTTACTATCAAAGCAATCTTATGAGAGAAAAATGCTATAGCTGATTCTCTTGCTTTATCAGTGTTGCTCTTTCACCCACATCAAGCACTCCATGATTTACAATTTCTTATTCCCATAAGTCAATCACCATCCAATTTACAGTCCAAGAATGACTCCCATATCTGCCACATTGAGACTGTCACTACTCAGCAAAGCCCGTGGTACAAACACATCATACAATTCATCAAGCATCATACTTATCCTCAGGATGCTGATTCACGTGAAAAGACTCGAATTCGCAAACAAGCCTACAAATATGTCCTTCGATATGACATCTTGTATTATCGTAATGCCGATGGTACATTGCTCCGTTGTGTTACTCAAGATGAAGTTCCCGCTCTTCTGGAACTAGCACATGGAGGCGTTTGCGGTGGTAACTGTAGTAGACATGCTACAACCCACAAATGCCTATGCATGGGATACTTTTGGCCTACCCTTGAAAAAGATGCCATTACATTTGCCAAAAAGTGTAATCCTTGCCAACTTCATGATGATCTCATTCATTCTTCTCCGGCTGAGCTTCAAACCTTGGAGTGTCTTTGGCCATTTTTTATGTGGGAATTGAATCTTATCGGCAAATTACCTAGATCACAGGATGGCCAAGTGTTCATCATTATGGCCACTGAATATTTTACCGAGTGGGTTGAAGTTATGCCTCTTGTACATGTTACTGATATCACTATTTCAAAATTCATTCTTAATCAAATAATATGTCGTTTCGTGATTCCTCACGCCATCATTTTTGATAATGGTGGGAATTTCAAAAACAAAGACATGAAACAATTATGCGAAATTCAAATTTACACACCATATCACCCTCAATGTAACGGTCAAGCTGAAGCCACTAATAAAATCTTTGACAAAATTTTACAAAAGATTATTCGAGATTCTCGCTTTGATTAGCACCTCAAGCTTTATCTTGCACTTTGGGCTTATCGTACCAACATTCGTACCAGTCATTGGGGCAACTCCTTGCTCGTTAGTATATGGTTCCAATGTTGTCTTACCACTAGAAGTTGAGTTGCCTTCCTTGCACATTTCTCTTCATGACACGAGCTTTAGATTCCTTGATGAGCGACGTATAGGTGCAGTACAATATAACTACCAATACAAAGCTCGCATTGCTAAACAACATAACAAAAATGTCAAAGTTCGTACTTTCAATATTGGCGACCTGGTGCTCAAGCTAGATTATACCCATGATAAAAAAGACAAGTATGCCTAAAAATGGTGGGGTCCTTACCTCGTCAAAGACATTCTTGGACCTAGTACATACAGATTACAAACTAACGAAGGACACATCTTCAAAGAACTGACCAATGCTCAGTTTTTGACGAAATATTTTGCTTAATGACATTCTTTATGTATTGCTCTTCTAGTATGCTTTACTTACATGCTGATATGAAGTTTTGTATATAATTATGGAGCTAACATCTCTTGCAGATCTTACTTAGACTTTCTATTGTGCAACATAACATCAACTTCATTTCTTTTCACAACTCTGCATTTTCTCTCTTTACACATTAGCCTCTGTCCCTAGTTGATATTCTTTGTCATTTTTACCACCATTTGGTTTTTTAGTCTTGTCAAAGTTGCTGGGTTCTTTATTATCACTTTTTGGCATAATTTACGCATCTCAGTTTTTTAGTTTGTGAGTTGCATTGTAAGACTCAGATAGGACCAGGCCTTCCTCACAAATCCTCATAAATTCGTTTCATAAATTGATTTTGTCTTCAACTTTAGCTATACGTCTTCCCAAAAAACAAAGGCAATGGTCGAGAGTTGTGTCATCATATACTTGAAGTCTCATATTCTTTTGTTGTAAAAACTCTTCACAGTTTATTCTCATGTCTTCATCCACATTCACCATTTCTCATGATGATGGTTCATGCTTGTCATTCTACCATCCTCATTAAAAACATTTTTTGCAAGTTGGGGCAACCCAATTGTTTTATGTTCATTTTCATAATTTCCCCTTAAATCTACATGTATTGTCCCACTAAGAATTTTTTGCCAAAAACTTGCACTATTTCTGATTTTTAGCTTATTGGCATTTCGTCAAACACTTTGCATACAATCAAATGTGAGGATTTTCCGAATACTAACAATCATAATAGTTGCAACTAAAATTCTGAGTCATATATCCATCATTAAACCATGCCAATGTCCAAAGGTTTCACAAAGTCATTTTGTCAAATAGTTTGCAAGCTTTCTATATAGCTGGAAATGCATTCAATGAATAATATATATTGTTGTCTCTGAAAATTAGAGGAATAGAGATGAAACTAACAGGACATACAACTAGGGTTAGTAGTTGGTAGCATCATAGAGAAAATTTTGGGCAGAAAATAGGGTTCATATCACATGCATGAGGTCCACTGTACTTTTCTAGGGCAACTGTACAATTGCAAGTCCAAGATGATTATGTTTTGACTGTAAGAATTTAGTTTAGGCATTTACTTTTATTTCCAACTTAAGGTTTATGTTGAATATTCATAAAACTACTAAAATTACTTTAGGGTTGTAAGTGGAAAAGTAATTTTAAGATGGTTAAAAACAAAAAAAGTACATCCCTTATAATTATTCAACTTTCAAAATTTTATTGGAGAGCTTGAAGCTACCATACTTTTTCACAGAGGACAAAAACCCTTGATTGGAATTGGGTTGAGGACGAAAACCTTCACACCCAAGTGGTGATTCCATCCGGGGATCACGTTGGTGCTTTTAAATTTTGAGAAAAACCAATTTTGAGGCTATTTTCTAGCAATCCATCTCTAGGAATCAACGTCATATAGTTCAGATCAGTTTGCAGTAATTTACAGGCAAGCAGAGCAATTTTTCTCTTTTAAAAGTACGATGTCCGTACGACAGCGATTTTGGGCTCCCTAACATGCCATACTAGTTTTAGTAGTATTTTGTACAATGGTACTTGTGCTCGCCCAACTAGACCATTTGTAGGATTGCAGGTTAGGGTTTGATAATAATTAGAGATAAATATTAAATATCTTTATTTGTGCTGTGGTATTGTTTCGGTGATTGAATGACACTCATATTCGTCTCCATTTATGAGCTTGTATTGTGTTTCAGCTATCAATCTATTTTATTTCATATTTGGGTAGGATTGAAAAAAAAAAAGAAAAAAAAATTAGTATTCGTATTTTGTTTGCCAAGGGTTATTACAATGGTATCAACGCTGGTGGTCTTGCCAGCCTGTTGGTGTTTAAACTTTGTTGCAAGATTTCAGCTGCTTAAGCTTTGCATGTCAGTGTCAACCTTTGCATAACAGAAATTCAGTGACAGAATATGGTAGTTAGAGAAAGGAGTGAAATGTCAAGTATGTAATTGATTCTGAATGATCTTCCTTGGAGCCAACAAAAGTGGACCAATGCTTTTTCACAGAATAAGACTGTATCTAGAGTAAATCAGAACAAGAGTCCCCTATCAAAACATTTCAGAGACTCAATCAAGCTTATCCAACCTAGGTCTTTACAAAAAGAAAAGGAATTGGGAAATATGCTTTTCGCATTAGGAAAAGATCTTGAGTTCCTACATTAGTCAAAGAATGTTCTACTTAGGAGTTTGAAAGAAGTGGAAAATTATTTATCTAAGGTTGACCAATCGGATTGTGAGATTTTGAAATGAGCTTTGGAGCCATCAATGATTGCTTTGGTCCAGCCTAAGCTTATGAGACATCCTGATGAAGATGTGAGACGTGCAATCATTTTTTGCCTTAGTGAAATTACAAGAATTATAGCCCCAGTAGTTCCATACAAAGGTTACATGATGAGGGAGATATTTCAGCTGATTGTGGAAAGCTTTCAAAGTGTGGATGACATTATAAATCCTTCTTTTACTAAGAGAACAATTTTTTTGAAAACAGTTGCAAAAGTTAGATCATGTGGGGTGATGCTTGATCTTGAATGTTACAATCTAATTCTCAAAACTTTTCACTATTCTTTGGTACTATCAGAAAATATCATGCTGAAAATATTGTAACAACAATGCAGACAATTATGTCTTTGATTGTATATGACACTGATGATATCTCCCAACCACTTTTATCTATTCTATTGGCTGTTTTGAGGCAAGAACATGTTACTTCTTCAGCTGCACATGGGTTGGTTAACAATGTTGTCAAACAATGTGAGCAGAAGTTGACGCCATACTTATTATCACGAGTTGCATCCACAAGAGAGGAGTACATGAGTCTTCATGACAGCGCTGAAGGGTATGCTGATTTGGATTTTGCTAAATCAGCAACTATTGATAAGTCATATGAAGGTATGGAATTTCTCGATGATTCATTGCTTGAGCAGAGTGTTATCATGCCATCTATTCAAGGAGTTTGCATGACACCAATGAGAGAGGTAGCTGATTTTGAAGGTGATATTGTTCTTACAAATTGAGACAATTCAAAAAACTTCTTGTGTGTTGAGGAAACTCACTTTGCAGATTTAGATCAAAAGCCTTTAGAATTTCAAGAATTGAAGAATCAATTTCTAGTCACAAAAGAGAAAGTGGTGCAAGTGTTAACAAGGGGTGATAGCACATACAAATTCATTGAAGATCTCATTTGGAAAGCCCAAATTGAGGAGAGGCAAAAAGGCATTGGAGGAAGAGCCACTCTTGCAAATTTGCAAACGGTCAAAGATACATTAGAAATAATGAAATCAGATTATTTGCAATTGCTCATAGATAGGGATCATGTTATCAGATTTGCAAAAGAAAAGGAGAAAGAGGTTGATGAGCTCAACCTAGAGCAAAGTTTGGCTTACGTTTCACTGTACAAAGTAGAAAATCAATCATCTATTGCAGCCACACTCAAGCAACAAGAATCTAACTCAAGGACTATGAAAATCAAGTAGAAAATTGAAGGAGAAGCACATGAGACGAATGACTCCTATGATGACACCATTGGAAGGTATAAAGAAATTTCTGATTTTACTAATAGCAATTCATTATCTTTGCTTGAGTCTAACATTCATGAGGAAAATTGGAAAAATCAATTAATGGTGACAGCCGAGAACGAAGTGTAAATTATATCAAGGATGGACAACACAAAAATGTTTATTGAAGGACTAATGCAAAAGGGACAGAACAAATTGCCACCTATTCAGATTTACAAACATTTAAGAGCACAATGGAAGAAATCAAATCAGCATACTTGCACATGATCAAAAATAGAGACGTGGCTACCAAAATTGTAGATGAAACCAAGACAAGGGTTGATGAGCTTACCTTTGAGCTTAAGTCAACTAAGAATTCTTTGGAAAGCACTCAAATGGTATTATTAGAAGCAGAAGATGAGCTTGCTACTGTTACAAAATTCAGAGTACAAGAGAATGAAGATAGGGCTAAAGAAATCAAGCAGGTGATTGATGAGCT
>JARHVA010000227.1:3497500-3575000 GCA_037957365.1 Torreya grandis | reverse complement strand
CCCCTCAAAGTGGGAATTGAGAGAAGGGAACCTAAAATCAGTTGTTGATTTGATGAGTAGTGGATGAATATGGTAAAGTTGGAGTGTGAACGTTGCAATAGTTGTGATTGTATGTATACCACTTCACGTGATAGGTAGGTCAAATTGTCACATGTAGGATCGAGGAGTACTAAAATTGAAGTAACCAGTCCCCAGCATTTAGTCATAGCTGATTGGGTTAAACGATCAAAGCTGTAGCTCTAATGGTCACCATGTTCCAAGTATCCTAGGCTTAGGAAGTGCTCCTGGAAAACACAAAAATGTCACAAGTAGTTGGGATCAACTTGGGTGCAATCCGATACTTATGAGGGTCATAATGTGAGTTGCACACAATTTTACTAACTATTCATGAGGTAGCATACATGCAATCAAAACAACTAAGGCAGAGTTGTCTCAAAAGTGGTTATGGTCTAAGGAGATAGTCGTGATCTCCAAAGTGATTGGTCAAGTCGGGTTGAGATATAAGTGATATCAAATGTTGTTTATTGTGGTCAGGGAGATGTGTGTGATCTCCAATGTGCCCCATGAGAAGTTGAAGGTGACTTCTACAGTGTTAGGGCTAGGTGATTGGGCATGATTTTGTACTAGGTTTAGTCATGGTTAAAGGTTATATGGTTGGTCCATTAGGTTGATGAATGAATGAATGTGGCCGAGCTAACCCTAGAAGACGTCATGTCATCTGAGTGCTACCTAATAGTCCCTATTTTAAGGGCCTCAGGCTAATGTAGTTCTCCCTAAAAGGGAGAAAGAGTCAAAGAAGTTGATAGTTGGGTTTGACTAGGTTAGGGTTGTTATCATTTCCCATATGTGTGATGGTACATGCTTGAAATGATTAATGTATGATGATGTTACAGCCTTTTCCATATTATGTGATGGTGTATTCTGTAAAATTTTTGACGTGGTTTTTCATCCCTAGCAATTTTCCATATTGGTGATGGATGTATGCTAAAAATGAAATGAATGTATTTATGCCTCAGCCTTTTCCATATTGTGTGATGGTGTACGCTGGACATAAATCGTGTTTGGTTGACAGTTTCCATGTGTATTGTTTTCCATAGAAACTAGTGTGAATGGGCTATGATAATTTATATAACACAAATTAATATTTGTATTAAATAAATCATGAGGTTATGTTATTGATTAGAAAATATTGTGGTTTGGTTATTGGCATTGGTTTGGTTTGGTCTAACCAAGATGTTATAAGAAGTGAAAGACGCATTGCTCTTTCATTGACAAGGACCATAATGATGGCATAGATAAGGTTTTTGTAAACAAAAGCCCCATTCATGCATTATGTTGTTGACCATTAGTTTATGTTAGAGAAGTAGTCGAATCACTTGACGTTAAGTGAGCTCAAAATCCCTTGAGTATGTTGGGGTAATAGGCATGATTATGTGATATGTCAGGATAATGTAAACCTTTTTGGCAAGGATAACTTTGCCCCTTTTATAGGTGACCCTAAGAACGTCTATAGACCAGTCCATGATTTAATAGTTTATAGACTAATCAATGTGGGAAGTCTACTTGGGGATGTTGTTTTGTTTTGTTTTATGGTCATATGGAAGTTGATTAGTGTGAGAAGCTGCTAAGAGGGTGTTGTGTATTTAGCAAAATTTAGGTATAGCCATTCTTCGAGGGAGTGGTCTATATTTGAATTTGTATGTTTGAATGTCTGTGGATAGCTATCCTTTAAGGAAATAGTCTATTAATTATAGCAATGATGTAGCTGGCCTTCAAGGGAGCAGTCTACATGTATAGTTTATGACCTTGGAATATAGACATCCTAGTTTTTGTTGTTTTGGACTTTTTGTCATGGACGAGACTATAGAGGTTTAAGGGTTTCCCTTTTATTAGGATAAAGCATTCATGCTTTACCAAAGGGTTGACTAATGTTTGTATGGGAAAAGGGTTGAAAGTAATATGAATGAGGATGATGGGGGTTACTCAAGAGATGAGCTCAAGTTAAACGTCAAGTGAATGATTACTTAACTAACAGTAGAATGGTCATAGATGTAAGGCATTAAAGGGCTCAAGTTTTGGTCAGCCTTCGAGAGAAGATAGATGATAAGTCCCTGATCCATGCTTGTGTAAGGTCTGAGTCAATTAGGAGCAAACTTTCCCATTTGCTTCTTTCCAAATTGGTCACATGTTGGTCTTCTATAGGGATGAGATCTCCGATTTTGAAATCTCACTCTTTCAGATTATTGTTGTGGGCATGGTTTGGTCGATGTTGGATGTGAAGTTGGTTAGTAGGTTGTTGGCATTTTGTACAACACTAAACATAGTTGTTGCAGTCTTGGTTAAGAGTGGGCCAATAATAGCCCAGGTGGCGAATGTGCTTGGAAACTGAGTTACCACTAAAATGTTCCCCACAAATCCCATCATGGACTTGTTTGATGACATGGGAAGTCTCAGTGGTTGTTAGGCATTGGATAAGGAGGCCGTCTAGACCTCATTTGTAGACAAGTCCCCCTAGCATGGTGTAACGAGTAGTGTTTTTGATAAAAGCTCATTGTGAATTGCTAGAGAGATTAGGAGGCATGATAGAATATGTTAAGTAGTCAATAAGTCGCTTATACCAAGCGTTATGTGGAATAGAGAGGTTAGGAGGAATTTCCCCTAGAGATGATGGTCGAGACATGTCCAAGATAAAAATCTTAGGTTGTGTTGGTTGAGAGGTCTTGATGAATACTGGATATGTCAAAGGTGTAGAAGTCTGGTCTTTTCCTTTATTCTTCATGATTTGGGGCCTAGTGGCCACATGAACAGTGTTGATTTCAAATAAAGGAGTGGAAGGTGGTAAAGGGACCATAGTATTGTATGGGGATCCCAATTTAGGTGAAGAGATTTGGGATGATGTTGGTGATTTTTCATAAAAATGGTCAAGAGAATCCTCAATGTGAGGGGTGTCCTTTTTCAAGTGTTGGTGAATGGCAACCTTAAGGGCACAACAATGCTCAGTATCATGCCCAAGTGTGCAATGATACTAGGAGATTTTAGTGTCATCAAACCAAGATGGTTTTATTTTAAGAGGTTGGTATGGTTTAATGGGCATGAGAATGATGCTCGAAGATTGCAACAATTGGTATAACATCAAAGCATAAGAACCCACTAATGGCTTTGTACTTGTTGTTGTAATAGGGGTTGACAACTTCTGTTTAGAAGTTGTATGGGTTGTTTGTCATGTCACCTTTTTCATGGGTGGTGTGGCCACACACGTAGATGACACTTTATTGATGAGAGGTGTTAGATTAGGGAGCACTCCTATTAAGGTAGAAGGATGTGGACCCAAAATAGAGGGCAATGATGAAGGTGGGAGAGGAGTTCTCCAACGTGGTTTAGTAGCCTTCTTTGGTTTAATGTGAGGACCACTATTGTGCAAGGCGAGGTTTAAGTCTACCTTCACTTGTGGGTAAGTGAGGTTTGATATAGGGTGAACGCTGAGAGATTTAATCTGTATTAGCATAGTAGACACCTGTGAGGATTTGGATGAGGTTGCGTGTTCCTCCCTTGATGGAGAAGGGATTGGAGATTTTGGCTCTTCACTTGGATAGAGCACAGGAATGGTCATGACTTCCTCATGTGGTTGAGGAGCAGGGAAAGTATGATCCCCCATTGATGATAAGAAGGATGAGGGTGAGGCCACCAGTGTTGGTGCCATCAAGGCATCCTCCAATATGGGAGAGGTTAAAGTAGACTCTCCCACATGTAAAAGGGGGCTGGATGGAGGACTATCCTCTAGCTGTGGAGGACAAATAGGAAAAGAAGGCTCTTCTACCTATGGTGGACAAATAGGAGAAGAAGGCTCTTCTACCTATGGTGGACAAATAGGTTGATTAAGCTCTTCATACTGTGGGAGAGGTTGGTTAGAAATCATGTCAATTGTGCGTATGTTACACTCTTGAAGGTCATCGGCTATGGTCTGAATGTTATTTTGACTTGGGGGATGGTTAGGGAATGGTTGCCTAAAGACATCCATGTTTTGGTTAGCCGGTGCATTTGGATTATCTAAAACAAGATCCCCCTTGTCTAACATGTCCTGGATAGTGTTTTTGAAGGTTTTACAGTTGTCTATGTCATGACCATTGACACAATGATAGTTGTAAAAGTCATTTTCCCTATACCATGTAGGGATAGCTTTTGAGGGGTCAAATTGGGGTGGTTGGATTTGAGGGAGATTGAGGACCCCCTGCTTGACTAACTTATCCAACACGAAAGCGTATGATTCTCCTATTGGAGTGTATTGACGATGTATGTATCGTTGTTGGAATTGTCTTGTGATGTATTCTAATGTGGAAGGTTGAGATTGGTTGGTTGTTGTTGAAGATGATGGCCTAAGGACCATAGCATTTGCTAATCCTTTAGACTTGGAGTGGGAAAAAGAAGATGGTTTGGAAGAAGAAGGGTCATTGGATTTTGCATTGTTATTTTTACTATGCAACGTGACCTTGTCTTCTTCAACTGCGTGGAGTTCAAGCTTTCGGGCCATAGTGAAAGCTTCATCAAATGTGCAGAATGTTTGAACCCGTAAAGTAGATGAGATGTGCTTGGCACATGCTCTTGAAAAGAGATCAATAAGCTCAAGTTGAGGCAAAAAAAGGAGAGTTGGTTGATTAAACCTCTCCAACAGGTAACAAAATCAGCTATTAATTCATCATCAAATTATTTAATAGAATATAGGTCTGTGATGGAGACCTTTTTGGTGATGTTAATTGAAAAGTGGTAAAGGAATAGTTAGGTGAGTTGAGTGAAAGAAAAGAGAGAGTGACTAGTAATAGAATTATACCAATCAAGGGCGGCGCCAAAAAGTGACATGAGAAACGTGCAAAGTAATAACGCATCATCATGTGTTATAAGGTAGCAAGTGTGTCTAAACACTTGTAGATGTTGTTGTGGGTCCTCTTTACTCTGAAAGTGAGTAAATTTAGGGAGTTCTCACTAGTTAGGGTATGGTCTAATGGGCACCAAAGGGTGAATGGGTTCATTGCATATTTGTTCATATGAAAGAACATTGCTTGAACCAGAAATGGATGTCTCAAGGTTAGACATCTTATCCATCAGCATCTTTATTAGATCGATTGACAGATTGGCAGGTGGGTCACCCCCTAAGTTGTAGGGTACCTGAAAGGTGTTAGGATGGGAATATGACATACTTGGTTGCATTTGTATAGGTGTAACATATTGGTAGTTCATCATAGGGACTGATGTTGAGGTCAAGGGGGCTTGTGCCGCGAAGTTGGAGGGCACAAATTGACTGGGCATGGCCATAGGTGGTTGAATAGTGGTGACACTGGTTAAAGGGTAGGTTGTGACTCTTGTGTTTATGGGCGCAAGAGTGTGTGGGGTAGAGACAATCAAGTTTAGTAAAGGTGTCAAACTTGGTTGAATTGTTTGTGGTTGAGGGGGTACGAAAACCCCAATGGAGACAGGTCTAGAAATATAAGGGGAGGCCAAATTTTGAATATTAGCCAAGGTCGGGTTATTGGTCGGGGCACTAGCCTGAGTGATTATGGGTTGGGTAGCAGAGGCTATTGTTATCCTTGCCGCTTCAACCAAGGAAGTTGGCATCCTATAAATAGGATTACCTGAGGGGTCTCGCATTTGGCTTCTTGTGAGATAGTGTTAGAGAACCTTGACATTATGATCAAGGAATCTCTCAAAGTTATGATCCCCTTCAAGAACAATCAGATGTTGGTTAGGGGTTGGATGGATAGGAGTATGTTCATTATCTGAAATATACTCCATTTGAGGACTTGATATGAAAGGCAAAGGTGGAAGTGGTTGTTGCCTCACGTGGTTAATAAGGGATTTGGCTTGAATGCATGTTAAATCCATTCAAGGCAAAAGGGGTTGAGGTTCCAGAAACTGTGTGTTTTAGTTTTAGAAAACCAAAGGGTGTCAGAGTGTGTTTAACAGCAAGAAAGTTAGGTTTTTAGCTTGTTATTTTGGAAGGAAAATTTGTTGATAGTGACCGATGTCGGTGAGGAAAAGTTGCCAACGTCGGTGGAAAAAATGATGTCGGTGTCTGTGTGTTTCCAAAAACTCAAAAAACTAAAAGTTTTTGGAAGAAAAGAGAAATTCTGAGTCATTTTTAGACTTCAAAATAATGCATCCTTACCAGCTCAAACAACCAGATAAAAACAATAGAAAAGATGAAGGCAAGCAACCTCTAAACGTTAAATTCCTAAGAATAAATTTTTAGAGTCATGGTGGCTTAAGCCTTAGAAGAATATGTTTGGGAGTTTGGGATTTTAGAATGGGTCCTAAAAGAGGCAGTCTAAGGCTGGTTTTGGGTTATGTTTTGGTGCTCAAAATCTGTATTAGGTTCCGTACATGGCCTGGTGCTAGGAGCTTGCTCCCCTCACTTCATGAGCCCAGAGCCAAGCTAGGTCGCTTAGCCAATATATACTTCACCTATATTTTATACTCTACCAGAGAACAGAGTGGGTCCTCCTCTTGGTTGTGAAGTCCAAGTAGGATTGCCAGGAAGGGTAAGGTATCTGCTAGGTGGTGAAATCCTAGTCAGGCCTTGTCTCAGGTATGTTTAGATGTTTCATTATGAATGTGGTCTAGATGTGTAACTTATGTGCACTACGATTTATTCATAATGTGATTAATTACTAGATGAGTGAGCTAAATATGCATTCAAGTAGAAATGAGATGCAATAGATTTTTAGCCCAAATTGAAATGTTTTGTTCAGATGCAAACAATTGAGGAAAAGGTTAAGAGTATGAATTTCACTACTCTAAAATGCAAGGAATAACAAGAAGAAAAAGAAAGATTCTTTTTCACTTGTGCTTATGATTTCTTTTCGAAAGAAAAAGAAGAAAGAGGAAGGATGCAAGAAGAGAATCTAATGCATCTATATGAAAAGTTTATGTTTAGAAGAAATGAACCCAAAAAAACCTCCATGGTCCCATCGGGCATGCCAGAATGTTTCTACTCATTTTTGTTGTTTACAATCAGAAGAAATAAGAAACTAAAGATAATGGTCAAGGGTTAGATGATACCCGGATTAAGTTGTGCACCATATCCAAGTGATTGAAGGAGCTCCTCTTTGGCTGTGGAGGAAGACACCTGTAGATAAGAAAGAGACTTAAACAAAGAGAATGTTAGATGATATATGGTGACCTGCCAAGCAAATCTCGGTCCCAGAAGTACAAAGACTTCCTTGAGGGATGACAATCCACTTATTTGACAATAGAGTGTTGCTAGAAAGAGAAATAATGAAAGGCTAAAAAAGAGAAATAGATAATGTGTAACTGATTCTTGCAATCTGCCTCTCATAGTCACCGATGTCGGTTAGTCTACCATCATCAGTTGGTAAATGTTGCCGACATCGGTTAGGCTGTCGACGTTGGTAGGGGCAATGGTCCTTGGACGGGACTCAGGGTTATGTTTGTGGTCAATAGAGGGATTTTGTGGGTTTAAAAGGTCTGTGCAGGGTTGCAAGGAGATGAATAAGGTCCACAGAAGGACAAAGGTAGAGGCTAGGTTGTCAAAAAGGGTAAGGGTGAGAGGAAGGCTTTTTAGCCTCTCCAACAAGAAAGTTGGATCTGGTTGAAGGTTAGGTCTGGTCTGGTCGATAATATTTAGAAATAGTAAGTAGAAATTAATTACTAATGCTTTCTAAATTACTAAAATGAAAGGGTAGAAGAAATACTTAGCTCTGGTGAGATGAAGAACCAAGGTGTTGAACACTTGTACCTATTGTGGCTTGATGCTGAAGACCTCGTGCAATGTTCTAATTTAATCTGGAGTGATTTGTGTAGAGTCTTTGTGGCCAAGGGAGTGTTAGTTGAAGTCTAATGCCTGGTGATGTCTCAGAGTTTGAGCATCCAAGAGTGAGAGAGAGAAGAATGATTGAAAGAGTCCTAGTGATTCCAGCATCCAAGAGCCCATAACTTGACGTGAGAAGTTGGTTTATGTAACCGACGCCAGTGATACCGTCGGTGTTGGCCGACAGTTGACCGACATCGGTGGCTGAAGAATGGGTAAAAGGGATTTGAAGCTCATTCTTCATCCACCAAGTACATTTGTCTTTGGTGAATGGTCAAATAGTAGGGTTATTAAGCACGAGGGTTAGTTAGGAGGTTAGGAAGGAGTGAGAATAGGTATTAGGCGAGTCATAGGGTGAGAAATGGTCTAAGGGTGAGGTGTCCAAGGTGAGGTGTCCAAGGTAAGGTGTCTAGGGTGATGTCATTAATTTAAAATAAATAAATTATTTTAAATTAATGAAGTGTGTTAGTGTCCAAGGGGAGTCGACACAATTTTGGTGCCTACAGTATGTATATGTATATATATATATATATATGTATGTATGTATATATATATGTATGTATATGTATGTATATATATGTATGTATATATATATATATATGTATATATATATGTATATCTATATATATGTATGTATATATATGTATATGTATGTATGTATGTATGTATATATATATATATATATATGTATGTATATATATACATATACAAACATACATATATATATATATATACATACATATATACATGTGTGTATACACACACACATATATACATATACATACATATATACATACATACATATACATACATACATACATACATACACACACACACACACACACACACACACACACACACACACACACACACATATACATACACACACACACACACACACACACACACACACACACACACACACACACACACACACACACACACACACACACACACACACACACACACACACACACACACATATATATGATATTTTTATTTCAAATTTTAACATATGATAAATACCTATAAAAATCATGAATAATCCAACAAAAGATACCATAAAAAGTGTATTAATTTTTACCAATGGATTTTTAAAGGTTATACATTTTCATTCCATGCCATAATGCTCGCAACTCATGAATTAGAGTTTCAAGGTCGACATCCATATTTTTTACTTGATGTTTATCAAGCACCAAAAGTTAAAACATTGAATTATCCTTATGAATCATCAACCATGGAGGAATATTATAGTTTTTAAACACTACTACCAAATGGAGTAGCTGGCATAAAAGAAAATGGGTTAACACCATCCATTTCAAAACCAAACCACACTACATGATCATATCTCTAAATTTTTCAAGCCATAAATACTCAATGTGCTTCATTTTATTTTAATACAAATTCACACATAAATATCCATCATTTATTCTATTCTTTTAGTTTCATGTCATTATCTCTACAAGTGAATTACAATGAAAAATATGTCTAAGTCTAGGAATTATTGGAAAATGTCTCAATAAGTTATTTTAAATGGTAGTGCATGTGACTCCTTATCAATATCACAGTGCCTTAAATTTGGGAGAACTCATAAAATTTTCATAGTCAATACTAAATATAATATAATATTTTGTGCAAGCATCATAATTGATAAGGATAACCCTAAAATTTGATTATATTTATTTTGCCTTTAGATATGAGGAGGGGAGCATGTTTTGTTTGGGAAAAAACCTAGTATTTAGTAGGTTAAAACTAAAAACATAATATAAATTACAAATAATATAAGACAAAAAGAATATATATCAAATGTAATATATAGTTACAAAACTTTCAACAAACCTTAATAAATCATTGGCACTAATGTTTGACCAACCAAACCTTGTTTTCAAGTCCACTAATGATAACATAGCACCCGAAATTAATGTTTTAGACTTTCTCATTAACATTAATAAAGATGTTTGAGAAGAATTTAAAAAAACCATTCTATTCAATTTCTTATAGACTATAGTCCATATTAGGTTATTAATGATAATCATCACCAAATTCATTCTCCATATCAACATCATAATGATCATTATCATCATGAAAAATGTAAAAAAAACTACCTACCATATTTTGAAGTCTAACACCCTCTTGTACTAGATCATCTTCAGCAAAATTTCTAGGAAAAGGTATTTGTTTCTTCAAACACTCCAACATTTATTTTGAATAATTTTTTTAAGATTATATATATGAATCCTCATGATTTATGTAATAATTATGATGACACATTGAGAATATGTCCTTTTATTTTTTCTTGGGTGAGGTTGAAGTTGAACATCATAGTCACTATTTGAATATGGGTAAATGTAGGAAGTTGGGAGGCCAAAAAGAGGACATTTTCTATTAAATTTTGATTTACATTAAAATGCATATGTAATTTTCTAATTTTAGCCTTGTAATAACTAAACCTAAAAGGCATATGTGTTACAACACATGGACACTATAACACTATGTGTTATAACACATACACACTAGATTCATTTCCAATCTAGTCAGTATTTAGTTACTTCTAAGATTTTAGTATTGAACCTAAGGCTTTTAAGATGTAGCTTTTGAAACCAGTGTCTATTTTGGGGAGACATATTGTCATTTTTTATGATTAGATGACTTTTATATTGATTATTGACATTTATAATATTTTTATGTGTGTTAAAAATAAATTTTAAAAACATCACATCTCCTGTAGATAATAAGAGTTTCTCAAAGATTTTGGATCATAGATTTCCCATCAAACTTGATTTATACTATATGAGCTAGTTGAGCCTAAAGTCACAATGAATAGTCCCAATTAGGTTCACGTGGCTCAAATTTACCCAAATTGAATTCCTAATTAGACTAATTGAGTAGTTAGTTTAATAGGTGACAAAATAAGGGCCTCTTGTGTACTTGATCACATCATATAGTCGCAACTAGGTTCATGGTAGTTAATTTGGCCAAAATTATGTCCTAACTAAACTAATCAAGTAATTTATTCAATTATTAAGTAAAGTCAAACCAATTTAGCCCCATATGACATTGTATAGTCCTAATTAGATTTATGGGAATAAAATTGGACCAAATTGATGCTTGATTAAACCAATTTCATAGTTAGTTCAATCGGGGATGAAATTTGGGTCAATTGAGCTCTAAATGAAATAACCTAATCCAATTAGGTTCATTCAACTAACATTGGCCCAATTTACTTCATTGATTGAATACATAAATTCAATAATTTAATTAGTGATTAAATTAGGGTAAAATAAGCTCCAAATAACATTATATATTCTTGATTAGGTTCAAATTGACATAAATTATGTCTTTACTTAAACCAATATGGTAATTAGCTCAATAAATATTTAAATTGAACACATTATATAGTCTTAATAAGGTTCACATGGATGAAAGTGACCCAAATTACATCCCTTATTGAACCAAGTAATTAATTTTATTAGTGATGAAATTTAGGCTAATTAATCCTTAAATGACATCATATAATCATAATTAGGTTCATGGGTATCAAATTGGTATAAATTACATCCCTAATTGAACTAATAAAGTAATTAGTTCAATCAATAACAAAATTAGGGAAAAATGAGCTATAAATGATATTAGATAGTCAAAATTAGGTTCATGGGGCTAAAACTACCCCAAATTAAATCCTTCATTATCTAATTGAGTAACTAGCTCAATTAGTAATGAAATTAGGTCCATATAATCCATAAATGACATTGTATAGTCACAATTAAATTCACTTGGCTCAAATTGGTCTGAATTACATCTCTATTTGAGCCAATTGATTAATTAGTCAAATGAATTATTAAATTAGGACTGATTGAGCCCTAATGATATTATATAGTTTAAAAGTAGGTTTATGGGGATAAAATGGGCCCAAATTACATATTTAATTAAACTAATCAAGTAATTAATTAAATAAATAATGAAATTATGGATAACTAAAACCCAAATCATAATGTGTTTTTACAAGTAGGTTAATGAGGCTCAAATTGGAGAAAAATACATCCTTGATTAAAGAAATCAAGTAATTGGCTCAATAAATTATGTATTTAAGTTTAAAAGAGCACCAAGTCACATCATATAATGGCAATAAAGTTCATGTGGCTCAAATTACCTCAAATTATATCCATAAGTTAACCAATTAAGTAATTATGATGTAGTTGGTGGTCACTTTATAGTCACCATTAAGTTCATGAGGTTTAAATTATCCCAAATTTCATCCATGATTAATTACATCAAGTAATTGGTTCAATAAGTGATGAAAATGGGGTAATTGAACCCAAAATCACATAGTTAAAATTAGGTTAATGGGGATCAAGTTGGCCCAAATTACATCCTTAATCAAACCAATAACATCATTGGTTTAATCTGTTATTTATTGGAGCCAATCGAGACCAATTCACATTGTTACTTAATAATTAGGTTCATAGGGATACAATTATCCCAAATTATGTATATGACTAAACTAATCAAGTATTTTTTTCAATCATTAACCTAATTATGGAAAAGTGATACCCAAATCATGTTGTATAGTAATAATTATCTTCACATGAAAATTATTGAGTCAATATCCTTGAGAAACTATCATTATCCATGGGATATGTGAGGTTTGTAAAATTTAATTTTAACACACCTATAACTCCTATAAATGTAAAAAATCAATTTAAACAACCTCAAAACCTAAGAAATGATTATATGTTTTCCCAAAATTGACACTTGTTTCAAAATTTACACCTTGAAATCCTTAAGTTCCATATTAAAATCCTAAAAAAGTATAAGTGTTGACCAGATTAGATTTTGAAAAACTATCTTCTAAATGATAACTTGTGGAGGTATGAGACTGATTCAAGAAGATTCAGAGTGGCCCTATTTTCTTATATTTATGAAAATATAAGTAAAGTATTTTTGAGGTCAACATACCCCCATTTTTTGAAAAATTGGAACCCTTAATATGTTTGAAGCCTAACCCTGTAAGCATGGCCTATTTTGGATATTATTTAGAATTTGAGGATCATCCAGTCTATCAAACTTGGGTATTGAGTTTTGTTTTGATTTAAACTTGCCTAAAACTACTAATGATTTATCTTCATGTCTTTAAGTTAAAGGTTTCATGGAGTACTTGATGATGGATCCATGTTCTAAAACCCTAACACAAACCCTTGGTTCAAATTTGAATTTGGCAAGAATTAATTGGTGGGAGCATTTTAAATCTAGTTTTGGACTTGAGAACAAGTTTCATGTTTAAATATTAGTCATATTTTTTAACACAACTAAAAATTTAGCCTAAAATATGTTTGGTCCCATTTATTATCTTCCCTGTTAGTTCTTTATTATTTCTAACCAAATCTAATATTCAGTTTTGTAGGGTCCCTTTTATTTTCTAACATGGTCCCTTTGTTAGCCTTTTAGCCTAAAGTTTTAATCCTAAGACCCTAATGTATTTATTATATGAATGAAACCTTATCCTTAAAACTTTATCCTAAGCCTTTACTGTAGTCCCAAGTTCTAACCTAATTCATGTGCATCTTTGCATATCTAATAGCCTACACTTCCTCACAACCTTTTAATTAGATGGAACAAGAAAATACTAAAGAATCTAGAACTTAGTCCTTTGGACCAATCATGTTTGAACTCTCAGATCATGATCAATGGTTCTCTCTTTATCATAGACTGAAGATCAGATGGAGTGAAGGCATCATGGAAAATTCAAAATCCTAGGAGCTCTACAGAGTTACCATGTGACATTCCCATGTTCAAAGATTAAAATCAAAGGGGCTAACATGTAAGAAGGGACCAATCATGAGCAAACTCCCAAATCATGATCGAACGGCTCTCGCTTCATCATGATTCTTGATCCAATGGAGTGAATCAATTCCAAGATCTTATGAGTCCCTATAGAGGTGCCAAGTGGCACTCTCGTATTGGGATAGAGGAGTTTGATGAGCTTAAATTTGATGTTTGTGTGACCATCATTTGACATTTGTGAGGATGTATTTGATGTCTGCATGACCATTAAATTTAATCCCCTCAAACTAAAATATTTTTTATCTTAAATTTGATGTACACACAACCATCATTCGACATCTACAATGACATATTTGACATCCACAAGACTATCAAATTTAAGCTAATGAATTATTTTGCTCTAGACTATGATACACTCTGAAATATTACTAGAAAGCTCATAAATTTCCTTACAAACTATTGGAAGCCCTCAAAAGATGATTAAACACTATAAATATTTAAACTAAAAATATTGAAATTATCTTATGGTCTAATTATATGCAAAATAAATGTAGTCTAAGTCTATATCTTAAAGTCCCCATTATATTTTGTTTAAATGTTGTGAACCTTAGGCTAGAGACTTATACTAAATATTCTCTTAAAAGGGTGTTTGTGACATAAAAATTAGCTCAAATGATTTTAACCGAAGGTTTTATTGTGTTTATTAATACAATAAATCTCTATGACAAAATTTAACATTTTGTCCTTAATATCATTTTGACCCCTTTTAGCATTTTATATAGGCTTAACCCAAGTATTTTAGCCCAAAGTATATGTTGTGTTTATTAAACATAGCATAAAATTTGGCATAAAATATTTAGCCATGGTCCCCTTTGTATAAATCCAAGAGACTTAGGTATAAACATTTTAGCCTAAAGTTCATTCCATGTTTAATAAACACAAAATGAACCATAGCCTAAGGTACTTCAACCTAAGTCCCTGCCTAAGTTCTTTGATTTAAAACTTAGCATAAAATGCTTTAACTAAAGTCTATTTGTGTTTATTAATATGAAATAGACTTAGATAAAAATATTTTATCCTAAGTCCTTTCATGTTTATGTGCTAACTTAAATTTCATGCATCATTTTAGATCAATGGCTTGTGCTTTGTCACAGATGGATGATCTAATGATGTGAAAATGCTAGAGCCTTTTCAATAGATCCTTGAGAGCCAATGAACTTGATGCATGGTGAAAGCATGTTCAAATTAGAACTGACAAAGGATCTAATAGTTCATGCTTCATCACACTCCTTGATCCAATGGTGCAAAAACATTGACTACTTTTCAAAGAAGTTTGAAAGGCCTGTGGAGGTGCTAAGTGGCACAACCATGGGGCATTCATATCAAAGAGCCAATAATGAACAAGATAAAAAAGAATAATTAGTGGTTCATGGTCACTTGTAGGAAATTTATTTGATGGTGTGAAGTAAATGGGGAATTTTTAAATACTAATAACTAGTGTTTAAAAGGCATTTATGAAAAATGTCATGAAAAGTGCCAGATAGATATTAAATAAGCACCACACAAGCACAAAACAATAAAAAATAAGATCTTGTGTGATCAAAAATGCAAAAGCATAAAGGTGTAAATCCAAATAAAATATAAGGAATGTATGAGTGGAAGTCTAGATACACCCTCACCATTAAAGATTCAAAACCCTAAACCCTACATAAAAGAGACCCTAAGTGAACTCAACTGATCACAATTCAATTTGATAATATCTTAATTATGATTTGAGTGTAGAAGAGTTAGCATAGAGACCAATTAAAATCTAATTTTGAAGAGTTTTTAGAAGTAAAAGTCATTCTACCTCATAGGTAAAAATTGAAGGAGGAAACAAAGCTCTATCTCTCCACAAACAATAAAGGAAGGGTTTTCAAAGACACAGAGCTAGATATCATAGCCCTCAATAATGGAAATAAGAATTTGTTTGATATATTATAAACCATAAAATATATGAAGCCCATTACCAAAGAGGATCAAAGAATTACAACTATTAATAGGAGGTACTATGACCTGGTTGTTATTCAAATAGTCAGCCTTCATCATGTTGTTTTCAAACTAGAGGTACTTCACTGTATCGATGTCTTTACCACAATTTTTGTAGAATTTAGGATTGAAAATGATTGAATCATCCACAAGGGAATATCTAGGATATTTTCCTACATTTCCCCATTAGCCTTTGATAAATATTATAAGCTTCCAAAGTCCCATGTGGACCTACCCACAATAAAGGAATGGACTAGCCATAATTCCCTAGATACCATCATTAGAGCATGATTACTCCAAGGGAACCATATATTCAGTGACTTTGAGGGTAAGATCCCAATTGTGAAATTTAGGGAAGGGATCAGGTTTATCATGGCCCTATTAAATAGAGCATTAGGAGCCTCCACCACTACTTATGTCAATAAGAGTTGGGTCTCTTTTGTGTATTTCATGGTAGAGAAGGAACTCATTCATCTAGTAGGGGATATGATTAGTGTCTTCCTAGGGAAACAATTTACTACCATCAATAGGAAGATAAGCAAGCATTTCTTCATGATGTCTTATCTGATTGATGCCTTGCTTGCTTCCACCAAGATCCTAGACATCAAGAGTTGGTCTCCAAAGGGCAAAACCACAATTTCCCACCACTACTCAAAGTCACACATTTTTAGTATAGGAACCACATGAAATTCATATGTGACTATGTCTATCTTTCTTTGGTGGAGGTAATCATAAGGATTCCCATGCCTAGGGTTCTCATTTTGATTAATAAATTTGTAGAGGTGATGGGAGATATCTAGTTTTACCCAGATTACATAGTGATCTAAATTGAAGGAATTCTAACTCAACCATGTAGATTACCATCTATGCACTTAGCAAGTTAGAAAAATAATAAATTTACTCCCAACTCATCAATGGTGTTGATGGATTTTGCAAAGAGAAGAGGAAGGGCCTCCTCCATCCCTTTCTTCTAATAATTGGTAAGATAATGCTACAAGATCAGAAGTAGGTTGACACCATGTCTAGGCATAAGGACTCCTATGGGTTCTAATTAGATGATATCAAGTACTGGGATCCAAAGAATATAGTAGGCCCAAATTTGAAGAATAATCAGTTTCCCAAACTTTGTATGTGCATCAACTTATTATCCATGACACCATTTATATTAGGGCAACCAATTTTGAGGAAGTGTTGATTAGACTCAAGGGATACAACATTAAACTTGAGCATAGATTGATAAGTGATGAGAAAATAGAAGGGGATATATGGTAAATGCATCCTCTCTAGTATCATATGCTCCTTAAATCATCCAGGCCACCTCAAGAATAACCTTAGTTAGAGTAACGATAAACCCAAGGGCAAATTATATAGCACCATGGCAATGAAAATTTGGAAGAGAGACCTCGAGAGGGACCCTCATCCTTAGCCATAACCCAAAGTCTATCATCTCTAGTTAAGCACTTAGACATGATTGATTTTAGGCTAGATTATATAGTTGAAGATTCCCTCAGAGTTATTGTTGAGGCATATGGCTCTAGAGAGGAAGAAGATGAGACTAAGGAAACATAAGCTTAGGTAGAGGAAGCTGAGCAAGAGAATAAATGAAAAGATGTTGATATTGATATAGTCCAAGTGGAATCTAAAGAGAAGAGAAAGTTAGAGCTGACATTGGTCCCTGTAGGATCAAAGAAGCCAACGTTGACTCTCAATCATCTTATGAGTGAAGTCAACCTTTTTAGTGATGAGAACCCCATCCATGGACTAGTCATCCCTAATTGGTTCATTTATGGGAAATTACAGAAGATCCCCTCTTTGTCCCACTCATGGGAACTAAGAAAGAATATCAATATTGATGTGCATGAAAAAATCAAGCCATAGATAAGATATTTGATGATATAATAAGAAGAAAGAAGAATAATAACAACTACAAGACCAGATGATAAGAAAATAGATGCTCTAAGAGCATCAAGTAGTACTAGAGTTGAGGTCACAGTGCCTCCAAAATACACAAATATAATTATTATAGTGTAATTCAATCCATCAATAGTTGGATTGGAGAGAGTCACTACAAGGAAAACCATGGTGGGAACTGAGGAGTTCACTTTTCATAAGGTTAAACCCTTTACAGGCTTATCCCTAGTTAAAGGGAAATAACATATTGAGGTTCCTATTTATGAGCAAGATATTGAGATCCTACTTGAGGCTCATTTAGCTCATGCCAAAGTTGGTATTAGAGGAATGAAATAAAGGATTCTAAATTTATAAAGGGAAAAGGAAAACTTAGAAACACAAGACATTTTATTAGTGCCTGATGCCATAATAAATATGTTTAAAACATCATTCTTTGATATATTTAATTCTTTGAAATTAATAAGGATAAGGATGGATGTATTAAGCCAAAAAAGTGAGGTGGCTAGGGTATTAATAATAGAGTGGAAAGAGGCAAAGACCAAGATAAGGGATCTCATTAACATTTACAACTCAAAAATGATAAAATTTGGGCTACTTGAGCCTAAAGTCACAATGCATAATCCTAATTAGGTTCACATGGCTCAAATTTACCCAAATTGAATTCCTAATTAAAATAATTGAGTAATTACTTTAATATGTGACAAAATAAGGGCTTCTTATGTACCTAATCACATCATACAGTCATAACTAGGTTCATGGTAGTCAATTTGGCCAGAATTTTGTCCTAACGAAACTAATCAAGTATTTTATTCAATTATTAATTAAATTGGGGCCAATTTATCCCCATATGACATAATATAGTCCTAATTATGTTCATGGGAATAAAATTAGACCAAATTGATGCCTGATTAAACCAATTTCATAGTTCAATCATGGATGAAATTTGGGTCAGTTGAGCTCTAAATGACATAACCTAATTCTGATTAGGTTCATTCAACTAGTCTTGGCCCAATTTACTTCATTGATTGAATAAATAAATTAAGTATTTCAATTAGTGATTAAATTAGGGTAAAATAATCTCCAAATAACATTATATATTCTTTATTAGGTTCAAATTAACATAAATTGTCTTTACTTGAACCAATATGATAATTAGTTCTATAAATAATTAAATTAAACACATTATATAGTCCTTATTAGGTTCACATGGATGAAAGTGACCCAAATTACATCCCTTATTGAACCAAATGAGTAATTAATTTTATTAATGATGAAATTTAGACTAATTAATCCCTAAATGACATCATATAATCATAATTAGGTTCATGGGTATCAAATTGGTACGAATTACCTCCCTAATTAAACTAATCAAGTAATTAGTTCAATCAATGAAAAAAATGGGGAAAATTGAGCTATAAATGATATTATATAGTAAAAATTAGGTTTATGGGGCTAAAACTACCCCAAATTAAATCCTTGATTATCTAATTGAGTAACTAGTTCAATTAGTAATGAATTAGGTCCAACTGATCCATAAATGACATTGTATAGTCATAATTAAATTCACTTGGCTCAAATTGGTCTAAATTGCATCTCTATTTGAGCCAATTGATTAATTGGTCAAATGAATGATCAAATTAGGGCCAATTGAGCCCTAATGATATTATATAGTTAAAAATTAGATTTATGGGGATAAAATGGGACCAAATTGCATATTTAATTGAACTAATCAAGTAATTGATTAAATCAATAATGAAATTATGGCCAACTAAACCCCAAATCATAATGTATTTTTACAAGTAGTTTAAAGAAGCTCAAATTGGATAAAAATACGTCCTTGATTAAAGCAATCAAGTAATTGGCTCAATAAATTATGTATTTAAGTTTAACTAAACACCAAGTCACATCATATAATGGAAATCAAGTTCATGTGGCTCAAATTACCTCAAATTATATCCATAAGTTAACCAATTAAGTATTTATGATGTATTTGGTGGTCACTTTATAGTCACCATTAAGTTCACAAGGTTCAAATTAGCCCAAATTTCATCCATGATTAAATACATCGAGTAATTGGTTCAATAAGTGATGAAAATGGGGTAATTGAACCCAAAATTACATGGTTAAAATTAGGTTAATGGGGATCAAGTTGGCCTAAATTACATCCTTAATTAAACCAACAACATCATTGGTTCAATCTATTATTTATTGGAGCCAATTGAGACCAATTCACATTGTTACTTAACAATTAGGTTCATAGGGATACAATTATCCCAAATTATGTATTTGATTAAACTAATCGAGTAATTTTTTTAATCATCAACCTAATTATGACCAAGTGATACCCAAATCATGTTGTATATTAATAATTATCTTCACATGAAAATTATTGAGTCAATATCCTTGAGAAACTGTCATTATCTATGGGATATGTGAGGTTTGTAAAATTTAATTTTAACACACCTATAACTCCTATAAATGTAAAAAATCAATTCAAAAGGCCTCAAAACCTACAAAATGATGATATTTTCCCCCAAAATTGACACTTGTTTCAAAATTGACACCTTGAAAGCCTTAAGTTCCATACTAAAATCCTAAAAAAGAATAAGTGTTGACTAGATTAGATTTTGAAAAACTATCTTCTAAATGGTAACTTGTGGAGGTATGAGACTGATTGAAGAAGATTTAGAGTGGCCCTTTTTTTTATATTTACTAAAATATATGTAAAGTATTGTTGAGGTCAACATACCCCAATTTTTTGAAAAATTAGAACCCTTAAGATGTTTGAAGCCTAACCCTGCAAGCATGGCCTGTTTTGGATATTATTTAGAATTTGAGGATCATCCAGTCTATCAAACTTGGGTATTGAGTTGTGTTTCAATTTAAAATTGCCTAACATTAATAATGATTGATCTTCATGCCTTTAAGTTACAATTTTCATGGATTACTTGATGATGGATCCATGTTCTAAAACCCTAGAAAAAACCCTCTATTCAAATTTGAATTTGGCAATAATTAATTTGTGGGAGCATTTTAAATCTATTTTTGGACTTGAGCAAAAATTTCATGTTTAAATCTTAGTCATGTTTTTTAACACAACTTTATCAGGAAATATGTTTGGTCCCCTTTATTATCTTCCCCTTTAGTTCCTTATTATTTATAATCGAGTCTAATATTCGATTTTGTAGGGTCCCTTTTTTTTTTAACATGGTCCCTTTGTTAGCATTTTATCCTAAAGTTATAATCCTAAGACCCTAACGTATTTATTAATATGAATGAGACCTTAGACTTAAAACTTTAGCCTAAGCCTTTACTTTAGTCTTGAGTTCTAACTTGATTCTCATGCATCTTTGCACATCTAATAACCCACATTTCCTTGAAATCTTTTAATCATACATCATGAGAAAATACTAATAGAATATAGCACTTAGTCCTTTGTACCAATCACATTTGATCTCTTAGATCATGATCAATGGTTCTTAGTTCATCACAGACTAAAGATCAGATGGAGTGAAGACATCATGAAAAACTCAAAATCCTAGGAGCTTTACAAAGTTACCATGCAACATTCCCACGTTTGAAGATTAAAATAAAAGGGGCCTGCATGTAAGGTAGTACCAATCAAGGGAAATCTCATAGATCATGATCGAATGGCTCTTGATTCATCATGATTCTTGATCCAATGGAGAGAATCATGTCCAACATCCTATGAGTCCCTGTCAAGGTGCCAAGTGGTACTCTCATATTAGGATAGAGGAGTTTCATGTGCTTAAATTTGATGTTCATCTGACCATCATTTGACATTTTTGAGGACGTATTTGATGTATGCATGACCATTAAATTTAATCCCATCAAACTAAAATATTTGTTAACTTAAATTTGATGTACATGTAACTATCATTCAACATCCACAAGGACATATTTGACATCCACAAGACTATCAAATTTAATATAATGAATTGTTTTGCTTAGGACTAAGATGCACTCCAAAATGTTACTAGAAAGCTCATAAATTGCCTTATAGACTACTATAATCCCTTGGAGGATGATTAAACACTAGAAATATTTAAACTAAAAATATTGAAATGGTTTTATGGTCTAATTATATGCAAAATAAACTTAGTCTAAGTCTATATCTTAAAGTCCCCATTATATTTTGTTTAAATGTTGTGAACCTTAGGCTAGAGACTTATACTAAATCTTTTCTTAAAAGGGTATTTGTGACATAAAACTTAGCTCAAATGATTTTAACCGAAGGTTATGGTGTGTTCATTAATATAATAAATCTCTATGACAAAACTTTACATTTTGTCCTTATATCATTTTGATCCCTTTAGCATATTATATAGGCTTAACATAAGTATTTTAGCCCAAACTATATGTTGTGTTTATTAAATATAGAATAAAATTTGGCCTAAAATATTTATACATGGTCACTTTTGTATAAATCAAGGAGACTTGGCTATAAACATTTTAGCCTAAAGTTAATTATGTGTTTAATAAACACAAAATGAACCATAGCCTAAGGTACTTAAACCTAAGTCCCTGCCTAAGTTCTTTGATTTAAAACTTAGAATAAAATGCTTTAACCTAAGTCTATTTATGTTTATTAATTTGAAATAGACTTAGGTAAAAACATTTTAGCTTAAGTCCTTTTATGTTTATGTGCTAACTTAAAGCTTGTGCATCATTGTAGATTAATGGCTTGTGCTTCATCACAGATGGATGATCTAATGACATGAAAATTCTAGAGATTTTTTAATAAAGCCTCGAGATCCCATGAGCTTGATGCATGGTGAAAGCAAATTCAAAGTAGAATGGACATAGGATCTAAAGTTTCATACTTCATCATGCTCCTTGATCCAATGGTGTGAAAACACTGACTATTTTAAAAATAAGTTTGAAAGGCCTACGAAGGTGCCAAGTGGCACAACCATAGGGCATTGGTACTAGAGAGCTAGCAATGAACAAGATCCCAAATCATAATTAGTGGTTCATGGTCACTTACAGGAAATTGATCTGATGGTGTTTAGCTAATGGGGAATTTTTAAATACCAACAACTAGTGCTCAAAAGACATTTATGAAAAATGTAATGAAAAGTGCCAAATAAGCACCACACAAGCACAAAACAATAATAAATAAGATCTTATGTGCTCAAAATGCAAAAGTATAAATGTGGAAATCTAAATCAAATCTAAGGCACATATGAGCTGAAGTCCAAATACACCCTCACCATTAAAGATTCAAAACCCTAAACCCTACATAAGAGAGACCCTAAGTGAAATCAATCAATCATAATTCAATTTGAGCATAGCTTAATTGTGATTTGAGCATAGAATAGTTAGCACAGAGACCAATTAAAATATAATTGTGAAGAGTTTTTAGAATTAAAAGTCATGCTACCTTGCAAGCAATAATTTAAGGAGGAAACAGAGCTCTATCTCTCCATAGACAACAAAAGAAGGGATTTAAAACACATGAAGTTAGATGTCACAGCCCTAAATAATGGAAATAAGAATTGGTTCAAGCTCTTCTAGACCATAAAAGAGATGAAGCCCATTACCAAAGAGGAGCAAATAATTGTAACTATTAGTGGGAGGTACTATGACCTATTTGTTGTTCAAATAGTCAACCTTCATCATGTTGTTGTCAAACTAAAGGTAATTCATTGTATCAATGTGCTTACTCCAATTTTTGTAGACTATAGGATTGATAATGATTGGATCATCCTGTTGGGGATCAACCAACAATGGATTACACTTATGAAAGCAATGAATGCGGAAATAAATAGATAGATAAGTAACTGAAATGATAAATAGCACAGAACAAGATATACAAGAAAACACCCTGAAAACTTGTATTAAAAATTCTTTACAATAGGAATACAAATGAAGAACTTTGTTCTTCCACACCTCTCTCAGATGCACACAAGATCTCTCACTAGATCTCTATTCCTTAAGAGCTCTCTCTAAAGTACAGTCCTTCAAACATTCACAATGTTCTACTCATACTCTATTACACTCTCATCATCTTACAATAGCTTAGAAGATCTCTCCTACATATAGAAATAGGAAACTTGAGCATGCTCTTACAACAAACAGTTAAGCCTCTTCAACAAGGGCTCTAAAAATAATATTGCTAACAATAGAGACGCGAGCATGAGTCTACAACTCAAACTCATCATGCAAACACTCGCTTCTGTCCTCGGAAATAGCTTTCTGGACACGCAGGTAACCGACGTCGGTTCCTGTCTGTTCGCCTGTGACCGTTGCCGGCCGACCATACTGCCGACGTCGGCGCCTCTGAACTGCAACTAACCGACGTCGGTCGCTCCTGACCAACGCCGGCATCTGTGTAGACCCGAACCTGTTTGTCTATGCTCCTTGGTGAAGCTTTTAGCTCCACACTCCTAACAATCTCCCACTTGGAGATAAACCAGCTGCACCAATACCTGTACAGCAAGATCTTCTAGCTCCTCCATCTTCAACTCAATCGTGAAGACCAACAGAAGTTGAATGAAGATTCAACTTCTCCTTAGTAACCGGCTTTGTTAGCATATCATCAGGATTCATGTCTGTATGGATCTTCTCCAGCTTCAACTCACCATCTTCCAATACCTGCCGTATGAAGTGGTACCTTAGCTGTATGTGCTTGGTTCTAGAATGAAAAGCTGAGTTCTTAGCCAAATGGATTGCGCTTTGACTGTCACTATGCAATCTGCAACTCCCATGCTCCCTTCCAAGCTCTTCCATGAACCGTGTCATCCATATCATCTCCTTGCTAGCTTCTGTAGCTGCAATGTATTCTGCTTCTGTAGTTGACAAGGCTACAACCTTCTGCAACTTAGAAATCCAACTAACTGCCGTTCCACCTATAGTAAAAACATAACCTGTGGTGCTCCTCCTGCCATCCAAATCCCCTGCCATATCTGAATCTACATAGCCATGTAGAGACGTATCTGAACCTCCATAGCATAAGTGTCTACTGCTGGTTCCTCTCAGATATCTAAGGATCCATTGTACTGCTTTCCAATGTTCCTTTCCTAGATTGGCCATATACCTGCTTACTACTCCCACTGCTTGGGCAATATCTGGTCTAGTACACACCATTGCATACATCAAACTTCCTACCGCGGAAGAGTATGGAACCTTATTCATGTACTCTACCTCATCATGTGAATTGGGACATTGTTCTTTACTTAACTTGAAATGTCCTGCCAAAGGTGTGCTTACCGGTTTCGCATCTTGCATGTTGAACCGTTTCAACACCCTGTCCACATAGTCTTCTTGAGACAATATCAACCTGTGATTTTCTCTGTCTCTCTTAATGCTCATGCCAAGGATTTTCTTAGCTGCTCCCAAATCCTTCATGGCAAATGTTTGAGCTAACTTCTCCTTAAGCTCTGAGATGTCCTGCATGTGAGACCCTGCAACCAGCATGTCATCTACATACAACAATAGAATAATGTATCTACCATTATCAAATCTCTTAAAATATACACAATGGTCTGATTGACACCTACTGAAACCATGCTTAGTCATAAACCTGTCAAATTTCAAACCATTGCCTTGGAGCTTGCTTGAGGCCATACAAGCTTTTCTTTAACCTGCACACTAGTTTCTCCTTACCCTTGACTTCGAAACCTTCTGGCTGTTCCATGTAAATTTCCTCATCTAAATCTCCATGAAGAAATGTTGTTTTAACATCTAGCTGCTCGAGATGCAAATCCTCAAAAGCAACCAAAGACAGTACAACCCTTATAGAAGTCATCTTAACAACCGGAGAAAAAATCTCGCCAAAGTCAATACCTGGCTTTTGTGCAAATCCTTTTACAACCAATCTGGCCTTGTATCTCATCTGACCATCCTCACCTTCCTTCAACCTGTAAGTCCACCTATTCTTCAGTGTTCTCTTACCAGCTGGCAATTCAACCAAATCCCATGTTTGGTTCTCTCTTAAGGACTCCATCTCCTCAACCATGCCACGCTCCCACTTACTCCTGGACTCCACCTGTAAAGCTTCTTCAAAACTTTCTGGTTCTCCACCATCGGTTAGTAATAAATAATATAAAGAAGGAGAATATCTAATTGGAGGCTTACTTACCCTTTCAGACCTCCTGATTGGTGTCTTGGACTCGTTTTCCACAATCTGTCCACCCAAATTTTCTGACAGTGACCGACCTCGGCCACCTATAGACCTGTTACTGGCCGACGCCGGTTCTTCCTGGCCGACGCCGGTGCCTGGTCTGCCGACGTCGGTCTCTGTATGACCGACATCGGTTTCTGTATTGCCGACGCCGGTTCCAAACCTGCCGACGTCGGTCTCTGTGTTTTCCTGTAAGTGATTATTTCTTTTTCCCGCGAGCTCATTTTGGACCATAATTTCGTCCAACTCATTATTGCTCTGCCCAGCTTGATCTAGCTTCCTTGTCTGATCACTGTACATCACTCTTTCATTGAAAACAACATCACGGCTCCTAATTACCTTGTTAGTTCCTAGATTCCAAAATCTGAAACCAAAATCATCTGAGCCATAGCCTATAAACGTGCACCTCATAGACTTAGCATCAAGCTTTTTTCTATTTTCCTTATCTATGTGCACAAAGGCTTCACAACCAAAAACTTTGAGATATGAGAGATCAACCTTTTTACCTGTCCATGCCTCTTCTGGAATTCCACCATCCAGAGCTGTAGAGGGTCCTCTGTTGATCAGGTACACTGCGGTGTCAACTGCTTCTGCCCAAAACTCTAAGGGCAACCCTGCATGCAATCTCATACATCTTGCACGCTCCATAATAGTCCTGTTCATCCTTTCAGCAATACCATTCTGCTGAGGTGTCCTTGGAACCGTCCTTTGCCTACGGATCCCATTTATATAACAATACAATTTGAACTTAAGACTGCAGAACTCACCGCCATTATCAGATCTCAAGCACTTTAGTCTTTTGCCTGTTTCATTCTCAACCATGGCTTTCCATATCTTAAAAGTCTCAAAAACATCAGATTTCTTTTTAATACAGTAGATCCATACCTTTCTTGTGGCGTCATCTATGAATGTAACATAGTACTGTGATCCGCCAATAGAGGCTACATGAGCCGGTCCCCACACGTCTATGTGAACAAGCTGCAACTTCTGCCTTTTCTTAGTAGACCCAGTCTTTAGAAAACTAACCCTTTTCTATTTTCCAAACACACAATGCTCACAAAATTCTAGATCCATACTTTTCAAATCTGAAAGCATACCTTTAGACTTAAGGATAGACATCCCCTTCTCACTCATGTGGCCAAGCCTTGAGTGCCACAATTTAGCATCCACATCTGAAGTAGATAAAACTGAAGGAGATTTGTTAGTAATACAATTACACAAATAGAGAGTACCTTCTCTCTTACCTCTGGCCATAACAAGTGCACCCTTGGTCACTTTCCAAGAATCTGCTGTGAGAGTTACTGTACAACCCTCATCACCAAGCTTACCTGCAGAAATCAAATTTCTCTTCAAACTAGGAACATGCATCACATCCCTCAACACCCATGTGTTGCCATTCTGCATCTTTAGCTGCACTTTACCTTTGCCAATAATCTTGCAAGGCTCATCATCCCCCAAGTACACTATTCCAAAATCTCCATGGACATAGTCACTGAAATATTCTCTGTTAAGGGTAGCATGGAAAGATGCACCAGAATCTAATACCCAAGATTCTATGTTATTATGCAAAGAGAAAATAAGAGCATCCTGTGCAATACCTGCAACCTTTGTCTCTTCCTTTCCTTCGTGCTGATTATCCTCCTTAGGCTTTGACCAGCAATCTCTGCTTATGTGCCCCAACTTTCCACAGTTCCAGCATTGTGGCCTTCTGCCATTCCTAGATTTGGATCTGCCTCTTCCCTTAGACTTAGATCTTGATCTCCTCTTGCTCCTTTCTTTTTGCCTTCCTCTGCTCTCGAAATTTAAAGCGTTCCCGGATGTCCCAGAAGTCTCTTCTGTGCTTTTCCTGCGAATTTCCTCATTCAAAATAACACTAACCACATCCTCTACTTTTAAAATATTCAAAGCAGAAGCAGTATTAGAAACTGCCATTACCAAGCCATGCCAGCTTTCGGGCAAAGAACATAAAATTAAAAGAGCCTTTATTTCATCTTCAAATACAATATTAACAGAACTTAACTGATTAACAATACCATGGAAATCATTCAGGTGATTAGAAACAGATCCACCTTCTTGCATATGCAAATTAAACAACTGCTTCATTAAATATACCTTATTTGAAGCGGAGGGTTTTTCATACAAATTAGCTAACGTGGTCATTAACTCTACCGTAGTTTTTGCCTGTGACAAATTGGATATCACAGTGGAGGCCAGACTCAGTCTTATAGACCCAAGAGCCTTTCTGTCAAGAACTTCCCATTCTTCATCCTCCATGTCCTTGGGCTTCTTTGCTATCCCACCTAACGGTAAGTAAAGATCCTTCTGATACAGATGGTCCTCTATCTGCATTCTCCAGTGCTGATAGTTCTTGCCATTAAACTTTTCCATTCTCAACTTACTTTCCTCTGCCATTGCTTCTCCCACTCAAACAGAAATCCCTGTGAGCAACCTGTAATCCGAACACACTACACAGATCTGAACCACCTGTTAGTGAACCTGAGCTCTGATACCACTTTTTGGGGATCAACCAATAATGGATTACACTTATGAAAGCAATGAATGCGGAAATAAATAGATAGATAAGTAACTGAAATGATAAATAGCACAGAACAAGATATACAAGAAAACACCCTGAAAACTTGTATTAAAAACTCTTTACAATAGGAATACAAATGAAGAACTTTGTTCTTCCACACCTCTCTCAGATGCACACAAGATCTCTCACTAGATCTCTATTCCTTAAGAGCTCTCTCTAAAGTACAGTCCTTCAAACATTCACAATGTTCTACTCATACTCTATTACACTCTCATCATCTTACAATAGCTTAGAAGATCTCTCCTACATATAGAAATTGGAAACTTGAGCATGCTCTTAAACAAATAAAGCCTCTTCAACAAGGTAATTAATATTGCTAACAATAGAGACGCGAGCATTAGTCTACAACTCAAACTCATCATGCAAACACTCGTTCTGTCCTCGGAAATAGCTTTCTGGACACGCAGGTAACCGACGTTTCCTGTCTGTTCGCCTAGACCGTTGCCGGCCGACCATACTACCGACGTCGGCGCCTCTGAACTGCAACTGACCGACGTCGGTCGCTCCTGACCGACGCGGCGTCTGTGTAGACCCGAACCTGTTTGTCTATGCTCCTTGGTGAAGCTTTTAGCTCCACACTCCTAACACATCCATGAGGGAAACTCTAGGAGAGTTGCCTACATTGCCCCATTATCCTTTGAGAAATATTATAAGCTTCCAAAGTCCAATGTGGACTTGCCCATAATAAAGGAATGGAACAACCATAATGACATAGATACCATCCTTAGACCAAGATTAATCTAAGGGAACCATATATTCAGTGACTTTGAGGGTAAGATCCCAATTTTCCAATTTAGGTAAGGGATCAGGGTTATCATGACCCTACTAAATAGAGCATCAGGATCCTCCACCACTACTTATGTCAATAAGAGTTGGGTCTCCTTTGTGTATTTCATGGTAGAGAAGGAACTTATTCCTCTAGTAGAGGATATGATTAGTGTCTTCTAAGGGAAAAAATTCACTACCATTAATAGGAAGATAAATAAGTAGTTCTTCATGATGTATTATCTATTTGATGCCCTTCTTGCTTCCTCCAAGATCCTAGACATCAAGAATTAGTCTCTAGAGGATAGAACCACAATTTCCCATCACTACTCAAAGTTGCACATTTTTAAGTACAAGAACCACATGCAATTCATATATGATTGTGTCTATCTCAATTTTGTGGAGGCAATAATAGGGATTCCTATGCCTAGTGTTACCCTTATGATTTATAAAAATGTAGAGTTGGTGGGAGATATCTAGTTTTACCCAAATTTCATAGTGATCTAAATCAAAGGAATTCTAACTCAACCATGTAGATTACCATCCATGTAATTAGCAAGTTGGAAGAACAAGAAATTTCCTCCCAACTCATCAATGGTGTTGATGGAGTTTACAAAGAGAAGAGGAAGGGCCTCCTCCATCCCTTTCCTCTAATAATTGGTAGGATAATGCTACATGATTGGAAGTAGGTAGACACCATGTCTAGGCATAGGGACTCCTTTGGGTTCCAATTAGATGATATCAAGTAGTGGGATCCCAAGAATGTAGTGGGCCCACATTTAAAGAATAATTAGTTGCCCAAACCTATGTATGTGCATAAAATTATTGTCCACAACACCATCTATATCAGGGCAACTAATTTTGAGGAAGTGTTTACTATACTCAAGGGATACAACATTAAACTTGAGCATAGATTGATAAGCAATGATAAAATAGAAGGGGATATATGGAAAATGCATCCTCTCTAGTATCATTTTCTACCTAGATCATCTAGGCCACCTCAAGAATAACCTCAGTTGGAGTAGCCATAACCCCAAGGGAAAAATATAGTGACATGGCAAGGAAAAACTAGAAGAGAGACTTGGAGAGGGACCCTCATCCTCAACCATAACCCAAAGGCCAACATCTCTAGTTGAGTACTTAGACATGATTGATTTTGGGTTAGATGATATAGTTGAAGATGACCTCAGAGTTATTTCTAAGGCATATGGCCCTAGAGAGGAAGAAGAGGGGATTGAGGAAATTTAGGCTTAGGTAGAGGAAGCTGAGCAAGAGAATAAATGAAAAGAAGTTGTTCTTGATATAGTCCAAGTGGCACCCAAAGAGAAGAGAAAGGTAGAGCTAACATTGGTCCTTATAAGATTAAAGAAACCAAGGTTGAATCTCACTCATCCTATAAGTGAAGTTAACCTTTTTAGTGATGAGAACCCCATCCATGGACCAGTCATCCCTGATTGGTTCATTTATGGGAAATTACAAAAGATCCCCTCTTTGTACCACTCATGGGCACTAACAGAGGCTATCAATATTGATGTGCATGAAAAAATCAAGCCATGGATAAGGGATTTGATGAGATAACAAGAAGAAAGAAGAATAATAATAACTACAGGGCCAGATGATAGGAAAATGGATTCTCTTAGAGCATCAAGTAGCACTATATTTGAGGTCCTAGAGCATCTAAAATACACAAAGCTAATTAATACAATGTAATTCAATCCAGTAATAGGTGGATTGGAGAGATTCATTTTAAGGAAAGCCATGGTGGGAATCAAGGAGTTTACTTTTCATAAGGTTGAAGCCTTTATAAGCTTAACCCCAGTTGAAGGGAAACAACTTAGTGAGGTTCCTATCCATGAGGAAGATATTGAGATCCTACTTGAGGCTCATTCAGCTCATGCTAAATCTGGGATTAGAGGAATGAAACAAAGGATTCTAAATTTAGAAAGGGAAAAGCAAAACTTAGAAATAGAAGACATTTTATCAGTGCCTAATGCCACAATAAATATGTTTAAAGCATCATTATTTGATATATTTGATTCTTTGAAATCAATAAGGCTGAGGATGGATGCATTAAGCCAAAAAAGTGAGGTGGCTAAGGTATTAATAACAGAGTGGCCGGAGGTAGAGACCAAGATAAGGGATCTCATTAACATTTATAGATCAACAATGATAAAATATGGGATAGTTAAGCCTAATGTCACAATGCATAGTCCCAATTAGGTTCATGTGGCTCAAATTTACACAACTTAAATTCCTAATTAAACTAATTGAGTATTTAGTTTAATAGGTGACAAAATAACAGCTTCTTGTGTACCTAATCACATCATATAGTCACAACTAGGTTCATGGTAGTCAATTTGGCCAAAATTATGTCCTAATTGAACTAATCAAGTAATTTATTCAATTATTAATTAAATTGGGGCCAATTTAGCCCCATATGACATCATATAGTCCTAATTAGGTTCATGGGAAAATTGGACCAAATTGATGCCTGATTGAACTAAATTCATAGTTAGTTCAATCATGTATGAAATTTGGGTCAGTTGAGCTCTAAATTACATAACCTAATTCTGATTAGGGTCATTAAACTAGTATTGGCCCAATTTACTTCATTGATTGAATAAATAAATTAAATATTTCAATTAGTGATTAAATTAGGGTAAAATAAGCTCCAAATAACATTATATATTCTTGATTAGGTTCAAATTGACATAAATTATATCTTTACTTGAACAAATATGGTAATTAGTTCAATAAATAATTAAATTAAACACATTATATAGTCCTAATTAGGTTCACATGGGTGAAAGTGACCCAAATTACATACCTTATTGAACCAACTGAGTAATTAATTTTATTAGTGATGAAATTTAGGCTAATTAATCCCTAAATGACATCATATAATCATAATTAGGTTCATGGGTATCAAAATGGTACGAATTACCTCCCTAATTGCACTAATCAAGTAATTAGTTAAATCAATGACAACATTGGGGAAAATTGAGCTATAAATGATATTAGATAGTAAAAATTAGGTTCATGGGGCTAAAACTACCCCAAATTAAATCCTTGGTTATCTAATTGAGTAACTAGTTCAATTAGTAATGGAATTAGGTCCAACTGATCCATAAATGACATTGTATAGTCACAATTAATCTCACTTGGCTCAAATTGGTCTGAATTGCATCTCTATCTGAGCCAATCAATTAATTGGTCAAATTAATGATTAAATTAGGGCTGATTGAGTGCTAATGATATTATATAGTTAAAAATTAGATTTATGGGGATAAAATGGGCCCAAATTGCATATTTAATTAAACTAATCAAGTCATTGATTAAATAAATAATGAAATTATGTCTAACTAAACCCCAAATCATAATGTATTTTTACAAGTAGGTTAATGAAGCTCAAATTGGAAAAAAATACATCCTTTATTAAAGCAATCAAGTAATTGGCTCAATAAATTATGTAATTAAGTTTAACTAAGCGCCAATTCACATCATATAATGCCAATCAAGTTCATGTGGTTCAAATTACCTCAAATTATATCCATAAGTTAACCAATTAAGTAAATATGATATAGTTTGTGGTCACTTTATAGTCACCATTAAGTTCATGAGGTTCAAATTGGCCCAAATTTCATCCTTGATTAAATACATCAAGTAATTGGTTCAATAAGTGATGAAAATGGGGTAATTGAACCCAAAATCACATATTTAAAATTAGGTTAATGGGGATAAAGTTGGCCCAAATTACATCCTTAATTAAACCAATAAGATCATTGGTTTAATCTATTATTTATTGGATCCAATTGAGACCAATTCACATTGTTACTTAACAATTAGGTTCATAGGGATACAATTATCCCAAATTATGTCTATGATTATACTAATCGAGTAATTTTTTTAATCATCAACCTAATTATGGACAAATGATACCCAAATCATGTTGTATATTAATAATTATCTTCACATGAAAATTATTGAGTCAATATCCTTGAGAAACTGTCATTATCTATGGTATATGTGAGGTTTGTAAAATTTAATTTTAACACACCTATAATTCCTATAAATATAAAAAATCAATTCAAACAACCTAAAAACCTACAAAACAATGATATTTTTTCCCAAAATTGACACTTGTTTCAAAATTTACACCTTGAAAGCCTTAAGTTCTATACTAAAATCTGAAAAAAGTATAAGTGTTGACTAAATTAGTTTTTGAAAAGCTATCTTCTAAATGGTAACTTGTGGAGGTATGAGACTGATACAGAAGATTAAAAGTGGCCCTATTTTCTTATATTTAATAAAATATATGTAAAGTATTATTTAGGTCAACATACCCCAATTTTTTGAAAAATTGGAACCTTTAAGATGTTTGAAGCCTAACCCTGTAAGCATAGCCTATTTTGGATATTATTTAGAATTTGAGGATCATACACTCTATCAAACTTGGGTATTGAGTTGTGTTTTGCTTTAAATTTTCCTAACATTACTAATGATTGATCTTCATGTCTTTAAGTTAAAGGTTTCATGGAGTACTTGATGATGGATCCATGTTCTAAAACCCTAGCAAAAACCCTCAATGAATTTGGCAAGAATTAATTGGCGGGAGAATTTTAAATCTATTTTTGGACTTGAGCACAAGTTTCATATTTAAATATTATTCATGTTTTTTAACACAAATAAAAATTTAGCCCAAAATATGTTTGGTCCCCTTTATTATCTTCCTCGTTAGTTCCTTATTGTTTTCAATCAAGTATAATATTTAGTTTTGTAGGGTCCCTTTTATTTTATAACATGGTCCCTTTGTTATCCTTTTAGCCTAAAGTTTTAATCCTAAGACCCTAACTTGTTTATTAATACAAATGAGACCTTAACCTTAACACTTTAGTCTAAGCCTTTAATTTAGTCCCAAGTTCTCACTTAATTCCGATGCATATTTGTAGATCCAATAGCCAATGCTTCCTCGCAACCTTTTAATTAGACGGCATGAGAAAATCCTAATGAAATCCAGCACTTAGTCCTTTGGACCAATCACATTTGAGTTCCTGGATCACAATCAATGGTTATTACTTCATCACAAACCAAAGATTGATCAGAGTGAGGACATCATGAAAAATTCAAAATATTAAAAGCTCTATAAAGTTACCATGTGACATTCCCATGTTTTAAGACTAAAATCAAGGGGGCTCACATGTAATAAGGGACCAATCATGAGTAAGCTTCTGAATCATGATCAAATGACTCTCACTTCATCATTATTTTTGATCCAATGAAGTGAATCAATTTTGATATCCTATGAGGCCCTACAGAGGTGGAGGTGCCAAGTGGTACTATTATATTGGGACATAGGAGTTTGATGAGCTTAAATATGATGTTATAATGACCATCATTTGACATCTACAAGGATGTATTTGATGTTTGCATGACCATCAACTTTAATCCCATAAAACTAAAATATTTTCTATCTTAAATTAGATGTACATGCAACCATCATTCGACATCCATGAGGATGTATTTGACATCCACAAGACCATCAAATTTAAGTTAATGAATTATTTTGATCAGAACTAAGATACACTCCAAAATGTTACTAGAAAGCTCATAAATTACCTTACAGACTACTAGAAGAACCCTTAGAGGATGTTTAAATTGCTCAAAACATTTAAAATAAAAATATTGAAATGGTCTTGTGGTCTAAGCATATGAAAAATAAACTTAGTTTAAGTCTATATCTTAAGGTCCCCATTACATTTTGGAGTTTAAATGTTGTGAACCTTAGGCTAGAGACTTATACTAAATCTTATCTTAAAAGGGTATTTGTGACATAAAACTTAGCTCAAATACTTTTAACTAAAGGTTTTAATGTATTTATCAATACAATAAATCTCTATGAAAAAATTTAACATGTTTTCTTTTTATGAGAAACTAGTAGGGGATATATGGTAAATACATCCTCTCTAGTATCATTTTGATGCTTCTTGGATCATCCAGGCCACCTTAAGAAAAACCTTAGTGATGGATCAGCCACAACCCTAAGGGTTCCCCCTTTAAATTGTATAGGGACATGGAAAGGAAAAGCTATAAAAGAGGCTTAACTCAGAGGGACCCTCATCCTCATAATTGGTAGGATAGTGCTACAATATTAGAAGTAAGACACCAAAGGCCATCATCTCTAGTTCAAGCACTTATATATGATTAATTTTAGACTCAAGGCAACAGATGATATAGTTGAAGATGCCCTCAAAGTTATTGCTAAGGGATATGGCTCTGGAGAGGAAGAAGAGTAGACTAAGGAAATGCCCTCATATTGCTAAGCTCATGCAGAGGAAGTTAAACAAGAGAATAAAGGAAAAGAAATGGCTCTTGATATAGTCATACTGGCACCCAAAGAGAAGAGAAAGGTGGAGCTAGAATTGGTCCTTATAGGATCAAAGAAGCCAAGGTTGAATCTCACTCATCCTATAAGTGAATTCAACATTTTTATTGATGAGAACCCTATCCATGGACCAGTCATCCCTAATTGGTTCATTTATGGGAAATTACAAAAGATCCCTTCTTTGTCCCACTCATGAGCACTAACAAAGGTTTCCAATATTGATGTGCATGAAGAAATCAATCCATGGATAAGGGATTTGATGATAGAACAAGAATAAAGAATAATAATAACTACTATAAGGCCAAATGACAAGAAAATGGATGCTCTAGGAGCATCAAGTAGCACTAGATTTGAGGTCCCAAATCCTCCAAAATACATAAAACTAATTACTACAATGAAATTCAATCCAAAAACATATATATTGGAGAGAGTCACTACAAGGAAAGCCATGGTGGGAACCAAGGATTTCACTTTCCATAAGTTTGAATCCTTTACAGGCTTAACCTTAGTTGAAGGGAAACAACTTAGTGAAGTTCCTATCCATGACGAAGATATTGAGAGCATATTTGAGGCTCATTTAGCTCAAGCCAAAGCTGGGATTAGAGAAATGAAACAAAGGATTATAAATTTAGAAAGGGAAAAGGAAAACTTAGAAACAAAGGCCATTTTATCAGTGCCTAATGCCATAATAAATATGTTTGAAGCATCATTCTTTGATATGTTTTGTTCTTTGAAATCAATAAGGTTGAGGTAGGATGCATTAAGCCAACAAAGTGAGGTGGCTAAGGGATTAATAATAGAGTGGCAAGAGGTAGAGACCAAGATAAGTGATCTCATTAATATTTGGATTATGGATAGAATACCTAAATTCAAAACCATCAATTTGGCTCACCTAAATGCTATACTAGGAATAGTGGTAGATAAGGTCTAAAGTCTAAGTATGTGGACAAAGAATCTAGATAGACTCTTGGAAAATGATAAGGAATTAATCAATAGAATTGTATAACTCCTAGGCACTATGGCTAGCTAATCCTACAAATACTATAGCCCTAGGGATTATAGATGATGTAGAGTATAAGCATAGAGTTACCTTGGTAATGCAAGAGGTAAAGGGTGAGAGCCAGGGTAGATCAAGAAGTGAAAATGGATTTTTTTTTTGCATGATATTTATAGCTAAGGAAAATATTGTAAAATCTTGGAGCATCAAAGAAGCTATTGCTATAGATGATAGGGACCTCAATGACTTAGCTAATTAGGAAGAGGTTTGCCTCCTGAAGCTAGTTATGGATCTAGAGCTTTTCAAAGAACAACATCAAAAATTAATGGAGATTATACAAGAGCAATAAGGGAGTTCCTCAACAATGGGCCCAACAACTAATTGATATTCCTTTTTGTAAAAAAAAATTAATATTTGAAATAGGGAATAATTTTTTGTAAGGCATATGCTAATTTGTTAGCATATTGCCTTTAGGTCAGTCCAATTTTGAGAAGCAAATGTATTATAGATCTTTCTAAAGAAGGACAACTATCCTTATATTTTGTATAGTTGTATCTTGTCACTGACCAATGTACTACCTTATCCTTATATAAAAGTCATGTTTTACCATCTTTTAAATAGAGATTTTTAGAAAAAGTTTTTATACTTAGAGAAATTAATACAATCAAGGATTTTTGCAAGGATTGTCCAAATTTGATGTGTCAATTGTTAATCTAGCTTTCTCTCAATTTTTGGTTTTAATATTGAGTTTGAATAGTTTCTTTGAATTATAAATTTGTGTTTGTAATACGGGGTTGCTAATTTATGTTTATGCTAAATTAGTTGAAGGATCTTGAATTTGCTTCATTTCATTTGTTTTGTATTCAGATGTACTTATGCTATTTGAGTTTAATAACAATTCTTTAAAGCAAAATCTAGTTCTTACTTGTATAATTCTATATTATCCTTATAAATTTGCTTGGTGTGTGGTGATATTTGAGCTTTTGCTATTTTGCATCATATACTGGTAAATGTAGGTTTAGTCATAATTGAAACTTTTTCATGATATTTGAGTCAAGGATCAACAATCACTTGTTTATTTTCTACCTTACCCTTCCCTTTTGCTTATTTGTTAACTAGGTCACTATAGTTTAAATTCCATTACAAATATCCATTTAGATTAATTTCTAGTTTAAGTTTTGCTAAAAAATCATTAACATTAGCAAAGATACTTGGAATTTACAAATTGGACCATGATGTCTCCCAACCATCACTTATTATAAATTTTGTGAAACACTCATACTTTACTACTATTTCACCATAGGTGGCATCAAATTTCCACAACTTTCTACTCATGCTTTCAATTCCTAGAATTCTAAAATAAGAAGTGTTCTTTGAACACTAAGATCCCCTATGATACATTTAGAGGCATCAATAGGGGAGCATTATGTTGGTGCTAGAAGGAGGGCCATATTTTTGAATTCCTTGAATCTTTGTTAGTCTTATGTGTTTTGACCTAAAATTGATTCTATTTTTTATTTTGAGTAATTATTTTCTTAAAAGTGTAAAGATCATTGGTCTTTTTGGTTTCTAACATATCTTTTTGCTTCCTTTAGACAAAGATCAAAGTTATTTGAGATTTGATGCTTGGTTTTGGTAAATTTAGCTTAAGCTTTGAGAATCCATAGTATTTAAGGTTAAGATGGCTTGTTGTGAACAAAGGTTGGCATATATTTCATAGATATGAGTTTATTTGAGCTATACTTATAAAGGTAGATCACATTTATGTAATCAAACACATCTTTGAGATATCTTAGTCAAAGGTTTACATCCTTTATTGTTATTCATACAATATTTACAAAATGAGCTTAATGTGCAAGTTTAACTCTTGTTCTTTATAAAGTTCAACTTGATAAATCATATTTTAGATAAGATATTCAATATTCAAGCTATAATTACCTAGGATTAGAACAAGATCACACTTAGAGACCAAGGAGCCTTTGCTTGATCTTGAGGTTCACAAAAAAACTAGGCATGACAAAGGTAAACATAGGAGATCCAAATCTCTACCAACTTCACCTCTTAAAGGTACCTATTCCTTCAACCTTTATTTAGGTATGGCTTGATTTGGAGACTCTTTAATTAATGTGCCAGGTGTGGTATATGATCTCCCACGAAACCTTAAAAAGTATTTGCCTACATTTAGTTCAATGGGTATAGTGACTATTGAAGAACACATAAAGTCTTTTAAATTTGGATTAAGGTTGCTAAATGTTGTGAATGAAGATGTAGCATGTAGGCTATTCCCCTTTACTTTTAAAGATGTCTATGAATAGTTTTTGAATTTTCCTAATAATTATATCACTAGCTGGGATGGTTTCACTAATGTTTTTATAAATCAATTTAGTAAAAGTATCAATCCTTGTGTTATTTATCACCAATTCACCACCATTAGGAGGGATGGAAGTGAGCCTATCAAGTCAAAAAATGTATAAAAAGACCATATAACCCTATAAACTTGATGATATTTTAGCTCTAGAAATCTACAAGGATGTAGTGGATCTTATGACTTTTGTATTCTTGAAAATATCTATTCCATCTATATTTTCATTAGTTAGGGCCTATTCTAAGTTAGTGATCATTAATGATAAAATGTAACCCTAGGGACAAATGGCCTATTCCATTCCAAACATCAACCCACATATGCCCATTTTGAACATCTTCCCCAACAACAACTAGAATATTCTAGCCTTGAACCAACTCCCAAATTTAAATCAACTGTCATTAAGTCATGTTGCTCCCAATTAAAACTTAGGATTATTGAGTCATCCTACTAATGGATTTAATGAAAATGATCAAATATATTTAGTACCAACTATTGTTATTAATAATAACTATCTGCACAACTCTAAAACCCCTAAAAATGAGAATGAGTCTATCTTGAAAATGGTCCAAAAATTAAGCACTGATTTCTTTCAGTTATAGAAACAAGTAAGCAATACTGAAGACAACTCTGGTAGAAACTTCTCATTTCAAATGTTTAATAGGCCAAACAATAGGTTTCAAAATGATATTTTTCATAATAATCAAGGTAATGAATCATATTTTAGCAATAATAATATGGGCATTAATCTTACTGATGTTGCATTACCTGATTATTATAGAGTGCATTATACAACCAAGCATGGCAAGATTGATTGTATAGAGTTTTGAAAAGCTTTTCAATCTCTATAAGAGAATTTGGATGCATTTTAAGTGGTCCCTAACAAGGAAAGTGGTGTAGGTACCTCAAAATCCAAATCATCTAATCAAGCCTTCATGGTGGAAACTTTTGATTTCCCTTTTCAAGAAGAGAATGAACTTGATGAGATCCCTAAGGAGATCCAAGCCTTCCAACAGTTCTTAAATCAGACTTATCCCTTGAGGAATAGAGAGTAGAGGTAGCCCTTTACTACCTCAATGTCTTCAAATAACTTTATAACTCCTCTAAACACTTCTTCAAGCAATAATATGGAGCCACCTAAAGGGAGTACCCCTAAACCCAACACTGATATTCCTAGTTCTTCTAATAAAACTGGATATAACATTGTTGAGGACATGAAGAAGATAAAGGCTAACATATATTTGCATGAATTGACATAGATTATATAATAAAGGGACCTCTTTCCAAAATATTTGTCAAATAAATCCAATAATCCACCTAAGGCTGACCATGTTAATGTGACTGTACACAAAGCTAAGGCATAATCTCCTCCTTTCCTTCTCACTGTCAAGATGTTTGGTAAGGACTTACATAAATGTATATTAGTTTATAGTGCATCCACCAATATCATGTCAATAGGTATTTTAGAATAACCTAGCTTAATACCTATAAATTTTGATAGGGTTCTCACCCAATTAGATAAATCTAGAGTTAAGGTTGTTGGAGAATTATTAAATGTTCATATGTAGTTGGATTTTGAGCCTAGAGTGTAGTAATTTATTGATATTTAGGTTGTTGATATTCCTAATGTTTATGGAATATTGTTAAGTAGGGAATGGACCAAGGTTATAAATGGATACATGTCCATATATTACTCACATTTATGGCTATCTTGGAAGGGAGTTCCTAATCATATCACGGTCAAGAGAGAGCCAAGGATGAAACACATGATCATTGAGTACAATGTTGTGAATGAGAGGGTCAACATAATTGACTCAAACTTAGGGGGTTTTATCATAGATATTGCTAAGGTGTGTGATCCCAAGAGTGCTCATGTTGTTCCTAGACTATGGAAATTACATTTTGATGGTGTTAGGTATAATGTTAGATCTGGAGTAGGCATTGTCCTTACTGACCCTATTGGTAAAAAAATACCATGTTTCCTATAGACTCCAATTCCATTACACTAACAATATTGATGAATAGGAGGACCTTATCCTAGGTTTGTAATGTTATTTAAAGAATAAAGTCAAAGAACTAATAGTGTATGGTGATTTAGAACTAGTGGTCAACCAAGTAAGAAGCAAATACCAATGCAAGATCTCATACCTTAAAAGGTATAAGTTTAGATTTTGGGATCTGATTGAGTTCTTTAATGCTTTGAACATTATATCCATCCTAAGAGAAGAGAACCAAGTTTTTGATGAGATGGCATCTAATATATTCAACCTCATGCTAGACCAAGACTCTCATAATTTTAGCATTGAACTGATCATGTGTCTTTCAGTGCCTGATAATGTTAATAATTTTCAAGTCTTTAGTAATAATCAACAGATATTGGATTGGATTTCATGATCAATTCTTGAGCATTTAATGCTCATATTATTGATGAGAGTAATGAAAGTGCATCTAAGGAGGAAAAATTTGATGTTAAAGTTATTCATTTGATTGATAACAAAATCCCTAAGGGGATGATTACTTTAGAGACTGTTTGATTAGGACAAACTGGTTGAGGTTTATAAAATTCCCAAAGTAAGTGGGAATAACTATAATGTTGTTGATCTTGGAATCTAATATCAACCCCCATTAGTAAACATTGGAAAATCCTACATAAACATTAAGAACAATAAGACCAAAGAGCTACTTACCCAATATAGGGATGTCATAGCATAGTCTTATAATGACTTAAATATCTTTGATCCAAGGGTCGTCACTCACACCATCCCTCTTAAATAAAATTGTAAACCCTTTACGTAAAATCAAAGGCCCATAAAACCTATCTTAGAACCAATGATATTCAAGGAAGTTAATAGACTACTAGATTCTAGGACAGTCTTCCCCATCAGGCATTCTACTTGGGTGGCTAATTTGGTGCTAGTCAAGAAGAAGAATGGTGAGACTAGGCTCTGTATTTACTTTAGGAACTTAAAAAAAGCATTTGAGAAGGATAAGTATCCTCTTCCTTCTCTCGACCAAGTTATATAAGTTGTTTCAAGTTTAGCCATGATGTCTTTTCTTGATTGATTTTCAATATATAACCAAGTATTGGTTGACAAATAACATAGGATGAAGACATCTTTCACCACCAAGTAGGGGACCTTTGTATATAAGAGAATTCCGTTTGGGCTAATAAATGCAAGAGCTACATTTCAAAGAGCCATGGACCATGCCTTCCAAGGCCTGATAGGTAAATGCATCATTATATATATGGATGATCTAACATTTTTTTTAAAAAATAGGGAAGATCACTTTATGCATTTATAGCAGGTATTTGAAAGATGCAGAAGGTATGGAGTTTCCTTAAACCCCAAGAAGAGTATCTTTTGTATTACTAAAGGAAAACTATTGGGGCATGTTAAAACCAAGGATGGGATCTCCATATATCCTAAAAGGGTGGAGGCTATATCCAAAATAAAGCCTCCAAATAGTAGAAAATATTTGAAATCATTCTTTGATAAAGTAAACTTTGTAAGAAAATTCATTGTTGGATTTGTAGATATTGTCAAACCATTAAATGACATGCTGAAGAAGGATGCCAAGGTCTCATGGAATGAAGAATCTAGAAAGGAATTCAATGCCATAAAGGAAGTAATTAGCTAGGCTCCAATCCTGATAAGTCCTAACTTTTCAAAGGACTTCTACCTCTATTCTTTTTCTTTTGACAATACTATGGCTACAGTATTGAATTAAAAGATTGATGGGTGTGATCACCCAATAGCTTTTATGACCACAACTTTAAGAATGTTGAGTTGAACTATTCATTGATTGATAAGTAGGCATATGCATTAGTTAAGGAAGTAAATAAATTTAGGCATTATATCCTTATAAATAATGTGCACGCTATTCTACCTGACCTTACCAAAAAGCTTATGCTAAGCTAGAATGAGTTAGGAAAACAAAGAGGTAAATAGATGTCAGTTTTGTAGGAGTATACATAGAAATGAAAATGGCAAAACTAGTAAGGTGACAAGGTCTAATCCAAATGACTGCTAATACCAACCTTAGGTTAAGTAATTATACAAGTAGATCAATAGAATTTTCAAGATAGTGAGTGGTATGATTCTATTATTTATTTACTAATCAATGATACTTGTCTTGTAGGACTGACAAGGGAGCAAAAGAGGGATCTAAGGCTCAAAGTAGTTCATTATCTAATTAATAATGGATTCTTATAAAGGAAAAACTTTGAATGAGTATAATTGAGGTGAATCTAAATAAAGGAAGTTGCTCAAATCATGAGTACCTTCCACAAAAATTTTAGTAATGGACACCCATCAGTGAAGACTACTGCACATAAGATTCTTAGAGCTAGCTACTATTGGCTAACTATCTTCAAGGATGATTACAAGCATGTGAGGTAATGCCATTCTTGCCATATTTTTAGCACCAAGGAGCCTAAGGTAGTAATTCCTTTGCAACCAGTCATGGTTGACAAACCATTTTCCCAATGGGGGTTTGAATTTGTAGGAGTGATCAACCCTAATTCATTTCAAGGTCACAAATTCATCCTAACTACCACATATTATTATATAAGGTGGGCTTAAGCTGTAGCCACTAAATAATGGAGGATGGAGGAAGTGATCAATTTATTGGAAGAGAACATTTGTACTAGATTTAGAACTCTAGTCTCTCTAGTGTGTGACAATGGGTTTGTATTTACATCCATAGAGATGATTGAATGGGATTATGATAATGGCATACATCTAAAGTTTTCATCTAATCATTATCCCCAAGGAAATGGAGTCTCTGAGTCTACCAATAAAAATTTGATGAAAGCAATCAAGAAGTCTATTGAAGACAAGCCTAGGACTTGGCACAAGTTGCTCAAGTATTCCCTATGGGAAGATAGGATAAGGATTAAACAAGCCTTGGAATCATCACCTTTCTTGTTGGTGTATGTCTATGAACCAATATTTCATATCAATCTCAATTTTCCCATGTACAAATTCATGAAATAATATACGGAAGAGGTCCTAGAGCTTGAAAACTCAATATTGTTAGACATCATTCAAATAGAGGATGCAAGGGATAAAGCCTTTGATAATTTTAGTAAACATTAGACCACAGTGAAGAGATGGTTTGATAAAAGATCAAATATTAAATTGTTTAGATACGGGGACTTGGTTCTCCTTTGGGACAAAGCTTCTGAGCCTAAGAGAAAGCATAGAAAATTCACACCTTTATGGATTGGCTCATATCAGATTGCAAAAAAACTAGGGAAAAACACCTTTAAGCTCAAAGACCTATAAGGAGTAGAGTTCACATTTCCCACCAATGGGTAGTACCTCAAGCACTACTTCTCTACTACTCCTCCTGGGGTCTTTATGGAGTATATTGTAAGATGGTTAGCTTTAGTGTAGGTAGGATAGTTATTTTCCTTTGGTTCTTTCTTTCTTGTCCCTTATTTGTATATAAGCATGTATATATTTATTTGCTTTCCTTTACTTTCTTGATTTCTTGTTTTCCATTGTGTTTTTTTTTTATTCCCTTGTTCCTTGATTTCAATAAGTCCTTTTGAACAAAACTGAGCTCAAAGTTTTAGGTTACTTGAAACCCCAAAGTTTAGGGATATGGGTGTGAACCTAATATATGTGATAACCATGGATCTAAAATATAAGCCTAATATTGTGATTTGAAGAAACTGGTAAAGACTGATGAATAGGTTAACCATTTTATGAGAACTTGAATATTGTCTTGACCTAAATTTGGTTTTAAGAAGATTTTCACTTGTAGGATGAAAGCTTAATTTGTTGAAGCACAGACATGCTTACATTTAACAAATATCCTTGCTTAGGAAAATGGTTGCAACCATAGGTGATTCTCAGAGGATCAAACACTTGACCAAATCCTTAAACCTAGCTACCCTAGTTCCCATCCTTACTGAAAGCATCAAATATCTAGAAAATACAAAGAATAAGGATTCAATGCAAAATCAAAAGATTTGCAAGCATAGGTGATTCTAGTAACCTCCACCGAGGCTATGAATGCCTGGATGATAGTGGAGCAAGGCTATGAGTGGATCCAAAGGCATCTCTATTAGGGATATGGATCCCTGACTGGTAATAGAGCAATGCCCAAGCCTTCCCTGAACCAAAATCATGAATTTTAGTGAATATCTAAGCATGCCCTAAGTTAGTGTTAATGATTAAAGATATGAAACTTGAAAGTTGTCTCCTAAAGCCCATGGCAAATAGTAAGTGGAATCAACTCGCACACACATCATGGCTATGTCTTAATTTTTTATCCCAATTTTGTAAGTACAAATTTTATCTCAACCATAAACTGATCTAGATAATGGCATGGATCAAATGGAGTGGATGACTTAATTATTTATCTAAACTAGAGTCTCTAGGTTCTAACATATTGATATGTCTCTCCATAAGTCACCATTTATTGAGGTCAACATACCCCCATTTTTTGAAAAATTGGGACCCTTGAGATATTCTAAAGCCTAACCCTACAAGCATGGCCTCTTTTAGATATTATTTAAAATTTGAGGATCATCCACTCTGTCAAACTTGGGTATTGAATTGTGTTTTGCTTTAAACTTGCCTAACATTGCTAATGATTGATCTTTATGTCTTTAAGTTACAAGCTTCATGGATTATTTGATAATGGATCCATGTTCTAAAACCCTTGCACAAACCCTCAGTTCAAATTTGAATTGGTGGGAATTAATTTGAGGGAGCATTTTAAATATATTTTTGGACTTGAGCACAAGTTTCATGTTTAAAGCTTAGTCATGTTTTTGACACATCTAAAACTTTAGCTTGAAATATGTTTGTTCCCCTTCATTACTTTCCCCATTATCTCCTTATTATTTCTAACTGAGTATAATATTTGGTTTTGAAAGGTCCCTTTTATTTTATAACATAGTCCCTTTATTAGCCTTTTAGCCTAAAGTTTTAATCCTAAGTCCCTGATGTATTTATTAATACGAATGAGACCTTGGCATTAACACTTTATCCTAAGCCTTTACTTTAGTCCCAAGTTATAATTTAATTCCCATGCATATTTGTAGAAATAATGGCCCATGCTTCCTCGCAACCTTTTAATCAGATGGTGTGAGGAAATCCTGATAGAATCTATCAGTTAGTCCTTTATACCAATCATGTTCAAGCTCCCAAATCAAGATTAATGGTTCTTGCTTCATCATAGACCGAAGATTAGATAAAGTGAAGACATCATAGAAAATTTAAAAGCCTAGGAGCTCCATGGATTTGTCATGTGTTACTCTTGTGTTCAAAGATTAAAAGTAAAGGACCCTACATGTAAGAAGGGACCAATCACGAGCAAGCTCCCATATCATGATCAGATGACTCTCACTTCATCATGATTCTTGATCCAATAGAGAAAATCAAGTTTGATATCTTGGGAGGCCCCATAGAGGTTCCAAGTAACTATCTCATATTGGGACACAAGATTTTTATGAGATTAAATTTGATGTTTGCATGACCATCATTTGATGTCCGTGAGGATGTACTTGATGTTTATGCTACCATCAACTTTAATCCCATCAAACTAAAAGGATAGTTTAAATTCAATGTTTGCATGATCATCATTTGATATCTATAAGTAGGTATTTGATGTCTATGAGACCCTCAAATTTAAGCTAATGAATTTTTTTTCTCAGGGCTAAGATGCACTCCAAAATGTTACTAGAAAACTCATAAATTACCTTGTAGACTACTAAAAGCCCTCAAAGTATGCTTAAACATTGGAAATATTTGAACTAAAAATATTTAAATGATCTTATGGTCTAAGTATATACAAAATAAACTTAGTCTAAGTCTATATCTTAAGGTCCCCATTATATTTTGTTTAAATGTTGTGAAACTTAGGCTAGAGATTTATACTAAATCTTATCTTAAAAGGGTTTTTGTGACATAAAAATTTGCTCAAATTCTTTTAACCAAAGGTTTTAGTGTGTTCATTAATACATTAAATCTCTATGGAAAATTTTTACATTTTTTTCTTATATCATTTGACCCCTTTTAGCATATTCTATAGGCTTAACATAAGTATTTTATCCCAAAGTATACATTGTGTTTATTAAACACAGTGTAAACTTTGGCCTAAAATATTTAGCTATGGCCCCCTTTGTATAAACTAAGGACACTTAGGTATAAACATTTTAGCCTAAAATTCATTTTGTGTTTAATAAACATAAAATGAACCTTAGCCTAAGGTACTTAAACCTAAGTCCCTGCCTAATTTATTTGATTTAAAACTTAGCATAAAATTCTTTAACCTAAGTCTATTTGTGTTTATTAATACAAAATAGACTTAGGTAAAAACATTTTAGCCTAATTATTTTTATGTTAATGATCTAGCTTAAAGCTCATGCATCTTTGTAGATCAACGACTCACATTTCATCATAGATGGATGATCCAACAATGCAAAGACATCAGAGACTTTTCAATGGAGCCCCAAGAGCCCACAAACTCAACACATCATAAAAGTACATTTAAAGTAGAACTGACCAAGGATCTAATGATTTGCGCTTCATCATGTTCCTTGATCTAATGGTGTGAAAGCATTGATGACTTTTCAAAAAAGCCTGAAAGGCCCATGTAGGTGCCAAGTGGCACAACCATGGGGCATTGGTACCAAAGATCCAATAATGAACAAGATCCTTGATCAAAATTGATGGTTTTTAGTCACTCACAGGATCTTGATCTGATGGTGTGAAGCAAATGGGGATTTTTCAAATACCAATAGCTATTGCTCAAAAGACATTTATGAAAAATGCCCTAAAAATTGCCAAATAGATGCCAAATAAGCACCATGTAAGCACAAAATGGCAATAACTAAGATCTTGTGTGCTCAAAAATGCAAAAGTATAAAGGAAAAAATCCAAATCAAATCCAAGGCATGTATGAGCTAAAGTCTAGATACACCCTCACCATTAAAGCTTCAAACCCATAAACCCTACATGAAAGAGACCCTAACTAAACTTAATCGATCATAATTCAATTTGAGAAGAGCTTAATTATGATTTGAGCATAGAAGAGTTAACACAAAGACAAATTGTAATCCAATTATGATGATTTTATATGAGTAGAAGTCATTATAGCTCATAGGCAATAAACAATAATTGAAGGAGGAAACATAACTCTATCTCTCCATGAAAAATGAAGGAAGGGATTTTAAATACATGGAGATGGATGTCATAGCCCTAAATAATGGTAATAATAATTGGTTTGAGATATTCTAGACCATAAAAGAGATGAATCCCATTACCAAAGAGGACCAAAGAATTGTAGTTGTTAATCGGAGGTACTATGACCTGTTGCTATTCAAATGGTCAACCTTCATCATGATGCTACTAAACCAAAGGTACTTCATTGTATCAATGTGATTTCTCCAATTTTTTTAGACTGTAGGATTGATAATGATTGGATCATCCATGAGAGAATCTCTAAGATATTTGCCTACATTGCCCCATCAACCTCTAATAAATATTATGAGCTCCCAAATCCCCATGTAGACCTACCTAAAATAAAAGAATGGACCAACCATCATGACCTAGATACCATCCTTAAACCATGGTTACTCTAAGGGAATCATGTATTTAGGTACTTTGAGGGTAAGATCCCAATTGTCCTATTTAGAGAAGGGATCAGGGTTATTATGACCCTACTAAATAGATCATCAAGAGCCTCCACCACTACTTATGTCAAAAAGAGCTAGGTATCCTTTATGTATTTCACTACCATAAATAAGAAGATAAGTAAGTAATTCTTCATGATGTCTTATCTGATTAATGCCCTGCTTGCTTCCACAAAGATCCTAGACATCAAGAATTAGTCTCTAGAGGGCATAATCATAATTTCCCACCACTACTCAAAGTTAAACATCTTCAATTATAAGAACTACATGCAATTCATATGTGACTATGTCTATCCCACTTTGGTGGAGACCATCATAGGGATTCACATGCTTAGGGTTCACCCTTTGATTAAGAAATACATAGATCTAATGGGAGAAATTTAGTTTTACCCAGATTGCATAGTGATCCAAATTTAGGGAATTCTAACTTAATTATGTAGATTACCTATCCATGTACCTGGCAAGTTGGTAGAACAAGAAATTTCCTCCCAAATCATCAATCATGTTGATGGAGTTTTCAAAGAGAAGATGAAGGGCTTCTTCCATCCCTTTCCTCTAATAATTGGTAGGATACTATTATAGGATTGGAATTAGGTGGATACCATGTCTAGGTATAGGGACTCCTTTGGGTTCCAAGTAGGTGATCTCAAGTAGTGGGATCCCAAGAATGTAGTGGGCCCACATCTAAAGAACAAGTAGTTTCCCAAACATGTGTATGTGCATCAACTTGGTGTCCATAACACTATATATATATATATCAGGGCAATCAATTTTGAGGAAGTGTTGTCTAGACTCAAGGGATACAACATTAAACTTAAGCATAGATTGGCAAGTGATTAGAAACTAGTAGGGGATATATGGAAAATGAATCCTCTCTAGTATCATTTACTTCCTAGATCATCTAGGTCACCTCAAGAACAAACTCAGTTGGAGCAACCACAACCATAAGGGTGAATTATATAAGGACATGACAAGGAAAATATGGAAGAGGGACTTGGAGAGGAACCATCATCCTCAACCATACCCCAAAATCCAACATCTCTAAATAAGAACTAAGACATGATTGGTTTTGGGCCAGATGATACTATTAAAGATGCCTTTAGATTTATTGCTAATGCATATGGCTCTAGAGAGGAAGAAGAGGAGACTGAGGAAACATAAGCTCATGCAACGGAAGTTAAGCAATAGAATAAAGGAAAAAAGTTTCTCTTGATATAGTCCAAGTGGCACCCAAAGAGAAGAGAAAGGTAGAGCTAGCATTAGTCCTTATAGGATCAAAGAAGCCAAGGTTGACTCTCACTCATCCTATGAGTGAATTAACCTTTTTAGTGATGAGAACCCCAGCTATAGACTAGTGATCCCTAATTGGTTCATTTATGGAAAATTGTATAAGATCCCCTCTTTGTCCCACCCATGGGAAAGGCTTTCAATATTGATGTGCATGAAGAAATCAAACCATAGATAAGGGTTTTGATGAGAGAAAAAAAAGAAATAAGAATAATAATTACTGTAGTGCCAGATGATAAGAAAATGGATGCTCTAGGAGCATCAAGTAGCACTAGATTTGAGGTCCTAGAGCCTTCAAAATACATGGAGATAATTACTATAGTGTGATTTAATCTAGTAGTAGTTAGATTGGAGAGAGTCACTACAAGGAAATCCATGGTGGGAACTGAGGAGTTCATGGTTAAACCCTTTATAGGCTTAACCCCAGTTGAAGGGCAATAACTTTGTGAGGTTCTTATCCATGAGGAAGATATTGAGATCCTACTTGAGGCTCATTAAACTCAAGCTAAAGCTAGGATTAGATGAATGAAACAAAGGATTCTAAATTTATAAAATGAAAAGGAAAACTTAGAAACATAGGCCATTTTATCAGTAACTAATGCCATAATAAATATGTTTAAAGCATAATTATTTATTATGTTTGATTCTTTGAAATCAATAAGGCTGAGGTAGGATGTATTAATCTAACAAAGTGAGGTGGATAAGGGATTAATAACAGAGTGGTAGGAGGTAGAGACCAAGACAAGGGATCTCATTAGCACTTTTATTAGGGATATAATTCCTAAATTCAAAACCATAACATTGGCCCACCTAAATTTTATACTAGGAATAATGGTAGATAAAGTTCAAATTCTAAGTGTGTGGACAAAGAAATTGGATAGACTCTTGGCAAATGATAAGGAATTGATCACTAGAATTGAACATCTTTTGGGCACTATGCTTGATAATCCTACACAGACTACAACCCTGGGGATTATAGATGATACAGAGTATAAGCATAGATTTACCTTGTTAAGTAGGAGGTAAAGGGAAAGATATAGGGTAGATCAGGTAGTGACAATGACAAAATTTTGAGCTTGATATTTACAATCAAGGAAAAGATTGTAGAAGCTTGGAGCATCAAAGAAGCTATGGATAGAGATGATAGGGACCTTGATGACTTAGCTAATCAAGAAGAGATTACATCTTGAATCTATTTGTAGATCTAGAGCTTTTAAGGAACAACATCATAAAGTAATGAAGCTTCTACAAGAGAAACATGGGAGTCCCTCAGTAATGGGTCCACTAGCTAATTGATATTCCTTTTTGTAAAAACATTTTAATATTTGAAATAGGGAATATTATTTTGTAAGGAATATGATAGTTTTTTAGCATATTGCCTCTGGTTCCATCTAATTTTGAGAAATAAATATATTCTAGAACTTTCTAAATAAGGATAGTGGTCCTTATCTTTTGTACAATTGTATCTTGTAATTGATCGATGTACTACCTTATCCTTGTATAAAAGGCATCATTACCATATTTTAAAGGGACATTTTGAGCAAACATTTTTATATTTGGAGCAATTAATGCAATTAAGGAGTTTGGCAAGGATTGTCCAAATTTTATGTGTCAATTATTAATCTAACTTTCTCTCAATTGTTGGTTCTAATCTTGAGTTTGAATAATTTATTTAAATTTTGAATTTGCATTTGTGATACAAGGTTACTAATTTGTGCTTATTCTAAATTAGTTAAGGATCTTAAATTTCATTCATTTCATTTGTTATGTATTCAGATGTGCTTATGCTATTTGAGTTTAGTAATAATTCTTTATAGCACAATCTAGTTTTTACTTGTATAATTCTATATTATCCTTAGAAATTTTCTCGGTGTGTGGTGAGATCTGAGATTTTGCTATTTTGCATCATATATTAGTAAATGTAGGTTCAGTCATAATTGAAACTTTGTCATGATATTTGAGTCAAGGATCAATAATCACTTGTTTCTTTTATGCCTTACCCTTCCCTTATGCTTCTTTTTAAACTAGATCACTGTGGTTTAAATTCCATTATAGTTATCCATTTAGATTAATCTATATTTCAAGTTTTGGTTAAAATTCATTAGAATTATCAAAAATACTTGTAATTTATAAATTGTGCCATGATGGCTCCCAACCATCACTTATTTTAAATTTTGTGGAGAACTCATACATTACTATGTCGCTATTTCACCATAGGTGACATCAAGTTGCCACAACCTGTTACTCATGCCTTGAATTCCTATAATTTTAAAATTAGAAGTGTTCTTTCAACACTAAGAACCCATGTGATACATTTAAAGGCATAAATAAGTATAATTAAAATTTATCTTAGTAAACACACAACCAGTGTTTCTCTTCTTCAACTTGTGCTACTTGCAAACCTTAGAAAAATTTTAGCAATATTAATGCATACACACTATAGGATGTACCCATTTTAGGTTCAATTATTTGAACCTAAGGATTGGACCTACACATAAATATACAAATCTATATTTTAGACTAAAAATGAAAAAATACAACTTTAGACATGATAAACAATATGAATTTCATCAAGACACTTCATAAAAATATGACTATGATATTAGACACACACACTCTCTCTCTCTCTCTCTCTCTCTCTCTCTCTCTCTCTCTCTCTCTCTCTCTCTCTCTCTCTCTCTCTCTCTCTCTCTCTCTCTCTCTCTCTCTCTCTCTCTCTCTCTCTCTCTCTCTCTCTCTCTCTCTCTCACACACACACACACACACACACACACACACACACACACACACACACATATTCATTAAAAAATTTAAAAAAATAGATTTGCCACAAACTATGCCTAATTCTATATGCATTCAAGAAACTAATTTCTAATTTTGTTGGATATAGTTGGGGGAGGGGAGAGAACATGGTAAAATATATAATATGTTTTTATAAAAATATATGAATACCTCTTCATATTTTAACTATTTATCCTACTTATACTTCACCATTTTCAAAAAAAAATAGTTGTTTTAAAAATACACTAAAAAAGATACAATTCAAGTTATTATAGTATATTCAAATTTTGAACATAGGCATCTCTAATAAGTTAATATTTCTCATTTTTTAATAAAAACATGTCCACTTAAGACCCCCATTTTGGTCCCCTATTTGCATGCACTTATACATATGAATAACTAAACACCTACATATTAACTTAATATTATTGCAATATCCATACACATCAACATTAAGTTGACTTCATTTGAAGATAATATATTAAAAAAATTGTTTACCTCAAATAATCTACTATCTATTAGAAGAGGTGTTCTCGTAATGTGTCCTCCTCCTCCTCCATTTCTTCTAATTTGATTCATACCTTGATGATAAGTTTGTAAATTATATCCCTATATATAAAATGGAAAATATTAGTTTTTTAATATTTGCTATGACCATGAAAAGTTTCAAATTAAATATTAACATAAAATTCAAAAAAATATACATAATATTAGGATTACATATATACTCACATGATGTAGGTCTACTTGTTGATGAAGATCTTTATTCTTGTGAATTAGACCTTGGTACAAAAAATACCTTTCATATAGAAGAAGAGCTTGGTACAGGGGATGATTGATAGTTGCTTAATAATGATATATTATCTACAAGACAAAAGACAACTTTTTTAGACTATTTCTTCTTTACATTATATATATATATATATATATATATATATATATATATATATATATATATATATATATATATTTAGGTATTTGAATTTATAATCTTTGAAAAAATAAAAAAATTGTATAACAAAAATAAATTCCTTACTTTATTATTCCAAAAATTAACTTGTTTCTTTACGATTTAAATTTTAGACTTCTTAATTTCAATAGAAAATTTTAACTATTTTGTGTACCCTAATTTTTAAAAATGAGTTTGCAACATGCCAAATTTTGTATTATGAAAATAGGTAAATCAAGTTATCCCTAATTCACTTCTTCTTGGTGCAAAAAAGGTGGTATATTAACACCAATTTTGTGCCACCCTTTTCACCATTTTTACATCACAAAGGTTAAACTAGATTATTTTTAAAAAAAAAAATGATTGAAAAAGACCTAATTAATGGTGCAAAATAACTTTGTTTAGTACCGTATTGGTAGTTTTGTATATTTCATGTAGTATAAATCTATGGTTTGAGACCCATATGTATGAAAGTACCGTGATCACTACCATTTGGTGTTAGTGATTTTTTCATTATTCCTTATTTGATGTATTACAAAGCTTTGATAAAATAATATAGGTTGAATGCCAACATGACACTCATGCCCTTTTTCAGAATGCCTATACCAATGTAATACAATAAAGTATAAGTGTTACATACAATCTATTTTTAAAACTTCTAAAATTTTAATAGGAGATTGCAATTAATTTTTTATATTATTAATCCAATTTATATTTTACATTCCCTGAAGAATTTCCCAATTTTTTACATATTTATTGTGTGACCATTTTTCATTGGTTTATTTGGATCCATCATCAAACAAACTTGTTGACAAGCTTCTCATGTGGTTTTATGAGTAATCTCCACTGGGGTAGTTTTATACTAAATAGATCTATGTGTTTGGTATTTTTGTGGTGTGTTTTATTATATTTTCAATTTATCCTTTTATATTTGGTTTATGTTATAAGGGATTATAACTTGTTTATAGAGGAATAATATATACCATCATATTATCATTCACATGAGCATATTATTGATTACATCTTTTGGTAGCCAACTTATCTTGTAGTTGAGATCATGTAAATTTTCATGATGATGAGTATTTTAGATTAATACTTATGGATCCATCATGTTATTTGTACCCATACTTATGGAGAAAATGAACATGAGAATTACTCTAAGGAAATTTTAGCATAGATAAGTTCCATAAATAGTACACCATTTACCATTAACCTTAATGGATAAGGCTAATATGTTAGCCTACCTAAACATAAATATTAAATTTTCCCTATAGGTGATTAATTAACTAATTAGTTAATTATTTATAACTAATAAATCATTATAATTTTAATCACCCATATTTTTACATGAACTTTCTTTCATTCTTATTCAATTCAATATCAATCTCTATGAGGTACCAATTTTGAGGCCATTATTTATACTTAAATTCATTGGTCATTTTTCAATTTCAATGATTTCTCTCACTTTCTTTATACAATAATTATATTCTCTTATAATTTGTCTTTCACCATTTAAATATGTCTGGTGTTTTTTAACATGAAAATGTTTTGATAAAACATATTCTTCTTGAAATATGTCTAGTGTTTTGTAACATGAAAATGTTTTGATAAAACATATTCTTCAAGCAGAGAACCATTTATATGTCTAGTATACTCTTTAAGCCTATTTTGGAGAGACTGTCACACCCACATAGGTTTCTCCACAAGATCACAGAACTAAGTAGACCTCTTTTTTGGCCTTAGGACTTAATGGATATTTTAAGGAATCCACTTGTTTTGAGTATTATGACATTTAAAGATAACTTGTATACCAAATTTTATCACAACTATTTCTAAAATATCTAAGACACCCTTTACATAAGGAATGTTGATCCTAGGTACTTTTTTATTCCCACCTCAATATCTTTCTATTTGTGTTCCTACCTTATATAATTATCTTTAAATTTCCCACTTCTTGTACGCATTTGGCATAAAAATTTATATTAGGTATTCTTTCTTATGCTTGAATTTTTTAGGGTCAAAAATCTTAAATGTATGAATCATGAAAGAGTTAAGGACAAATTATTTTTGACAATGGTGATGGTGAGAAGCTACATGTAGGTAAATTTTAATATGATTATTATTTTTATATCCTTTTTCCTTTAAGATTTATAAGGATTGAAACTTTGGAATGCCTGAGGATCCTCCTCTACTCTTTCTTTTATTTATCTTCCTAACAACCAAGATTTGAGATTAAAATGGATCTCCTATAAAAAATTATCACTGATCATCTTAGGAAAGCCTACTCTAATACCATTTATAAATGAGGATATAGCCCATGTATCTTTAGCATACACAACATAAATTTAAAGCATTTAGACAAGATAGAGATTCACAAATAAATACACACTATATTAACTATGTGTAATATATAATGTATGTTTGCAACCAGTAATGGTTGCACTATAACAAGACTCTCTAAAAGACTACATCTCTACTAGTTCAGGAAATGACTCTAATCTCCATTACATTCCACAATAACACAAAAGGTTATTATATAGGAAAATTAAGATGTGAGTGAGAGATTATTATTGAAAGAGTAGAAGGTGATATCATTTCCCAAGTTACACCTAATCCTTCTCACACATGTGAGGATATATACCACATTAATTATGCATTTTATAATTATGTACACATAATAAATAACACATTGGTAACACATCTACCTAAGTTTGACTTCACATCAAGTGTCAATATGACACTCTCCAAAATTTTCCATAAGAGTAAGGAACTAAGTAGACCCCCATTTTTTCCTTAGGACTTAATTGATCTTTTATAGAATCCACATGTCAGATATTATGACATTTGAAGGCAGCTTGTATATGGAATTTTCTCCAAATTATTTCTAACTTCTCCGAGACACCCTTTACATAGGCAAGGTTGATCATAGGTGCTTTCATGTCCTCACTTTTATCTCTTTGTCTTTGTGTTTATACCCTATGGAATTATATTTCAATTTCCCACTTCTTGTACCCATTCAACATTAAAAAAATATATATGATGTGTTCCTTCTCATGCTTGAAATGTTTAAGGTCAGAAATATTAATTATATGAGTCACGAAAGAATTAAGTACAATTATTTTTTGGCAATGATGATGGTGTGAACTTGACTATAAGTAATATATATATGATTCTTATTTTTATATACTTCATGAAATAATCTATCATTTGGTTTCTTAGAGATGAGTACATCAAGGAGGGGTTGCTTGTTATCTTCCTCTTTTTCCATATTAACTTGTAATTTTTCATCCTCCCATTTGAATGATTGAGAAATTTATTGAGTTTTTTTGTCACCATAAGACCATTTAACATAGTTATCATATAAAAATATATCCCACAAATCATATTTAAATTAATATGGCTCTAAAGCTTTCAACTTAAAATTTTCCATAAATAAGTTCACTTCAATGGGTGATAATGGTTACCCCATTTCCACTCCCTTAATTTGATAATATATTTCCCTTTTAAAGAGGAATAAAATTGAACATAAACACAATTTTACCAAATCTATTGTCTAGTTATCTATAATACTTCTAATGGCATGCATAGTTTCTTCATGTGGTATTTTTGTGTATCGTGATATGACATCAAAATTAACCAGTATATCATTCACACTCACTCTTTGATATTTGTCATTAAAAAAAAAGTGTTCATATTTTTAAATAAATATAATAATTATTTTATATCAAATAATTTAATTTTATATCTATATACTTAGTAAGATTATATGTGGGAGAGTTTCTCGCATTAAAAATAGGTCTAAGAGTGATATCGTCCTTGAAGTTTTGTTGTGCCCCATAAATCATTGAGATAATAAGTGCCTTTGGAATCAATCATTATTTTTCTCTTTCGATAATAAATAAATTATTAGTTTCTTTCATTATGGTATTAACCACCTTATTTAAAGGATTTATTGTGACCTTATTATCACTCTCACTTGTATTCAAATGTTCAAGAATTTTGGTTTCATAATATTTTATATCTATATGAATAGTTTTGTTACCATTATCTTCCTTGAGAATAACTATATATATAAAGCCCATTAAAATCTTTTCATTCTTCTTTGGTAATGTTTCTCTTTGGTGGAAAATTTCTCCTTTAAATAATTAAACATTCAAATTTAATTCTTCTATAACATCTATCTCAAAATTTCTTACACCAATATATATACTAGAAATAACATATTCATAGAAATATTTGAGGGGGTGTCTTATAAATCCTAGAGTTACACTCAAGATATTAATAGTTGGATTATTTAATCAAATATTAAAAATATTTGACATATTATTAGTAATCATCTTATTTATATCATCTCGATTTAATTGATTCATCACAGGGAAAACATTTAGTATGTTATTTTATTGGCCTCTTCTTAGTCTCAAATTATAACTAAATTGGTTTAGTGTTTTTTTTCTAAACCTATCAATATCCTCTAATTTAATAGATATTTTTGTGAAGTTTGTTAAATTGTGGCCAACAACCAAATTATCAGTGCTATTAGAGAATGCAACCTCACTAGGGTTAATTTACCTAATTATATGTTATGTCTTGACATTATCTTTATCCATCTCCTCACACATGACCTAAGTTTTTATATTATATAATATTGTTTTGTTCAATCCTATGGATACAATGTTGGTTGCACTATTAATACCAACTTATTCCTATTCATGACTATGTTGTTAATGATTTTATTATTGGCATTATATAGTTTTGTAATAACTCTTGTTAGTATGTTTAGTCATTGATATGTAACTAATAACCATTGAGGTTTCTCTTATAATGTATATAAGGTCTTATTTATATAGAAACAATTTATACTTTGTACTATGTATGAGATAAAGTTGTGATTACTCTCATATTCTTATGTGTTACATTATGGTATATATTTATGTAATTGATATTTCTTTGATAGTACACTTTATATAAAAATAAAGTAATCCATCAAAACATTTTTATCAAAGAAATTTTAAGCTCAAAAGGAGCAAACCAAATCTAAGTAGAAGTGGAATTTTAAAAATTATCCCACAAATCATACTTGTACGATAATGCAAATTTTAAATCTTTCATATAATTTCAATAGTTTTATTATATAGATTTTAATAGTTAATTTTTTTTTGTTTTCCCCAAATCAAGGATTTGTTTTTTATAAAAGCCATTTTTATGGATTATCATAGTATAATACAATGCAACAATGTTTAAATGTGGATTTAAACACATGCAAAAATGGATATGATTAAGTATGTTAGAAATACTTAGATAAGATTGATGATGCAGATTATGAGATTGATTTTAAGAGAATTTTATTTATTCATTTTAAGAATGCCAAATCAAAACAAACGGCCAAAAGAGAAAAATATTGAAGAATCCTTTATTATTGATGGATTTTTTAATGAAGGAAACTCTTTAATTTACAGCAAGATCAAGTTTTATTGATAACCATGTAATACCAATTTAAATATCTTGATATTAATTCATAGTTTAAGATGGTTTTGCCTTTAAAAAAAATAAAAAACTTAAACAATCTTTACAGTTGATTTTTGGAACTATTACATAATAAAATAGAAAATATATATGTTTACAAACATTTAATTTCAAATGAAACTATTAAGAAAAACATAAAAAAAAAATTGTTATTATAAAATTGAAGGTGGATTCTTTAATAAAATAAATGAGTTCATGTATGAATATACCCTTTATTTCTTCAAACCCCTTACCAATCTTTATAATCTTCACGATACAAAAAATGACACTAGGATGAGAAAAATCACTTAATGAAATTCACATTTCATATTGTCTACATGATCTCCATGATCCTCAAAATCCATATATATACTCATCTTGTTCTCGAATTCTTCCTCAATTTCCAACTTGCACACCTCTACTCTCAAAATATTTCTATGAAGGGAAATTAATGGGTTTTTTCACTTTTTTGATCTAATATTAAACATTTTAAATTGGATGATGATATTAGGCTCATCAAAGTACCTTTAAAATATCATTTATTTATTATGACCCATTTTCAACTCATCACATTCTTGGAGTCCCTAAAATGGCTCACAATGGGATGAATCTCATTTTTCTTCAAATTACAATTTTTTTTATGGTTCTATAGGATTAGATGATGTCTTTGAATCTGTCAATGGGACATTATTTTCCTCTTTATTGGGAAGTTTCAAAGAGCTTTCCAACTATTCCTAGATTACATATGGTTTCCCAAAATCACTCATAAACTATTAAAAATGAATTTTTATTCTTGAAATTCGTATATTTTCTTCTTGTTATGTAAATTGTATATTTGTATTTGTGTTTTTTATGCTCTTGGACTTCCCACCAAATTCCTTCTCCGTCCCTTATTATGTGTATCCTCCTTCTTTACCTTCAATGTGTATTTCCCTTAAAAATGACTTACAAAGAGATAAAAATAGTTTTCTTTATTTTAATGAAGTGATCATGAATTCTTTTCTTTTAACCATGTTTCTATCATCAAGACAAACACGAAGTTTGACACTAAATTTCATGTTAATGATTTTTCAAAAATAAGGAAAATCATTTTTGAAATTTCTCTCCAATTTATTTAAATTTTTCCAACATCTATTATCTATTAATCCCTAATTTTTTTTGACAATATAATATTGCTCAGTTTACTTGGATATTCCTACATCGTATTATTCCTAAGAATTGGTTTGCGAAAATAAGCCTCATAAATAAGACTAAATGGTAGAACCACCCTTTTAACATGAAGAGTAATGCCTTAGCATTCAATTTTACCTAGACAAAAATCTTTGAAGTTTTTCATTCAATTTCTTCTTCTTTTTTTAGCCACATGTTAAAAAATAGATCATCGTTCTCTACCCATTGGTTAACATCTTTATCTATGTCCTTCTCATTTATGGAGCTTAGTCCATCCTCCTATTCCAATTAACTCTCTTTACCATATCAATTATCCTCTAATTCCATTCCTCTTTCTAACCTATTATTGAATCTATAAGCTTAAATGGACTGCCTCCACCAAAGTTTCACACGCTTATCATCATCATACCTTTAGTATTTTATAATTCCTTGGAAACATGACAAGACACAAAATTTTAAATTATCCACCTCCTGTCCATCTTCTCATTCTTCTCTTTAGTTTCAAATGATTCACTTTCATAATTTATTTCCTTCATTGTCACTATTAAAAAAAACTTATGTATCTTTCTCTTATGTTGGATATATGTCAGCATTAAGCAAATATTTAGTTGTTGTCATGATGTATTTTGGGTCAAATGGAGTCTTTATGGTTTCTTATGAAAGCTCATTTTCTATTCTTATATCCTTCGCTCTAATGTTTCTACTATCACTCTTCATCACAACAATTTCTTCACTCTAATTTATACAAAACTCCTATTGCATCTCCTAATTAGTTATAAAACATTGAACACAAAATGTACTATGGGAATAAAAAATTCCCTTTTACATATTATCCATACACATTTGTGTTCATGTTTCATTTATTTTAATTCTTATTCTTCCTCCTTGCAATTCTCAACTATTATTCTTTCCTTATCCATCTTTTCACTATGCCAAAGAGTCATGTTGTTTAACTCTTCACCATTGGTTGCATTCTCCTCATGACTTGCTAACACATGATGGATTATCAACCATTTAGTTTTAGTCTCCTCAGATTCTTCAAACTTTATAGTTACCTTATCACCATTATTCACTTTAATTTTTTTACTCCCATTCATAAAAAAATTCTTCAACTATATTCTTGTGCTCATAAGTACATCCACCACCATCTCTTCATTTTTCTTCCCATATTTATGTTGCTTAGTTACCTATACTAGATGACTATATATTTTATATTCACTTCCTCTATCTCTATCCTCCTTCATGAGTATTTAATAATTTTCATACTTCACCAAATTTATATCAAGTTGGTATTTTCAAACCTTCTCACATTCACATCTCAGTTTTTCAAAGTAGTATATTTTTTCTCACATGATAACTCTTCTTTCTATAGGGATTGTTAAAATCCTCTTTCACACTATTTAAACCTCATAACATACCTTTGTTTCTCACATATAAACTTCCCTATCTCATTTAATTTCATGATAATATTCTTATCTTCACTCTTAAGCATCAAAACTTGAAGCTTTCTCAAGCACTCTAATTGCAATCTTGGGTGTATTATCTTTGTTGTCAACTTGGAAATAATTTATTCTCATTTCTCACATTTTATTTTTAATTTTATTTTCAACTCTTTTTTATATCTCCCCAAAACATGGATGAATATCCTTTCATTTTCAAGCAAGAATGCCTAACCCTCAAAGGTTCTTCAATCTTCTTCTCCAAAAAATTATTGTTTTGTCTTCAACACCCACAACATCAACTCTTTTGAAATTTATTTCTATGATAGCTTTGTGTTACTTTAACTTAGTTATTCATTATTATCTCCTTCTTAAAATCTCATACTTTTAAAAACCTCATCTAGCTTTTATTTTTTTAAATTTCCTTATGAATTATTTTTCTTCATTACAATCTACTTCACAACACTTGCTTTCATGTGACCTATTGGTTTACTCCTTTGTCTTTATTTTTTTCTCTACCCACCTATCAATATGGAGAAAACTCACCTTCTCTATACCCTCTACTCATTTTTATCATAGTGGATGGCACTCATCTAGAACATATTCTACCCACCATTACTTGATGGAAGATGTGCTTACAACTTGATTTGTCAAAGGTCCATATTCCTTCATCCTTAATGTCATTTTATTTTAGGATCACATATTAATATTTGATACCTAATGATGCATTCAAGTTAGGTATTTCCAATGAATTACCCTTTTACTTAAAATAAGATCAAGTTCTCTTGATAAAGTAAATTTTTTGTTATATGTGATGTTCAATCTATATCTAGCCTTGTAAAATTTCAGATAGTTCTACACAATTTTATTTAAGTATATACTAATCTAAATTATTAACACATTATGTGTTTCATCACAACCTATAAGACTACATTAATTAGCATTCCCTAATGAGGAAAACCAAGGACTGTTGCTAATGATGGTTCTATTGTAGGGACCTCAGATTGTTAATCTAGTTGCCTAGTCAAAAGGACATCTAGAATTTATTAGACTTGAGGATACATGAATTCTCATTAGAATATGTTTTAAGTCAAGGAATGCATGCCCAAGAGATAATCTTTATGCATATTTATGTAGAAATATATGAAATATTTTGGTGTGAGTTGCCTATGTTGTTAGCACCATGGTTATCTTGTATTTAATATTATTGCTTCAAAATATGTAGAACAAAAAAAATTAAAATGAAGAAAATGTGAAATGGATGTGAAACCTAGACTCTAAGTAGACCTGTGTGATTGATCATTGGGTGAAGAATACAATTGATGGCTACATTGTTGAATTTTTTTGTAAGGATATATTATGTTTTAATCTATGTATGATTTATTAGTAATCATTAATAAACTAAAATTAGTCATACAATGTAACCATATACACAATATCAATGATTAAAAAATGAGAGTAAACAGGAAATGCTAAAAATATGAATATGAATACCATAACTAAAACAATTCATTATTTCCTAAAAATGTATGTGCAACCATACTAACATAGGTCATTTTTATACTTAAAATCAAGGTTATTAATAATAAATTCAATATTTTATGTTATTTTGATATGACTTCCCCCCATGTTGTTATTCTTATTATGAAAAACTTTGGTTTATCAATTTGGGTATGTGTTTGCTTATCCTTATGAAAAATATTGACAAAACCTTGGGTGATAAATAGTCTTTTTATTTGAACTCTTTTTAAAACAAGTTCATCAAATGAATTGACATAAAGAACTTGGAGGTGATAGGCCAACCCTCATTGGCTACAGTGCCAAAATTAATATAAAATACCAGGGTGTTTAACACTCCTCTAGATGCTAACATTTTATCCCAAGGTATTGAGGCCTCTGGGCCCAATTCTTCAGACTCACAACTAGCCACCCAGTAGTGAAAGTTTTCCTTTTGACTATAGAGAAGGATAACCATATTGAATTTATCATTGGATCACTAGCCATGATACTGACCATTGTGGGGATTTACAAAGTCAAATTCAAACATACAAACACAATGGTCATATACAAATTATAACTAAAAATAAAGAATGACATTATACTTCAAATATTTTAAAAGAAATGCATCCTTAAAATTTCACTATGAATATCTAACTATTACCACAATTGTTGATGGGATCCATTGTTAACATATCAAGGTTGATATAAACAATTGGGACATAATTTGTAGCCTTATTGTAGCCTTATCTATCTATCTATCTATCTATCTATCTATCTATCTATCTATCTATCTATCTATCTATCTATCTATCTATGTATCGATCTATGTATCGATCTATCTATCTATCTATCTATCTATCTATCTATCTATCTATCTATCTATCTATCCATCCATCCATACATCCATCCATCCATCCATCCATCCATCCATCCATCCATCCATCCATCCATCCATCTATCTATCTATCTATCTATCTATCTATCTATCTATCTATCTATCTATCTATCTATCTATCTATCTATCTATCTATCTATCTATCTATCTATCTATCTATCTATTTATCTATCTATCTATATATCTATATATATATATCTATCTGTCTATCTATCTATTTGTATATCTATCAATCAATCAATCAATCTGTCACTCTGTCTATCTGTCTGTCTGTCTATCTATCTATCTATCTATTTATCTATCTATCTATCTATCTATCTATCTATCTATCTATCTATCTATCTATCTATCTATCTATCCATCCATCCATCCATCCATCCATCCATCCATCCATCCATCCATCCATCCATCCATCCATCCATCCATCTATCTATCTATCTATCTATCTATCTATCTATCTATCTAATCAATGTTAGAATACCTCTCAATCTCTCATTCCTTGGCACAAAATAAAACATCCTACTTTTTGAGATTGCTCACCTCTTGTTTAACCCTAGAATGATCTTTCATAAACCACTTTAAGAATGCATTATGTAGGTTGACCTCATCTTCTAATCTTTCAAATTTATCTATATATTGGGTGTGGAAAATGCCATGGTGTCGATTCTATATAACATGGAGTATTTAGGTAAAATCAAAATGGGGATGTAAACTAGAGGAGGACCTGGGACACTAGACCAATTTAATGAATCCATAATGATGGATAGGGAGAATGCAGAAGATGCTAAAAATATTTAACAATTACAAAGAGAGTTGTAATAGCATAAAATATGGAACAATAAAATAGCAGTAAGAGATGAAGGGTTGAATATAGTTTCAAGTGGGAGAAGTAAAGAGACTATAGAGGAAATGGGATTAACTAGATATATAGATGAAGAGACCAAGTGTGATGCTTAGGAGTTGGAAGAGAATGAATGGAATGAATAAATTGAAGGGAATGTAGGGACTGACTAAAAATCAGAGACTAAATTGGAAGTGGAAGTGAAAGGAGAATGGAGAGGCACTAAAGGCAACATGGAAGAGTAGTTATTAAAAAAATACGTTAAATGAGTAGATAAAGTGGTAGTGATTATATTTTGAATGGGAAGGACATTATTTTCAAGGCACTTTAATGAAATACATGTTCAATCCAAGTTCAATATTTGTCATTATAGACACTCTAGGGATAGTTCATTCAATTCAAGGGGGCACATCCTCTACACCTATTTTAATTATAGAAATTGGTACACTAAAATTATTTAATGAGTTAGAAGTCACTAAAAAGTCATTTGAAGAAATTATATGGGTTTTAGAGAAACATAGGAAGGAATTTGAAGGTTAATCTAGTCCATCAAATTGATCATAATGCACTTAATATACCTATCAACATCACAACTAGTTCACATATTCCAATGCAAACATTCCCTAAATCAGTTGTAAGTAGTCCATTTTTAGGAATTATGACACTTTTGTGGAAGAATTTGTCACATTGTTTCCATATTATGGGTATATTAACCCTGAATAATATTTTTTGGCCTGTGAAATGAAGTGGCATGCTAAGGGTGTCACTACATATGCGGATAAGGGTTACTAACTTATAAAATCCTTGATTGTAAAAGTTATAGAGTTCATATTCAATAATAAATATGAAAACTTAACCTTAACTAACATCAATAATAAATTGATAGGATAATTTAAAATGTAGAAGTGTTCTATACAAATGATCCAAGATTTGAAAGAAATCATATAAAATATAGAAGAATTAGTCTATGAATTGTTGACATGCATTTCAGCACACCATTAGGTAGGTAGAAAGGGGAAGATCAACTAGTGAGGGTTTTCCCTTTCTATCTCTCCTAATAGGAAGAGTTCTTACCCTTCCCCAAGGTCTCAGTGTACTGATCTCACTCAATTGGTCATTGTGGTCTATTCCAGGTCAAAGGTCCTTTGTTAGTTAATACTCATAAATAAGAAGTTTAGACTAAAAGGGTCTACTCATTCAGATCCTAAAATAAACCCATAGCTGACTACTACTTGTCATTCTTTAACTGAATCCAAAAATACATCAACAAAGGTAAGTAAACTAAGACTTCAAATAAAACTTTAGTAGATGATTAAAAATCAAATTATTTCTAAAACTAATCTAACAATGTTATAAAAATATCAAAAGAGAGAGAATAGATAGAAATAAAATATGTGCCTAATCTGTAGAAATATAAACTTAGTTTTGTTAAGTGGATAAATAATTTTGATAAAAATAATCTTTGCTTGGCCAGTGAAACACAACCAGAAGATAGAGACAATGCAAGAGTCTAAGGATGACATTAACTAAGTATAGGATGGAAACAAGGTCACTATATACATGTACAGACCAATAATATCAACTGACACAACTTCCTGATAGAAAAATGGCTCATGAAGCATAAACAGGATTCATTATACACTCAGGATGAATAAATGAATAAATCACAATCATCTCGACTCATACAAAGAATAAGATTGCCTATAAATTAGAAAATTAAATAAGGGGAAGAGGAAACTCTCTAGACTACTCTATTTTATCAGTTGATCAATTAGCCAACCCATATTCAATTGAAGAGCTAGCCTTTATATGAAATATAATCCCACAATGTCATTACTCAACCCATTAACTGGAGATTTCCAACATTCAATGAGGCAGATTAGTTAGAAATTTTAATCAACCTAAATCATACTCAATCCCAATGTCATAAATATAAAATCCCATGATTTATTTAATTTTAATTCAATCTAGGTGGTTGAATATCACTATGATATTATTGGGATAGTTCATAAATCATGTTCAATGCAGAAGTACCCATGCTTGATCAAATTTGAACTATTATTTGGGAAATTGGGAGTTATTGAAATATCTTAAGATGCTTATCCAACCACCTTCTACATGATGGTGACCATGCACAGTTAAGGTGACATTTTGTATTTTATGCCTCTTACTCAATTGATCACAATGTGAATAACAAGTTTAAATTTAATGCCACCACCCCATTATCCCTAAAATTTGTTCTTTATGATCAATATCACCATTAATATTTCCTTTTGTAATCTAACATTATAGGTTAGATCAAACACACAGTCAATTCTCTTGTTCTAATAGTTTGATGGGCTAAGCCAGTCATCAATTTTGGGCTTCTGAGCTACTTAGGATGACTTCACAAACTAGCTTGACAATTAAGATTCATCATGCTACCTTGTTTCCACTTGGAAGTATTTATCTATTTGAGGGATAGTAATGAGATATTTGTGGTCATGTAAGTTCCACGTGGCCATTTCACACTCTTTCATTGCTTAGCTGAGGGCCCAAACTCCTTTGAATTTTCCTTAGCTAGGGTACAATGAGATCTTGATAAGTGAAAAGGTATCATTTATTTGGAGCTCTATGGGCCTTATCATAATATTTGAAATGTCCTAAATGCTTTGAGACCCTGATATGTTGACATGAAATACCATCTCAATTATAAAGGGATTTGGTACCTACCTAAACTATGTCAAACATCCCCAGGGCATAAACAAATGAGATATTTCTATATGGTGCAATCTTGTTCTCCCAGAGGGTTATTGGTTTTCTATATGAGTACAAACTTCTCCAGGGCTATGAGGAGATATGTGTCCACATGGCCATATTTTATGTACTTAAATCTCAAAATCTATCAAATTTAAGCTCTTGTTTTGTTAACAAGGATGCCAACTTAGAGTCTCATTAGTAGGCTCATGCCTCACAGTAGTTCCTCACTCACCTGGGGTTTAATTAAGGATCAAATTGGACTGATTATTATTATAGTCACAAAGAGATGATATTATGATAGGTGGCTACATCTCTCTCATCTAGATCCTACAAGTAAATAGATCATGTACAGATTGGCTTAGAGATGTGATGTAGTGGGATGAAGATATGCGATTGCATCCCATTTATCCAAGGACTCTAGGATCCTAAAAAAATTAACCAAGTCTAATGAGTTTTAGGTAAGTGGATAGTCAACATGTGGTAAGTTCATGTTTACCCAACGTCTGTAAAATAAAGGAGATATCCATTAGACTTTCAAAAATATAAATTAGTTTTAAAAATATGAATTCCATGAAAAATGACCAAGTCAACAAAAAATCTAAATGAAAGGTGAAAACCCCATAAAATATAGTGAATAAAAAGGGAATTTTTCCAATCACATAGCCAACATGACCCATTTTGAATATAAATGACTAAGTCTAAATATGGAATAATATAATCATTTAGTCATCTTAGTTCAAAATAAAGTAAAAATGGACCAAAATAAGAGGGTAAATTTACTTACATTGTCAAACCCAAAATCCCAATTAGTCCATTTGATATCAAATTAAATAAGATAGGGATAAAACATAGTAAAGGCATTCATAGTTGAACTAATTATAAAGTGACAAGCAAAATAAACAAGATAAAACTCAAAATAACTAGGTAATATATAAAAGTCAAAGGTTAATTTACCCAAAAAGGAAACTTTAAAGCATTTAGAAAAAAAATGTAATGATTAATACCTCCTAGGATTAATAAAATTTAAACATTTGACTCAAATGGAAAGCATCTTGATCCTAATGGTATTTGATAGGCAAAAAAACTATCAAATTTAGGCTTTGATGCTATTGAATAGAATGTTTGCGTGCAGTTTATTCACATGGTCATGCCATGTGGTAGCCTTACACTTATTTTGTGTTTGATTGGGCTTCAATTGAATTGATTACTCTTATTATCCTGGTGAGATGAGATCATGACACTTTTAAATATATAACTCATTTAGGGCCTTATAAAATCCTTGAAGATACATGGGCTACCCCCATGGAGTAGGGGAAAAAGATATGGTCACATTTCCCCATTATCACAACTCTCCCAGATGGTGCCAATCCTATAACTGAATTGTTTATATTCCATGCATCTTATTGGTCACCAATTGGACTTAGATGAATATCCCTTATAGACTTAATGTTCTCTCTATATAAAAATGTACACACACACACACACTTGAATTTTTAAATAAGGTCTTAATTATTTAGCATTTTGGCCTCGGGTGTCCATCGAATGCCTATGCGAATAATCAAGTGAGATCAAAGGGGTAATTTAATTAATTAATTTTTTGTGCTAGCATCTAGCCATGATGTCTTGGCTTTTTTACAGGGTCATATTAACTTTCAAGGCTTGGATTTTGTCTTAAGATGTGTGAATTGATGCCTATATGGCAAAGAGAACCAATAAACAAATGAAACATTTAAACTCCTTCAACCATGGCCCCTCATAAAACTCATTTACTCAGATTTGGGGAAGAATGAAAGTGTATCAAGGAAGCTTGTTTTCCTTAGAAACCATGGACTTAGTGTAAGATTAAATCTTGGCATGGGAATTAAAATTATAATAAAATAATTAATTTATGGTTATTGTGTAGTGTAAGATTATTTTATCCTTATACAAATTGATGTTGAGTGGAACTTTATTCTATTAAACCCATGGACTTCATAGAGAAGTTAAATGTAGCTTGGTAATGCTCGTTTAGGGTTGCATTAGATAAATTGACCTGATGGATTTTATTGTAATTCCTTTCTTTTCTCTTTAGAGTGTTGACCTTGATGGAAGTGATAGCATTAGGGTTTGAAGGGAGAATGAAGAGGACATCAAGGATTGTATGGAGGAATCTTTGCACCCTATTTATTGTAAATTGATATGCTGACAAATTTGCATTTTCCTCCAATTATGGTTTTACCAAAAAAATTTCTTTGTGTGAGGCATTGATCCCTTAGGGATTGTATAGGGTTTGGGTTGAAATCATTGGGCCATCAATTGGGTCACTAACTGCTTGTGGAGAGAGAGGTTGAAAGAGAGGAAGGACAATGATGAGTTAGAAAGAGACAAAGCTAAGCACAAGGGTGTGCCATGAAAGATATTGTTGTTGGTTAGGTGCCACAATGGGAGGCCAAATTTAAAGAAAAAAACCTACATTTTTTATTTTCCAGGCATGTGGATTCTTTCCTTGTTACATTATTTTAAATTAATTTTATTTTAGATTTATAAAGCCCCTTTGAGAAGCATGTTGGGGAATATGTCCAAGTTGGTATGATTTATCATACCCACATGGATCTATGTCATGGATAGGTGTAGGAGGGCTTATATGGGTGAAATTGCATGAAAATTCTCTTCTTGCGTTTTGGGTTTCTTAAATGAGTTGGTTGGTTGTTCAAATTGATTAAGCTAAATGATTTTATGGCTATAATTTTAATGATGTCTGGATTGTTATATATTTGGGAATTTTTAATTATTGCATAATTATAGTTGAGGGTTGAATTGTAAAATCTGTAGGTATTTTTGTATATGTTACTGGTATAGAAAACCTCCCCAAATCTAGACATTGCTACTTAAAAGGAAAACTAATATGGTTAACTAATAAATTTATAATATACATTTCCTTAGTGGATATCCTTCTTGAGCATAAAATTCAGTGAGTATAATTACATTTGTTACCTAGCACTTGGTGATTTCTTAGTTGTAGCCTCCATTCAACAAGACCTCTTCATATGTTTCCACATGTAATATTGCAACCTGTTGGCATAGACTTCCCTTACTAAAATAATTTTATTCATGCATTTCTTTTTTGAGTTGTGTTATTCCTTGTATGACAAGATTATACCTCTAATTGCCAACTAAGGGAAGATAACACCATAAATTAACATACAGATTGATTTACTTATTGTGCATCTGTAACATGCTTATGTAATCTTAGTACATGTTACTTGCCTATTTATATGAGTAATTGTTGAACTTACTGTTAATAGGATTTGTATGGTTGAGTAAGTAAGATGAAAAAGTGGAAAAGTTGTGTGTAGCCATTTAGTTGTGCTTCATATGGTAAGACACATTTGATGTTCTATAGATATGTTGAAGCTGATTTTGTTGTATCCTTATTCATATTACTTAAATTCAGATTTAATTTTTAGATAAGATGTATGAGAGAAGTTGTCCTTACAATGATAATGGTCACATTAAGATTTTCCTTGCTCATATGGATTTAATTTGTCATTAACTTACCTTTAGTGGTGGCTGGAAAATGTTTAAAAGTTTATGTTAAGTAATAGTCAGCTTCCATACATCTCAAATTGCATTACTTTACCTTAGATGATTGAGCTCACATGAAGGAAAATCAATTGTGACTAGTTATGAGAATATGATAATTGAAACTCTATTGGTGATGTTACAACCATTCATGTGCTTGTTATATACTAGATGATTCTTATCTTACGAAATCTATTTGGGGTTACATTTTTCTATTTGTGTAAAAAATTTATATGAAAGTGTATTGAGGATTATTCTTTTAAAAGGATAGTAAAGCATTGTGTGATGTGGGCTTTTCATGATTGGTCAAAATGGAATTAAGTTCTTTTGTTGTTTTCCCTCTTGCCTAGGCTTATATTATTAAAGTAAAATTTATTTTCTAGAATGTTTACTAAGGAATAAATCCACATTGCTGGTGTTACGCTGACACATTATACCTCTTTCAGTGTAGGGATTGTTATGTCAATTGGCACTTCCATTTGGGAAGTCTAATTTCCTATCTATCTTTATTATTTACTTAAGTGACATATTTGTCATTGGTAACCATGAGGATTCAAAGTGATCCAATTGTTGGTTGAGCTTAATTTAATGCTATGTCATTGTAGTGGGTATATATTTTATTGAACTCTTATTTCCAACATTTGTACTTGTAAGAAAGCATAATGGCTTCCTTGTACATATGCCTTTAGACTTGTATTTGTATTCTTATGTAAAAGCTATCAAACATTATTTTTATTAGTGCTTAGATTGTACTTGGACAACATCCCTTTTAAGGATTGATTATGTTTTGTTACAAGTTATATGTTGTGGTGATTCAACCATAAGTATGGTTAAGTTCAAGTTTTAGCAATCCCTCATTTTGAGGAAGATTACCCATATGGTTTGGGTTTATAAGGCTATAATAATCATGGCTGAAATAAATATATATGGGTTAATGTTACTTGTTGATTCCAGATATTTAATCATGTAGGTGAAATGATCATTCTATTTACTTTCGTGTTATTCAATGACAGGGTGCTTGAAGCATTTTGGTTATATTTATAACAAAAATATCAATCTTGGAAACACTTACTGCTTAATCAATTAAGTGTATAGAGTCTTTTTATAATATTTTTTCATCCATTTTTATTAACAATATGTTAAGCATTAGTAAATTGGCAAAGCTATGAGTCAATCATTATATTTTTAAAGTGTGAACTTAGCTATGACAATTGGCTATGAATATGTCTTATGAGTAGTGTAAGCATGAAACCATGGTCAACTAGTAGGGTAATCAATGGGTTATCCTCACCATGGGATTAAATGAATAACACCTTAATAATGATTATTATCTAGCATAATGGATTTGATGTTCCTTGTTCAATGTATTCCAAATTGGTACATAGTTATTGGCATACCTGGTTGGCTAGGTGTAAGTAATGCTTTTATGATAATTGGATATTCATTAATATAACCAAAGCCAGTCTAGTTTATGGCATTGTAATTAGCCTAATCACTAAACTATCCTTCATTGACTCATTACTCTTTTAGGTTAAATCAATTATTGTTCTTAATTCTAGGAGGTAGAATAAATTATGAATGTGAGGACCATTTGGGTTACAAATTTGTTCATGTATTTTTTGATTGGATAACTCAATTAAAGTGGGTAAACTTTAATAGATAGTAATCATCTTCTACCAGTTAATAATACCCATGCATGCATTCATGCTTGATTAATGGGTCTATTAAGGATGCCATGACCTTTTTATGCATATGCACTATGATTATGTGGATGTATATTGTCCATGTTGGCATATAGGAATTTTGAATTTATTGTGCCACATGTACTATTTTCCACCTATTAGACCTTATGTGGTGGAATGGCATTCATAAAGTGATGGTGCATGGGTGTAATAACCCCTAAGTTTATGAATTGAGGAATCATGGTTTTATGGGTAGAAACTTGAACTAATCCTTGGTTATGAGAACAAGAGGTTATATGTTCATAAGTTTGATGTTGAGCCACCTTAGTAGTAGGTTGGTGTTGGCTACTCATATACCCTCACATATTATAAGGTTGGTATAAGTCAAATCTTGGCTTGTTGGCACATTGGTATCCCTTTTTGAACCCATGGTACCCATTATGGTACCTCCTTGTTATCAAGACTATTTATTTAATTATAGCCAGTGAGGTAACCCACTATTATGTTGAATCTCACCCTGTGTCATTATCCTTGTTAAGGATATCCATGGGCCTAAGTGAATCTTCTTGTCAATTGAGTTACCAAATCATAAGCATATAGGGTTATTTTATGCTTGTATTGGGATGACAATTCCTAGGTGATTTGATGGGGAAAATTGATTGCTTCCTAAAGGTTCAAAGGTTATTAGTGTGGGATCACACACTAATACCCCTCGAATGGTGTTTCACTCTTTAAGCATCCCTTTTCCCTATGGAACCCTCTAATGATGGTCATCCTAACATAAGTATATCATTGACCAAATCTACTGATGGATTATCTACTCATCTTATGTAAGACCATGTTGATGCATCTTGCATGGTAGAGTGTGTAGTGGGTTCTATGCACGGTTATATTGTGTACTTTGTTAACAATTCTAAATTTTTTTTGGGTTGTTACATCTAGTATCAAAGATTATGCTTTGAGTATTTTGGAAGATAATGTTTAATTTCTCTCACTTCTTGGAAGTTAAGATAAATTTAATTTTTTTAAAAAATAAGTTAAGTTGTATTTACTAATTAATTTTTACCAATGAATACTCTAAGTGAGGTGTGTAAATGGTAATATGCCTAAATAGTTCATCTTATGACTCATAAATAAAGGATAGACCCAGATCAGATGGTGTTTGTGTTGAGAAAATTTGAGGTTCAAGTAGCCTAAAAAGTGGGGAGAAGCCTCCTTAGAGTTGTATCATCCTATGAAGCCATTCAGGGCATGGTTGGGAACAAAGGAACATGTGCTGAGTAATGTTAAAAATATTTCCTAATGTTTTTCCCAATCTATGATGGGTTATGCACATGGTCTAGAATTCATATGAGGGTGTTGTTTGTGGTGGACTAGGCATTAAAAAGCTTAATAAATTTCCACAACCTAATTTTATGGGTGTAAAATCCAATAATATAGCTAATGCATAAAGGTGTGTATACATGACCTACTGGGTATGATAGTTGTGTTGAGTTGACGTTGTTTGTATGGCACTAGGTTGTTGGAATTCTAATTTTCCATGATGACCATGCTCTCTACCTTTACCCTGGTTAGGTTAACCCTCCCTAATTTTGGTTGTGTTTGGGCAAGCCTCACTTGTTGACCATTGGATTGTATGGATGGATCAATGGGAGATGAGTGGTAAAGGCTTCACTTTTAGAGTAAAAGAAAATAGTGTCTGATATCTTTTGATGGGTTGTATGGGTAACCCATCACTATATTCTTGGAATATTATGACCCTGGTAGGACCAAGGGTTTGACTCTAACTTGGAGGGCTATATTTGGTACAGGGAGTAGTTGGTCTGCATGGGTGAATAAGTCAAGCTTGTGATTTCCTCTTATCAAAGGAATGCCTTGAGCCTTTGGGGAGCTACAAAGTATGAATGGTGGTGATAACCATTCTTATCCCTAGGTAGGACTACTATAATTTACTATTTAGAAGACCAATTATTAAATTGAGTTGATGAAAAGAGTTCAACAATACTAGAACTAAGGGACTAACATGCCCTTCTAAGCTACATAGTTGTAAGTGGGGTAAGGATGTATCCATGGGTTGAGTTGCTCCTAGTTGAGCAATGTTGTTGCAACAAAATTGAATTTTAGGGAGTTGTGATGGTAAACCCTTGTGAAGGTATGTTGAATTGTTGCATATATGCAACTATTTCATTCATAGTTGTGTATTTATGTCATTTTGGTTGACAGGTTTGGTACCATGATAGAAATATTAAACAAAGGAATTATATGGCATTATTAAATCTTTAATGGTTTGGTAGGAACATGGAAGGGCCTCTCCTTCCTTCTTTTTCTCATTTTTTTAACTCTCATTGTGGATAAACTATGAGATATTTAGTTGTAAATTATTGACAGCTGAGGCAAACATTTATAAGTTATTGTTTGGCTTGTGCATTATTGCACCTAATGGGTTGCATCAAGAAAAGAAGTTGCTAAGTAATGTGTTTAATGCCTAGAAATATTTCTTTGTTCCATGTAATGGACTTATAAGCTAAGTCTAGATTGGGTTTTGAGTTGGAAACTCAGTTATGATTGGCCAATTTATGACCATGATAACCTAGAAGTAAATAAGTATTATGCGAACATAATACTAAAGTACTAAAATTAGATGTATATTCAACTAAATTTTGGCTTGGGTTGTTATGTGCATTTAACCCTTCGAGTGAGTGAAGGAGCTTATCACTCAAGAGGCTAGAAGCTATTGAGTGTGTACTTATGTATTTTGATTCCATGATGTGATTATTGATCATGGGTATGTATTAATCCCATAATGAGGCTACGATGCCCCTGGTTATGTTTCATGCCTATGTGATGACTAATTGATTTTGGATGGAGTTTTGGCATCCATGGGGATGTTATGATACTCATAGTTATATATACTTTATGTCCATGAGGATTTTTTTTACAATTGTAGTTATATTGTGGTTGTGAAAACTATGATTTCCAAGATTGATGATATAATATTCACTTAAAGCTTTGTCTAAGTGCATCCTTTTCCAAATTTTGGTTGCATTATAATAAGCATTACTAGTCAACCTTTGACTTGTTGACACAATTCAATTGGAAAGATATTGATAAAGCTTGTTGTTGGAATTGTGAAACCATATTTGATGATCATAGGTGGCTTGTATGGGTGGGATACCTTATGATAATTGAGATATAATACTCTTGGGAGGTCTAAGGATATAAATTAAGCTTGGAGGGCCTAGAGGGTGAACATAACTTACTTGCTTGGGTAAGTGAGGAGGTTTTAGGGATCTATTGTTGCTATTAGATAGTGTGAGCCATCTAATCCATGAGATGTGAACTTGGTTGGCAACCTTTCGAGATTCATGGATGTAGATTTAAGGGATATGTTGGGAGACACCTTTACTTAAAAGAAGGTGTTGATGGATTTGAGATCCCTAAAACTAAGCATGATGTTACATGTTAGATATTTTATGTCATCTTGGATGACCTTTGGACATCAGGTAGAATGGTGTGGACTATGTACCCTTGTACTCCACTTTTCAACATGTTTAAATATTGTGATGTGGAATACTTTGGTGTAATATACCAACCTCTTGACCTATATGTGTCATAATATTTTATTTCTCTTCAGTGCATGTAAATTATTGTTTAATGTGTAAGCATTTTTACATTTTGTTGGTTATGTTAATCATGTAAACTTGTAATTTCTTATTTTGTATGTATGTATTTGGTTTGTAAACCTGATATTGCCTTGAAGATATATATTATTTATGTATATGATTGGATGTTGTGATGTAATCATGTACCATCTTATGATGTAATTTTTCCTCCTAAATCAACTTCTTTTATTAGAAATCTACCAAGGTGTAGTAATTGTGTTATTTAGTGTGATCCAAAATCACTACTCTAGCATTGATTTTGATGTAAGTAGGAGGTTTAGGGTGAAGAGAACACTATATCTAAGATGATTAGACTAGGTTCAGGCTATTGAATGATGTCTCATGTATGTTAAAAACCCACTTCTCCCCTTTGCACAAAGTAGCCACCTCATTCATTCAGGTTATGCACCATGAGTGCCACAAGATGGTTGTGGGATCTTCATGCATAATGGTCACCTCTTGGATTGAGTGTTCTTTAAACTTCCTCTTTAAGGTGGTTGTATAAATAACCTTGTGAAATTTGTCTATGTAGCCTTGTAAAAATATTAATTGATCCTGTAAATTGAATTTTTTTATGAAAAATTAGTAAGACTAAACTTGTTGAAATACAAGTACATATTGACTTGTAAAGTAAAGTGTGCTATTCATATGATAATGGTTAAATTACCTGAAAAGAATGTTATGGTATGAATATTCTAAGTTGATGACATGGGTTGATTGATAATTGCAACCATGTTGTGTATAAGGTATTATTATATATACCTGATATTTTTTTCATATATATATATATATATATATAATTGTTTAAGCATGGCTGAAATGCATGCTGATTTTATACTCGGGTCGAACAATTTTAAGTCCTGATCAGATGGATTTTATTACCTTTATGTATTTTTTTATGCTGCCATGAGGTAAGTGCAATGAGATGGTGGGACTATAATCCCTATAACCATCATGTGAGCTCACAAAGTTATGGATAACATGCATAAACCTTGGGGTTGCATGTGAAGGCTTAGTTTGAATTCTTTGATATTTAGGGTGGTTGGTGCGGGA